>CAEFZP010000430.1:32500-441442 GCA_903064625.1 Mallotus villosus | reverse complement strand
TATCGATATGGGGCAGGAAAACTGTTGTTTTGCAAGGCACTGTTTTAAGCAATATTTGGATTTGGTCATTTCACCTTTTTGATAAGTAGCTTCACAGCCTCTTTTGCTTGAATAAAGTCTTTTTTGTCTATGCTCAGAGAGACATCCATCGCTATAAAGATGTTAAGAAGTCCATGTTTATCGAGACCTATTTTCTTTCCCTCTTTTCTGCCATCTGAAAGGGATTCTAGGTGTTATTTTCACTTTAAAAAAACAAAAAGATAGTTGTCAAACCATACCCAAGAAAAGCTGTTGGAAAAATTACTTCTTTAACACACACTTTTTCAAACCATACTTGCACTGAAATATAAATGCATTATTTGGGGGGCATAGTCAATGTTAATGCCTTGATTAATGACAAATAAATAAACATGCAAAGACTGAAACATTTTTGACAATTGCAATTATGATATCACAATACTAAATTTAATCTACCAAAGCATGAGTTACTCACAGACCTTATTTTGGCGCTGTTTCTAATTCCAGATCAGAAATTCAGAAGCCTTTGTTGCATACAGTGCCTAGAGTGCATACAGTTCGACTTGATTTTGGTACAACATTATTTTACGTGATCATTTCAGACTTACCATCCAACTCATTTAGGGTCTCACTAATGGAAGATCCAAAAGCCTTTGCAATCTCCAATGATGTGTCATAAGTATGTGGAACTATAGCAAGAAAAGAGTGCACAAAAAACTCAAACTATGAAAACAAAAGACTTGAAAAAAACCCACAATGTTCACTGTAACTTTGGAGTATGTTTGTAGAAACTTACAGTAACATTTAGGTTCGGCCCCAGACCACTGGTGATTCTCTAAACAAGTCCGCTCATTTGACCCAATCATATATAATCTACTATCACAGCTGTAAGTGACTTTGTCATCAATGCCAAATGAATTCCCTGAACGTGTGGCTCCTGCAGGTATGCCTGGGTTTGGACAATTATCTTTAGCTGTAAAAATGGCACATGGTAGAAAGTTAAGTAACCTCAGGAAAGCAATGGGAAGATTCAGCAGAAAGAGGAGGAGACAAAGTATAGATGCTAGACTCCATACCACTGCTAGCAGCATAACAACAGATGACATAGCTTCAAAAGCAGAGCGGATGAAGTGAAGAGAGGTAAAAGAGTGAGATGGGGGTTTCTTGAGAAGACTCACAACTGCTGCCACAAACTGGTGTGCTTCCACTCCACTTCCCACTGGACTGGCAGACACGTCTAGAAGACCCACGCATAGTGTAGCCAGAATAACATTCATAAGTGGTCACATTGTTCCATAAGTACGTGTTTTGGGAAGGCGTGATAAAACCATTTTCCAACATAGGTCGTGGGCATTCAATCACTGAAAAGTAAAGTGTAAAATAAGTAACATTTAAAAATGCTTGCTATTATGTTAAACAGTGGTGGAATGAGTCCTGAAAATGGGTACTTAAGTACAAGTACCGTTACATTGCTCAGATAATACTCAATTACAATTAAAAGTACAGGTGTAAAAAAGTACTTAAGTAAAAGGACAAATTACTCTTTTAAAAAACGACTTAAGAGTACTAGTTAGTTTTTAGCTGGTGTAAGGCTGGGTGTCAAATCTGCCCCCATCTCTCACATGCTAAAGTTTGGAGTTGCTGGACGGTCTCAACTTGATGGCCCTCACACCCCATTCAAGATGTCGTCTGATTGGTTGTTCTTGTGTATAAAGGGAATTGTAATGCATTGTCCGTTGGATTTCTTCATCTCCTGAGACCTTCTCCTCAGTTCTGCCTTGTCTGTCCTACTCTTTGCTCACTCTTGCTTTATCTCTGATTTTACAATGATCACGGTAGAGTAGGTAAGATTTAAAGCCTTCATTTGTAACATGTTTGCCTTGTAATTGATTTCATTCATTTGCAATGTTATTAAATGCGTATTCCTTTTGACCGTACTTTGACCATTCTTGCTCTGATTTAACCCATTAAGTCAAATAACTATACTTTATATTTGTATTGGCATTATTTGGTTCATGCTAATACACTTCAGTTTCCCATCTTCCTTTAAACCATAGGGGAATTCGTTTTGGTTCTTTCGACCATATTTTACCCCCCTACACTGGTGATATTTAAAGAATTTTCTAAAAACCCTTTAATACAATCGACGATCCATAGAGAAAATTGTTACTTTCAACAACCAAAAAATGACCTTATTGATTAATGGTGATTACATTTTTTTTTGATTAGAGGTTTAATTCTTGTAAACCTAAATCACTGCAGATGGCAAACAAAGTTTGCATTGCATTAGCATGCTGTCACCTTTCCTCCCTCTGTAGCATGGGCGTATCTAGCCCTATTTTGGGGGGGCTGGAGCCCCCCCAAATGTTTCATTAGCCCCCCAAATACTTTTTTTTTCTTAAAATAATTAATTTAAATTGTAGGCGAGGCTAAAGAGTGACACATTGTGATTTTAAAAGTAGAAGTAGATTACTTAACTTAATTTGTACTTTAGTACAAATACAATTGCTGACTTAAACATATACTATAAAAGTATAAGTACCCCAAAAAACTACTTAATTACAGTAACGTAGTAGTTACTATAACTACTGTAGTAATTACTGTAGTTACTGTAGTAATTGTTTACATCGACTCCTGATGGGGCTGAGGCCAGTTACATGAAACATTATCGTCATATACTTTACTTCACTTTTCTTTCATTAACAAGCAAAAAATATAATTATTCAGACTAATACCACACACACACACACACACACACACAGAACAACCCATGCTAACGTCATATACAATCACTGTATTGTACTAACCCTTGCATTTTGAAATCTTAGGTGGAGGTCTCCATTTCCCAGTCGTTAGGCACAGATGAGCCACATCAGGATAGGCATAGTGGTTTTCAGGACAATGGTAGAGCAGTGTACTGCCTTTGTCCTGTCCCTTGGTTAGTGTGTAATTACCTCCCAAAATGTTCATTTTCTCCAGAGAACACTCACAAGAAACTCCTGTTAAATAAGGATTGAGTAAAGATTTAAGAAGAACACAAGCTTGCTGTGTGTTTAATCCTTAGTTTTCCAGGATTTGTGATCAGTGTTACTTCAGATGTAACTTTCTACAGAATCTTCCCTAAAGTATTATGAGAGTAAAGTAGCCTAAACTTCAACGATCACCTCAACAGTTGATTTTGTTGTTCAACAGTACAAACACATAAAGTCTGAGCATGCCTAAAAATGAAACACATAACAAATGATGATCCCCATACCATGAACATCTACAGTTTGTCACAAAACATTGCTTGGGAGCTGAGGAGCTTGGGAGTTGCATACAGGGTCAGAACTTCCCTGGTGAGATTACGGTGTCAAAGTAATGGTACAGTAAACTTGAATTTACTTCAAATTAAATACATTGTATTAAGATTACAATTAAATAAATTGTAATCTAAATTGAACATCCCTATCTAATGGGAACTAATCAGTGCATGCATTTATCACATGAACTGGCATTTCCTGCACCACATGTACAGTCAGTTTTCAGTATCTCACACTACTGAGCAGTCAAGCCCACACACTACGACATTCAGACTAAGGTGCACCTGCATTCCATTAGGTTTGATTATATTTTTGATATGCATATATTTGTCCATGTTAAGGACAACTAGCTACAGTCAGACATATAGCTCAGACATGAGCAATTTAAAGGTTGGTCACAACGAGTTATATGTCCAAACAATGTCCGGCTTATGTTGGTATAGGCATGTCATGATTCAGTTATATAAACAATGTTTTTGTTAGTGGAATGAATTTAAAAGACAGGCAGAATCATTATTATCACAAATAATTATTACATACACTAGAGTCATCAATAGCTAATTGTCCATTCACAGCTATAGCTGATATACATTTCTTATAGACCGATCCCAAATGTGTGTAGCCGATGTGAATCGGTGAAACTCACTCCTCAGGTATGTAATGAGCCACCCGCGTCACTGAATAACTAGCTTTTCTTTGGCGTAGTTGGTAGTGGTGGCACTTGGGAAGCCAGAGGTGGCGAGTTCGACTCCCGGTGGGAGCGATCTCCTAAATGGTGGGAGTGAACAGTGCCAGATACCTCTGACGGAACTTGCAAGACCACGTTCGTTACATACACGTTACATTGGTGCCGTGACCCGGATTTCACGAGGTTAGCGCCTGCTAACTGCCGGAGTGAGTTTGAGGGGTGAATGTAGCCGATGTGTATCGGTGAAACTCACTCCTCAGGTATGTAATGAGCCACCCGCGTCACTGAATAGCTAGCTTTTCTTTGGCGTAGTTGGTAGTGGTGGCGCTTGGGAAGCCAGAGGTGGGGAGTTCGACTCCCGGTGGGAGCGATCTCCTAAATGGTGGGAGTGAACAGTGCCAGATACCTCTGACGGAACTTGCAAGACCACGTTCGTTACATACACGTTACATGTGCATAACACTGAAAAAGCATCTCAAAACACACGGGCATATGCATTAGCACACAACCTAATATGTGCACAATCAGCGCGGTTTCAAGGAACTTGTTAGAATGGTTTGTTTTTTGGGGGGCGAGAACGTCTGAATTCTATGAGATGGGGAAAAAATGTGTTTATAATTCAAATTTTAAGCAGTAGATTTGCATATCTTTTATCAAATCAAGCAAAATATTACCTTCAGGATTGTCTGCTTTGAATTCAACAATCAAAATATATCTGTAGGTTATAGCCTACAATTCTGAAAAACAATGTTCGATAACCTACACGATTATATCATACGGTTATGGAATTATCATATTAGCATGCCTCAATGTATTTTATTTGATTAGGCATGTAATTAAACAATGGCCCATATTATTCACAGATTATTTTGGAAAGTTCGTGAACACTATTTTACGTTAGAGTGAATTCAAAATTCATTAAATTGGTATTTTTCTTACTGACTGATTTTTCTGAATTATGTTACTTTAAAAAACTTAACATTTGTAGCTATTTTAGAAGAATGGAAGTTAATACTAATGGCTGGGTGATGCTGAAGGGACACGCACATTTGGAAATCAATGCATGGAAGAAATGCTTTGTCAAGTACAAAAAATAACTACTTTTATGTCCATGGGCTGACAGTATGGACGCTGCCAATTTTAAGAGACCATTGAAACCACCAAGAAATAGTGGCAGAGCAGGGATAGTGTTAAAATATACAGTAGGTGACAAATAATATGTTTGCCCTTATAATGTTCAAACCAAACCTACACCTGTGACTAAATTATTTTAATTGAGGGCTTTACATACTTTATGCACAAGAGATACTCACTCCTGAGTTACAACCTATTTCCCCTTTCCACCACTCGTTGTTGCCAATAAAATGTAGATTTCAACACGTTCACTTAAAAGTAAGTCTATCATAAAAAGCATACTAGCATACTGTTTCGAGTGGTGACAGGTTAAATACACAACAATAGACCGCTATTACTGTTGAATGGCTTTTACACTTACCTATATAAAAAGGAGAGAAAACCAGCACAGTGAACCAACTGAAGTACACTCTACAACCCATATTGAAGGCCAGCGGTCAGAAACAATTCCAAAAGTACGATGACATCTAAATAAAGCACATTTATAGAGTAGAAAAAGACTAGGAGGTGGGGCTGACTTGTGTTGTCACTGTTTAACTGCAGTTCAAATAAAGGAAGATCAATGACCAATTCAAAGAGAAACTCATATTTCCCTCTAACAAGACATTGTTTTATCTTAATAATTATGTGTTCAGTTGAAAGACACAAAACGTTAAATTGATATGCAGTTATATCTATGTAGAATCTATCACAACAAAACCACTACACACAAAATGTCTTAATGTCAGCTAAATCCATATGGCCTTGGGAATAGGGCAGCCTACCAGGACTGCAATGTGGGATTGAACTGTTTCTTGATTATGTCATGCCATACAAAATAGTTATCAAATCAAACATAATTCGATTTATATCAAGTAGGCCTATGTTGCTTGACAATTTGTTTTCCAACCGTTGTGACGTAGACAACGTGCTACAACCTGATGTTTCAAAGGACCCTTACTCTGAGCTGGAAAGATTTAAATGTTGTCTAAACGCAGCCAGCTGAAAGACAATTCCGCAGGAACCGTCTGCAAAGTGCAAAACCGAACAGCGATACTACAAAGATATTCAATAACTTCACTGTTACACATTAGTGTCACTAAATTCAGTTCACACACCAACGGTCTTCTGCCTAAAGGAAATCATGAGTAGTATTTCATGTAATTTTGTAGTCACTGTGCTATATTTGGATCATTGGAGTCTTATGAACACAGAATTTCCCTTTTTAAGTTTTAAGCCAAAAGCTAGCTAAGAAAACGCATTTGAGCTAACGTCCCCTTGGGCACGCATGGTTTTTTCATTTCTTGTGCAAGTTTGAATTATTCAAGAGACAACAGTTTCCACAACCAGAATAAACAAAAAGTGGGAAATTACATCTTATTTGCACTCTGGTCAGAATTGCTCAGATATTTCGTACTTTTGTAGCCTAGCATGGATTGCGGAACTGTTTGGAGAAAGACGTATTTGGGGGAACGCTATCATCGACGCAAATTTTTCGCTGCCATGGATACGGGAAAGCTAATCAAGGAATTAACACTATTAGAAGCTAGACTGTCTATGCTATCTAACCAGTAGCCCGTTTATGACTGGCGACTATAATTAGCTTGCTATAATTTTACATTAATTGAGAATATATTGTTGCTCATTGATTACGGAGTATCTCACGGAGCATGTCGTCTGCCCCGGAGATGCGAGAAAAGTAAGTCACATTAGCTTGCGACAGCGATGCTAGCTGAATGGTGTACTAATACTGTATCTAGTGAAATGTATGTTAGCTTGTTCACCAAAAACATTAGGTTACTAGTACACCTAACAACGTTTGTTGGCAATATTTAATTAATTTTCAACTAACTAGTGACCTCCTTCAACATCTCTAATGTTGCTGCTTGTGAGCGATAGATAATCGATGGCTAATATTTAAAGGCTAATTCCCCAGATACAGTACACTGTAGTGACGTGTGTTGCTACCAGCAGTAATAGTATTGTACGATGTTGGGTGGCGAAATTAGATTGTGTAGTCTACATCGTTCTTCAACTGTCAGTGCCAGATAAAATATGGGCGTTGTGATACAAGAAGTGCATATTATTAGCAGGAAACTAGTAGGCCAGTCATCCACAAACCAACTGTGTTAATCCGACTTTAACACTTGGATTTATGTACCTACTGCGGCGTGAACTGATTTCGCTTCCGCCGCTGTCATGGTTATAGCTGTTTACATCCGCAAACTGATGCGACTGCTGCACCTCGCTAACTCCAGGAAGCAATAACTCAACCGGAGACTGTACCTAGAGGCTTAAAAGGATGACAGGACCAAACGGAAGAGCTCAGTACAGCAGCACGGATACCAAGAGAATATGGCAAGGTCTACAGACCATCATTAAGTACAAATTGAGGTCAGTGGGAATTGCCACAGCCGACAAAACACTTCTGAATGAGCTCAACAAATTCAATGCCAGGTTTTGACGCACTCAACAATGAAACAGCAGCTACGTGTCCCAGGGAACCTGACGACACGGTCCTCCAATCATCCGAGGCTGAGGTGCACCACCTTCCGGAAGGGCGAACGCTCGCAAGGCTCCTGGTCGAAGAGATCACCACCTCAAGCTCTGCGACATTCTTTCCACCAAACTGATCTCAAACTTGGGAGACATGGACCTGGGCAGCTCTTATTGCACCTGTATCATGGACTTCCATACAGCCAGGTCACGTGATGAGGATCAGTAACAACTGCCTCATCCACCCTGCATCTCGGAATGAGAGTTCCACAAGGCTGCTGCCTCAGCCATAGGTTGTACTTGCTGTACACCTCCAAGCGTACAGCCAGACACCCTGCTAGTACCTATAATGACTAGTATCCACAGTAACTTCGTAAAAACTTCTGCCTTTTAGACAACTTTGTTTTCAATGTTTGTTTTTGTTTGTTTTACAGCACAGAGACCAGCAAATGGTTAGATGCACATTATGATCCGGTGGCCAATCTCTATACTTTTTCTTCATGTATCGGTAAGATAATCTAGTGAGAGAGATGGTTCCTTTGTCCTCTCTCTTCCTTAAAACTCCTGTCATGTATCCATATATAGTAAATCACTGCAAAATGTACGGACGTTTTCATTTGACATATTATATCCTCCTTCTTTTTTTTTGTCTGTACTTTAAACATAATACATCAGACATTTTTACTAGTGTCTCATCAAATCAAATGGTCTTAACATGTCTAACTACACAATATTTGAAAACGATACCAGTACTTTGAGATAAATCAAATGTACACTTTTCAACTTTCTTTCTTTCTTTCTTAAATTTTCAACAATATCTGCCATATTTAGCCTACAGGACACATTTTTTAATGCATTTAATGTTTCATTGGAAAACATTCTAAATTGACCTGTTCTGTGTATTGACCTGTTGTATTCAGCTCTGGCAGATCTGCATGGAGATGGTGAAAATAAGGTAACTACAACTCTGCCTTTCTCCTGAGACAGTTCTGCTGGACAGTTGTGTTTTAGTTGTTGTTTTCTTTTCCCAAGGATATCCAAGTGGTGGAGATTCAGGAGTTTCTGTTTCAACTGTATGGTGTCATAGAGTTAAAACTGTCCTATTTCCTCTGTAGTTGGTGGTGGGGGACTTGGGCACAGGTTCAAGCAACATGAAGCTGAAAGTGTACCGAGGGACAGGTTTGATGAGTGAGAACACGCTACTTGACCTGCCTGTGGGCTTGGTGTCTTTTCTCATGGATCAGCATGAGCCGCGTACTCCAGCCATAGCTGTGGCCTCTGGCCCCTTCATCTATGTATACAAAAACCTACGACCCTACTTCAAGTTTACTCTCCCCCCACTGGAAGTGAATGCCTTGGAACAGGATGTCTGGGACCAGGCCAGAGAGGTATGGGGACTGTTCTTTTTTATCTTATCAAATACAATTCATCCATGTTTGGAAATGAATTAAATCTAAATCAAATTAATCTCTTAGATTTAGGGGATTTGTAGGTGTGTCAAGCAAAGAGAGTTCCATTAAGTCTGAAGAAACACTTTTTAAAAGACCCCTACACGATTCATTTTCACATTAAATAATTCAAACATGATAACAATGTTCTGAATTGTCTGTGCCTGTTTCGATAAGTAAATAAAATGCCCCTACACCTCCTCCCAACACTCCCATGAACCTGTTCTATCCATGTCCGGTGTCAGACCCTTTCCCTCTCTGCTAGTGAATTGCATAGTCAAGATAGGCCCGTTACACTGCTAATAATGTCAACCATCAGGATTATTACATTTACAGTTCAGTATTATGCCAATGTAGAAGAGGATGTTTTGTTTGTTAGTATAAGAAGAGACTCTTGAAGTGTGTTTCCTCTTTTCTAATTGAAGGACATAATTGACCATATGACCTTAAAGGAAATGTTGGAGGGCATAAGGTACTGTTTTGTTGTTCCCCGACAGTTGCATCTTGGTCTTTGTAGTCTGTCTAATGTGTACACAGGGCGTGAGAGGATGTGGAGGTCATGAGCTGTGCTTTTTCCTTTCAGAGACAAGGCTGATATTCCACTGTCTGTCCGATCCTTGAGGTATGTAGTTTGTCATGTATCCAACATTCAAGTGTGTGTTACGTACATTTCCGACAGCGTTATCCTTTCCTTTTACAAAGGTTCCTCATGTTGGACCCACAGGATATGGAGGATTTTGTTAACCTTCACAAACAGCAGCCAATACGAAGACAGGTGCCCTGGTTCACTATCAGCTTGCATTATTCAAAATTGTGCACACACAAACACACTAACTATACGCATGTCTTTTTAGACTGTTATCACCTGCATTGCGACACTGAAGAAGAACATGGCAGATGAGGACGCCATCAGCTGCCTTGTGATAGGCACAGAGAGCAACGACATTTACATCTTGGATCCAGAGGCCTTCACTATCCTCTCCAAGGTCTGCTCTCTTCACCCATCCGACTTATTTCTTTGTCTCCCCATTATCACCGTCCATATTGTTTATGACTCAATTGTAGTTTGCCTCATAGATTTTTCTCCATTGATGGATTGAAATGCGTAGATGATCATTCAGATACTTTTGACAGTTGCTTGTGGACGTTCTTATTCCCTCCTCTCTCAGCTGTCCCTGCCCAGTGCCCCCACACTGATTGATGTCACTGGTCAGTTTGACGTGGAGTTTCGCATTACAGTTGCTTGTCGCAATGGGAACATCTATATCCTGCGTCGGTAAGACCACCCGACAGAAAAGGACCCGGTACTCTGAAAAGGAGCTCTTCCTGAAAAAAGAAAATAATAAGTTGGGTACAGGTGTAAGGCTTTGGCTCATGGTGTACATTTGCCAGCAGATAAGCACATACAGAGATTGGGTTACATTTATTTTGAGACCATCCATACCCCTGTTGAACATCTGTAGAGGCCCATATCATCAAAAAACTTAACAAAAGAAGAATGTTGACTATGGCTCAGCTGATATGGAACACCTGGTAAGGGTTAGGATAACTTGATGGTCATTTATAGCATTTTAAAATTGTTTTATTGTGTATATACATCTATAGGTTGACTCTCCAAATAGCATTACCCGGTTCTCTCATTTTCCTTGTTCCTTTTTTGGCACACACATTTGATGTTCAGACCCATAAGGATTTTGAACAAACAAAAAGGGGTTTATTATTTCATTTCACTCCTTTTGAGTAAGGTCATTGTTGTGTTCTGCAGGGAATCTCCCAAACCGAAGTACTGCATTGAGCTGTCCTCTCACCCAGTGGGTCTGGTGAGGATGGGGAAGAACGTTGTTGTGGGCTGTGCTGATGAGACTCTACAAGGCTTCACCCAGAAGGTATATCACTCCGTATTTCGGTCATAACTCAAGTACTCAGGTACTCAAGTACCCCAAGAAAGTCTGTTCACCACTCTGCCGATACATCTGGATCTACCCTGACCTGTACTGTCCCCTTTTTTGCTCTCAGGGGAAAAAGCTGTGGACGGCCAGCCTGCCTGCCCCAGTCACCACCATGGGTGTGATGGAGCTGCCCGCTAGAGGCTTCCAGGCCGTCCTACTGGGCCTGGCCAACTGTGAGGTCCACCTCTACAGAGACAAGAACCTCCTGAGCACCATCAAAGCCCCAGTATGAAAGCATGTTGTACAGTGCAACTTGAATTGAACTGTACTTTAGATTTTTTTTAAGCACACAATAAGTATTTCTTTTAGTTATACGTTTGAAGTGCGTGCTGATTGTATTAGGGTACCTCTGAGGTTTTGGATAGTGAAGTATTTTCTTTGGTTTTTGCACTCAGATAAAGTCGTTACTTCCAAGCACATTGGATATCCCAAAATATCTCTGGCTAGCATTAGTTGCAGTATTTCTATTTTGAATAGATTCATGCTGTGCTGTGCAATCAAAGCAGTGTGCAGGAAATAGTTGTTGGTCCATTGATAGACCTTGAATATCCATGGTTTTGGGGAACCAGAATTATGGGGATCATGTGTCATATAGATTTGTTATTTGCTTTCACCAGCCAATCTTACCTGCAAGGGAGCCTAAGAACACTGTTCTAATGTTGAATATGAATTATGAAGCAGCTATAGTATGAACATAGCACAACCTGCTCACTCAAGGAAAGATGTTGCAGATTTTTGGACCAAACTGGTAAAAATTAGCTATTCATCCGTTAAACACCATTTTCTAGGATGTGGTGACCAGCATTTGCTTTGGAAGGTATGGCCGAGAAGATGGTACTCTGATCATGACCACAAAAGGTGAGTGGACCATTTGTCTCGATGCAGGGACCAATGAAACATTTGACATTTGAAATGGAAAAACTCAATTCCATTTCAATCATGAATTAAAATCTATTTAGTAGTTTAGTATAACACTCTCTCTGCCCTTGTTGTCCTGTAGGCGGGGGTCTGATAGTGAAGATTCTGAAGAGGACTGCTGTATTCGACGACCGGGACAGCGCCCCTGGTCCCCCTCTTGCACAAAGTATCCGCCTCAACGTCCCTAAGAAGACCAAGCTGTATGTGGACCAAACCATGAGGGAACGGGAGAACGCCGTGGGTACGTGAGTCTTAACCCCATACCCTGTCCTGGACGGGGTCAGAGGAACCTTTCGGTTTCTTTTCCTGCCTTGTCTGTCAGTGTTTGGGCTCTGGAACTGAATTTACTGAATACGTTTGAGCTAAAAAAAAACAGAACCAATTGAATTATAATGTTCTCACTCTTGGTAATGACTAGACTACACTATTTAGTGTACCAAAAAAAAGAAAACTGCGCCAAAATAATGTGGATCAGTTCTCAGTAATGTTTGTTTGTGTCCAGCCATGCACAGGGCCTTCCAGATGGACTTGAGCCGCCTGCGTCTGGCTGCAGCTAGGGCCTATGTCAAAGCCCTGGAGTCCAGCCTCACTCCCATGTCCGCCAGCCTGTCGGAGCCACTGAAGATGAACGCGGTGGTGAGTCCACCAAGTGTGTCTTGTAGGCGTGCAAAGTATACGGGTGGCTTACTGTGTTTGAATGTGATTTTGCACGACAGGCTCAAATTGATGGGCTATTTCGCAACTCTATATTCCTCTCTCTGAATTATATATATTTTTTATCTCTCCTTATCTCTTCCTGTTCTGGTGTAGGTTCAGGGTCTGGGTCCGTCCTTTAAACTGACCCTAAACATCCAGAACACAGCAGCATGTCGCCCTGTTATGAACCTGGCCATCAGCTTCCTGTACGACGAGAGCCTCTACAGCATGAGGACAGCCTTCTTCAAGGTTTATGCCTCGTGTTTATTCTATCACCGACCGTAACATATTTGTAGCTTTTATCTTGTATATGATCACTGTGGCTCACTCTGCACTCACCAGTGATATGTATCTCTGGATTGGACCAATTTCAGTTCCCATAGCCAATGAACCAGCAAAGCACTACCTTGGTTTTGTTTAAAAAAAAATCTTATAATAATAATTCTGTTCTAATAATATGTGAACTTTTGCTCAGATCCCACTCCTGGTTCCAGGCCTCAACTACCCCATTGACACATTCGTAGAGTGCATGAGCGACAAAGGAATCTCTGACATCATCAAAGTATGTACTCTTTAACATTGGGAATGTTCTAGAAAGCTAACTATTCTTTGAATCACAACATAATTGGTCTTGCAATAATTCAGACTATTTCTAAGAGACTATTTAAACATGAACACATTTCTGGGGACATTTGTTGTCAGTTTTAGTTACTGTACATACACATTTCACAATGTTTTTTGCAGATGCTTTATTTCCAAAGGGATGTGCAAATACAGTCAATACGTTACCTTTGAATTAATTGATCAAACTTTCTGAAACCCCCCTCAGTTACCGTTATGGCAGACGTGATGTTTCTACTCAAATAAAACTTTGCACCTCCAATATTATTTGCTCCCTGATAAAGATTGACCTTGTTTGCTGTTCCCGCTGCCAACTTGCGAGCTGACGGGAAACCCCATGACAGTCAGTCAATGGAGGTTTGCTTTTGATACACATTGTGTAACTGCAGGTGTTTGTTCTGCGAGAGGGGAAGAGTGCACCGTTGTTGACCGCCCACATCAACATGCCCGTCAGCGAAGGCCTGGCCCTGAACTGAGAGAAACCTGCAGGTCCCTGCAAGGCTTCAACATGTACTCCACTGTGCGGACAGCAGCCCCCCGTGGCAGGAACTGTCTGGGACGTAGACGTGCTTTTGCTGGCGGCAGAGCCAAGAAAGCTATCTAGTGTAGGACTGTGTACCTAGATAGAAGGTCAAAGAGAGTCTTGGTTGTAGGAACGCCGCACTCGGTTCGAATCGCGAACCGTGTTAAAGGTGTCTACATATGTCAAAGTGAGGGTTGTTTATTTTGAAAGAACAGAATCTTTGGATGTTTATTTATGTAAAGTGGAATTTGTTTATTGCTCCAGAAAGCCTATTTTACATAGAGAAAGTAATTCAAGGGGATGCTCATTTCGGATTATTGTTAATGGTGTCATCATTGCTAGATATAGTGCCATTAACAAAACAATTATCTTGAAAAACAAAAGTAAACAAAAAGGCATTCAGGTACGGAAGGATATCGATTTTTAATGTAACAAAAACCTAATTGTATTTTTTTTAAAATCACAGTTAACATAACATATGTTTTCTTAGGCTTTCCTTGGCCTACATGTGCGTGGCTCTGTCGGAGTAAATTAACTTGTTAAAACCAATTAAATATTTTCAGTGAGTCCATTCTACTAGTATTTTTTGTGTCCACAAAATCAGCCAACGTAGTGAAGGCACTTTTATTTTCCATGCAACAATTCATTACATGTACCAAAGTCCCAGCTACTGAACCCATCGCGGCGATATACAGTACAACCTCTTGGCGTGGTGAAGAGGAGACATGAGTCACAGGAACAGAGGAACCAGCAGAGCAGGATTGTTTCAGGGATATTCATCCTTCTAGGCAAACATGGTGAGGGAGATCCACTGGAGATAGGGAAGGAAGCTTGAGTAAGGATTGTAGTCTGCCAAGAGTCATTGTAATCACACCTTTCAGTCCTCCTTGCTGTTTTACTGTTCTATATTTCAATTTACACACAAGTTCAAAACTGGTGACATACCTGGACGAAACTGAAGGACACCACCCCATCTGCATCAGTGTCCATTTCTTTAAATGTTTCTGTAATTTGAGAAAACGAAATTACCAGCAGTTACAGTTCTTGCTTTAGAATGGCTTTTAACAATCAATAATGATCCAAACTCTGTTTAGTTTTTTACATTTCCTGCTGTCAGATACAACTAAAACGATTCAGCAAACAAAGGAATAGCAGTCACGATGTAGACACCAATGTCTATTAGTAACAGTAAAGTTAGACAATCTGACAGTAAACTTAAATCAAATGTGACACATATCACTAAAAGTAATAAAACGGGAAAAAACGAAAGCGACGAAAGCTGTGGTTGCAGTTTACAATTGGCTGTTCACTTACAGGCCCTGTTTCCCAGACATGGATTAAGCCAAGTCCTTGCCTAAAAACATTTTGAATGGATTTCTTCCCTGAATTTTTCTTTAGTTTCAGAACTAGGCTTAACCCGTGTTTGGGAACCTGGGCTTTGGCATTTGCCACCTGGACTGGCTGTGGCCATGTCTTCTTCTAGCCCTAGTAGCGTTGGCTGCGTTGAGACAGGATAAAGAAACTCAACTGAACATGGTCTCCAAACGAATCAGACAGGTGACAAAGTTGTCAAAGTCTACGCTCATGTCATCCTTGGCGTAGCGCAGGATAATCAGCTGGAACAGGTGGTTGGTAAGCTTGAAGCCTGGCGTGGAACAGAGAATTCATGTTTTCAATCAAACTTGAGGTAGTGGGGTCTTATTGATTCACATTTTAGACGGTTGTTGTTCAGTAGTAGTAGTAGTGTAGTAGTTTAGTACAGTATACATGTTGGAACTGCTGTGCCATTACACATTGTATTATAGTTTAGTTGTGCTACTATCGTGAGGTACACAGGAAAGGGCTGCTTTATAGGTTGTGTGTCTGGGGCAAGCGGGGAGCTAAAGGTTGTGTCACAATGTAATTATCACCTTTCCTTTGGAGAGACCTCTTTCCCCAATACCTAGTTCTTTTTTAATAATTTATACACTCTAAATGTAATGCACGTTGTGATAGTAGACTTTGAGCCATGTATTAAGTGAGAAATGTTAGGAGAAAATGATATTAGTCGATGTAACACATTACCAGCAGCTTCCAGCGCCATTCGCATTTCGTAGGAGCTCATGGTGCCTGATTTGTCCAGGTCAAACTTCCTAAACACGGTCTGGAGGGGGAAACGGGTGGGGTGTGAGGGGAGGGAGGTTGCAGGAAGAAAGGCAATGTGGAGTTCTACAAATGGAAGGGTGAAGAGGGTCTAGAGAAGTAGGCCATGTTGGACTCACCAGGTAGCGTTTGATTTTCTCCCACAGGACATGAAACTCTGTCAATCCCAGAGTTCCACTGCCCGTGGTCTGGCAGGATTGTCAAGGACAGAGACAGCAGATGAGAAGGAAAATAGTTAGCAGACAGACAAATACAGCAGGCAGGCACACATGCACACACACACAGGTAGGGCATGTAGAGAGAGAGAGGGGATGACATGCCATAAAGGGCCTGGACTAATGCATGCACCATGTAGGCTGAGGCCTCACTAAGGCAGCCTGGGTTCGAATCCGGCCCAGGCATTTTACTGCATGTCATCCCCTCTCACTCTCTTCCCACATCTCCTGTACTCCCCATCATAAATAAACAGTGTAGGCAGAATAAACATGTAAACAACTACAGGAAGGCGAGAAAGCTGACATGGAAGAATGGACACGCCTGTATGGCCCAATAAAGGATACATCCATTAGAGAAATCATGCAGCGACACGCCTCCTTTGCAAAGCCGTCCGTCTTTAGGTCTTTATCTGTTACAGGGAGGTGTGAGAAGTTACAGAAACAGACCCAAATCTATTGTGTGGTGCTTAATGAATTAGACAGAGAGGTAGACACATGGACAAGATTTTCTACAGTCTGTAGACTTACGCTTGCTGATAATCCGATTGAGGATCGTCCCGAGCTTGGACACAGTGATTTCCATCTCCTATGACACAAAAGATGGTCAGAAAAGACTCCAAATCCCATGAATATGAATCAGTGCCATCACTGTGTCACTCACTGGTCCAGCCAGCTTCCTGTAGAGATCCTTGAAACCGGCGTCAATCTGGCTCTCGTCCAGTTCTACCTGCAGCCCAGGCACACAAGATACGGTTGGTTTAAAGTTTGCTGCTAGACTAATCTACCTTTGTATAATTTCCTAATGCTTTGCAGCACTTAAACGTTTGCAGAACTTGATGGTATCCAGAAGTATGGCATTACTTATAATCTCTTACCTCTTCTGGCAGATCAGCTTCTATTTCGTCATCTAATTCCCTGTCAAAACACATCGAAGACATCCTTGAACATCTTCATCTGATTTGACTCGCTTGAGAACACCCATCAACTTACTACACCCTACTGTGCTAGCGGGTTACACTTACCACACACTAAACCCACTCAGTCGCCCACACCTACACAACCACTTCTCTTACTCACTGGGAGTCCGCCGGTCTCTCTGAGAAGACCCGCAGCACAAAGTCTCCATCTTTCTGGGGCTCGAAGGTGGAGGGAACGATGATGTACTCTCCGGCGGGCAGACAGAAGCGAGAGCTGACCTCGCGCAGGTTGATGAACAGCTCCGAGCGAGCCCTGGATTCATGAGTCAGGAAGAAGTCTCGCTTCAGGTGCACCCCAACCCTACCTGCACACTGGTCAGGAGGGGAGAGAAGGAAACAACAGGAGAGGCGACAGGAGGAGAGGAGGGGGTCAACGACAAGAGAGGACGAGAGGATGGGGAAAAGAAACCAATATGAGACCAGAACGAGAGAGAAGACGAAAAGAGAGGAATGGTGGAGAGACCAATCATTCATTTAGACAGGAGGAGGAGCGAGATTCATAAAGAGAGAAGAAAACCGAATAACAACAAATCCACGATAAAGCAATAATGATAGCTTCGTCCCAGAACATTTCATACCTCCTGTGGAACCTAGAGAACAGAGAGAAAACAAAAGAGAGGAGGTATGAAATTAGATTATGTTTAAAGATAAAAGTCTTTACAAATTGTATGATGGATCTATGTTGGGATGTGGGTGTAGAGATTTGAATCACATTATCGTTTGGGCAAATGTGCAATTTGAATTTGACAAAACTCGAACCCTCTCTTGAGGACCCATACCTCATACACAGCAAATCCAATGGTCTCCATGTCCTTTCCTTCCCGCCTTTGCTTACGACGATCCCTCTGCATCAATGCAATCAGGAAGCTGCAACCTGATTGGCCTTCTGTATCCGGTTCCTGTAGAGCCACTTTGAATTGGGGGTTGAGCCAAAATGTAGCTGTGGAAAATGAATGAAAATAGAGGCATCCTCTTATATAGCTGTATCATGACTTTCAAGTCTGGTACAGCTTCCTGCATGTTTCTACGGTTATGGTTAAACATAATGTGACATAGGTTTAGAAAAATGTCAATCCCTTACATTCTTTTTCTCTTTTTGCTCTCTATTATTCTCTAATCTTTCTTAATTGTATCAGCTTGTTCAGCTTGTTCAGACTCCCAAACCAATAGTGCAGGAGCACAGTAAATAAAGTACAGCTCCCTCCACCTCTCCCTCTCCCTCTCCCTCTCCCTCTCCCTCTCCCTCTCCCTCTCCCTCTCCCTCTCCCTCTCCCTCTCCCTCTCCCTCTCCCTCTCCCTCTCCCTCTCCCTCTCCCTCTCCCTCTCCCTCTCCCTCTCCCTCTCCCTCTCCCTCTCCCTCTCCCTCTCCCTCTCCCTCTCCCTCTCCCTCTCCCTCTCCCTCTCCCTCTCCCTCTCCCTCTCCCTCTCCCCCTCCCCCTCTCCCTCACCTTCTCCCTCTCTCTCTCTTCCTCTGTACCTGGGTAGTTTCTGCAACCCCCTGCTGTGCTCCCTCTCCTCCACTCCCCAGGGTAGAGGGCTGCGCTCCACTTTTTCACCTGGCTGGCCTGGAGCGCGTCCGCCGTCAGGTTGCAGATCTCCAGACGACTGAACTCGCGCAAGAAGTCACTGAATGACATCCTGTTGAGGGGTCGAGATGTACCTGTTTATATGTGTGGTTTTGTGTGATTGTGTGTGGCTGTGTGTTACGAGTTATGCAGCTCTTCATCGTCACCACGGAACACAGTCAAATGAAAATGTGACTGAAAAGCAACAGAAGGCTCGGCTCACCAGAACTCTCCATCCTCACTGCGGTTATAGAGTCTCTTTCTGACCGAGGGCTCCACTCCTGACCACTCCTTCGAGCTAAACGGAACCATCCAGAAAAAGACACAAAGCCAAAAGTCACAAATTATTTTCTTTTCTTTTTTAAGAAAAGAACAAAAAAAGGACAAACATTAAAACACAGTCTTCAATACCCTCCTCACCCTCCCTGCCCCAGATCCTAAACTTCCTCATCTCTCACTTGTCACTCCAGGGTCCGGTCCACTCCACCTCCCCCCAGGGGTTCCGGATGCGTAGCAGCTTGACAGGACTGCCCCGGTACTCTACCTGGTCGACGGACAGTCACTGGTTGTCAGCTTACATGTATAGTAAATGTTAAAACTCTGTAGGATACATGTAAGGGTGATAGGGTGCAGTTAGAGTGCAGGGTACATGTTAGGTTGCTGTAGGGTACATGTTAGAATGCTGTAGGGTACATGTTAGGGTGCTGTAGGGTGCATGTTAGGTTGCTGTAGGGTGCATGTTAGGGTGCTGTAGGGTGCATGTTAGGGTGCATGTTAGGGTGCTGTAGGGTGCATGTTAGGTTGCTGTAGGGTGCATGTTAGGGTGCTGTAGGGTACATATTAGGTTGCTGTAGGGTGCATGTTAGGGTGCTGTAGGGTACATGTTAGGTTGCTGTAGGGTACATGTTAGGGTGCTGTAGGGTGCATGTTAGGGTGCTGTAGGGTGCATGTTAGGGTGCTGTAGGGTACATGTTAGGTTGCTGTAGGGTACATGTTAGGGTGCTGTAGGGTACATGTTAGGGTGCTGTAGGGTACATGTTAGGGTGCTGTAGGGTACATGTTAGGGTGCGTAGGGTGCATGTTAGGGTGCTGTAGGGTACATGTTAGGTTGCTTTAGGGTGCATGTTAGGGTGCTGTAGGGTACATGTTAGGATGCATTTGTGTCTACGTATGTCTGCTCACCTCGTCCACCCCGGTCACAGAATAAGCATGGCCTTTGACCAGCTTCTTGAAGGTCATGGCCTCCATTTCAAAGAAGCCAGATATCTGAGCAGAAAAGGAGAAACAGAATATAATATGTTCTGATAAGGTTTCTGTCGTCCAAGTGTGTGAGGTGGTGTTAGTGTACTGATATGAGTGTGTGCGTGTTAAAGACATTTGCATGGACACTAGGGTTGAGTAAGCGACCATAAAGAAGATATATGTAAAAACATAAGTCAACAAAATGAAATAGCATCAAACCCTAACCTCCTGACATCCCCCCAAATTGAGTGTCTACAGTATCCAAGATAATCTAGAATGTGCACTGGCCCTAAATGCTTGTGGCTTGAGGTCAAAAGTAAGTGTGCGTGAATGCATGTTTTGTATCTCACGTCTATGGAGCAGCCCAGCAAGGAGCCTCTCTCCACCGCTCGACAGATGATGCTGTGCAGCTCTAGTGGAGGTTTCTTCAGCTCAAACATCTCTGTCACGCCTCCGGTGAAGTCCTCAAAGCCCTCCGACGTGCTGCCACCTGACAGGGCCTCGTAGCAGCCACTGAGCCTGAGACATCCGCATGTCAACACACACGCCATTGAGCCTGAGACAGACGCATGTCAACACACACGCCATTGAGCCTGAGACAGACGCATGTCAACACACACACACCAGCCTGAGACATCCGCATGTCAACACACACGCCATTGAGCCCGAGACAGACGCATGTCAATACACACGCCATTGAGCCATCTGGATCGTAGCAGCCATTGAGCCTGAGACATCCGCATGTCAACACACACGCCACCTGGATCGCTTGTGGTACTCTCTTTCTCCAGGTTTGATCCCCGGTGCTGCGACTTGCAAACACGTGGGGCCACCTTTTATAACCACTGCTTTGGCCGGCCATGCCACAGAAAAGCTATCAATTCGATGGAGTAGGATTTTGATAACACACAGAGGGTGTAGTGGTAATGGATAATGGAGCTTATACTGCATAGGCACCTTTTTTGTGCATGCGCTTAACTACAAATTCTGGTCATATTTATGTAAAATTAAATGTTCTAATACCACTGCAAACACAGAGTTTTTTGTATCTGTGTTTGTTGTATACTCTGTCCAGAATAATACTGCAGTCTCTTACTTGGCATAGGCCTTCTCCAGCAGGGCACTCCAGAACTCTGCCCCCTCTGCTGAATGTAGGAACAGCAGCTTTCCATCCTTCACTGGCAGCCTGTCATCAATCACCACGTCAACCCACTCCCCATACTGCCAGATCTATACAAAAGGGTGGGACACAACACATTTACATTTACATTTACATTTATTCATTTAGCAGACGCTTTTATCCAAAGCGACTTCCAAGAGAGAGCTTTACAAAAGTGCATAGGTCACTGATCATAACAACGAGATATCCCCAACATTGCAAGTAGTCAAACATGAATCATACATTGTGAAAAAAAAATAATAATAAGTGCCAAAGGGAAAAATCATAAGAGCATGAAGTTAAACAAGTTACAATTGGACAACATGAATCTAAAAGTGCACCTGTGGACGAGCAAACAACAGTAAACTACCTCACAGCGAGTACAATAATTTTAATCACAACACAATCAGAGACAACCAGAATTGCAGACAGTGGCCTCCAAAATGCCCCAAACAATGACAAAATGTGATAGCAAAGAAAAAAGGAGACTGGGGTGTATCATTTTATTCCATGGACACAATGCTGGGGTTGTGGGTTTTTCGGTAACCTTAGGAGAGACAGTTGGATTCACAAGATCACAACCACTCGATAATTCATCTTGCCAAGCTCCAAGTTAGTTATCCGTCTATGACCTATCTATCACCGAAGTTATTGATTGGTCAGCGTCCTGTGAGGATCTACTGACCAAGTATTCTTCAAAGGTGCCTGCCCTTTTCCAAACTGTTTTGAAGGACGACTTCCCAATGTGTGTAACAAACCATCTGTTGAGTCAGGTTAGATTCTCAGGGCAGACTAGAGCAAACAGCTCAATTAAAACGGTATCTGAAACAAATAAAATGGAGCTGCAGGCATGTTAACAGGCTAATGGATAGTTTCCTTATTAAGGTGTGTGTGTGTGTGTGGGGGGGGGGAGTTATATACATAAATATTTCATTATATAGACTGAACTGGTCCCCTACATTGTAAGATAACGAGGTGAATGCCTAGTCTGGAAAAGGGAAATGGTCTGTTGCAGGCAGACCTGTATGCACACTGCAGTGTCTGCTGAGTCAGGTTGCCAGACAGCAACAAGACAGGCTACTTGGCAACTTGAGACAACTGC
Organism: Mallotus villosus; assembly: GCA_903064625.1. Lineage (NCBI taxonomy): Eukaryota > Metazoa > Chordata > Actinopteri > Osmeriformes > Salangidae > Mallotus > Mallotus villosus. The sequence continues at coordinate 419,268 of CAEFZP010000430.1, read as the reverse complement.
AGCTTTCCCAGAAGATTCTGCAGACTCCCTGTCTGGCCATCCAAAGCCCAGTGATACAAGCTTCACTAGTTTTATATAGGTTGTTTGACACCATACTTCCACCAGGGTGGCCAGGGTGATCACCATTCGCCATAGACAACAGCTGAGTGATTGGAAGTAGAGAGGAGGGAGAGAGACAAAAATGGACTGAAATACACAAATAACACACACACCCAGGGAGACAGACAGAAAACCCTAGGGGCAGGGAAACCAGGGAGAATACACTAGAGAAAAACCAGGACACGGCTGCGGCCCTGACACTAAGCGATTGTTCATTTGCACAAAATACTGGACTAGCACCAACATTAGCCCAAAGCTATATGGTTTTGCTCCTGAGCAGGCTTGATTTTTCTTCCCAAGAAATCACTTAGAAGTTAGCATGGGGCTAATTACTGTACGGTGCTGTGTGAGAAGTCTGATCTGTGCTAGATAAGCGTCACATAGCTTTATCCAATCCCTGTCTTGATGACACTAATGTCTGATTAAGTGGTCCTGGACTGGGCTGGAATCTGGCAGCAGGGTGCTGCTTGCCCTGCCCTTAGCATGGCTATTCTAAAAAACAGTGTTCATGTCCATCTATAAATACTGCCTGTATATATAGCTGTCCACTGCATGCTCACAGCCCAGAGAGGCAGGGCAGGGCAGGAGGAGGGGTGTGGGTTGGGGTACACTGGCACTGGTATTCTTGAAATTATAATTTAGGGGAAGATTTGTTTTATTCAATTGAAATGAAGTGATATGACGCAAATCTCAAAATGGATCTCATTCATTAACTAAAGAGCTGATACATCACAACAGTTGTTGCACTGTCATTGTTGCTCACAGATGCATGCATTTGAGCAAACATATGGCTGACTTTTTACAGTAGGCTATGTAAAAGTAAGGAATGCAGCTTCACTGCTCAGTGACATCAGAGAGAGGGACGGTGCTTCAGTACCTGGAAGTGAAAGATCCCTGCGTACTGCTGGTGGAAGCTCTGACCATGGGGAACCACCCTGTGCAGCAGGGTCTCATTTAAGGTTAGACTGGCTATGGCAGCCAGTAGCCAACAGTCACCTGTGCCAATGATGTTAAGACAAAATGATGAAAGAAAAAAAACAACATTTAATAATAGTAATAATAACGGACATGTCTGGCACCTTTCAGGAGACACAAGGACTATTTACACATAGGGCAACAATACAAATCTGAAAATATAATCAATGTTAGCATGTCCTCTCATCTCCTTTACAGTCGACAGGACTGTCAGAGTCAGAAGACACACGAACGACACACACAAACACACACATCATGTACACATGTATGTACACACACACACACACACACACACACACATCATGTACACATGTATGTACACACACACACACACACACACATCATGTACACATGTATGTACACACACACACACACACACACACACACACAGTTAGGATACACACAGGTAGTCTCTCACACATGGCAGACGTGACTCACCTAGAGATCCCTGACAAACATCTGTGCGAGTGGCTCCGTCTACAATGAAGTGAGGATCAGAACAAAACTCCTGGGGGGGGCCACAGAGATGTACGGATAAGGCAAGGACTAGGAGGGTTTAGCGCCCCCAGTGAGGTGAGGTACGATGCAGTACAGGAGCTTGTCTCACCGTAGGTCTCATCCAGCGGACCCCTTGTGTTTTTGAGGATCGTGGTCCCAGCTCCTTAAAGCCTAGCGAGGTCACTTGAGGAGGAAATGCCTCGTCTTCAAACAGACAGCCAGACTTCAGACACTGGGCTCGGAGAGACTCAAAATCCTGGCAGAGGAACCGGAGGGCTTTGTCGTTTTGACCCAGGCCCTCGCTGCGGTCCCACTGGCTCCGCAGACGAGCTGCCACCCCAGAGGCAAACACTCGCTCAATCACCTGCTCCATAGAGGATTGCTTATCTTGTTAAGATACAGAAAGAGATTGCATTACAAACCTACAGCTTTCATTCTCTTGCTCACATCATTTTCACTTTCTGCCACTATGAACAATAGCCCAATAGCCCAGTTCTTCACTCAATATTTTGCGTCTTTCTCATTCATTTGAACTCAGATTGCGTGACGTGACAAACATAATATGCCTACCTTTTACACTTGTTTATCGCCCTGCATTGACTGCAGCCTTCAGCCGCTCCTGTCTCGCCATTCAGAGCGCCGTTTTCAGAGCGATTCTAACCCCGTCCCACTGAGAATGACATGCCTGCGCACATTTTAATTCGCGTTGGTCAGCATATAGTCGCTGCCAAGTCGGGGAAACTCAAATGCTCCGTACTCCGAGAAACATTTACTATAGGGCTATACTTTCTAATAAAGTGGCAACTGGTGTGCTGTAGTTAGGCTATATGAGGTTAATTTGTATACGCTAGCCCAAATCAATATAAAAAATATGTAGTCTATAGGTACAAGACATTTCCATTTTTGTGGTAGGCCTATCTGCCACTTTGTCATTGTGTTATTTTTGTGAGTTTACATAGGAAACTGCTATAGTTCATTGTTTACACCCACAGTATCGCCAACCCAATCTCCAGATGTTCACACTGTACGCAAATTTGGCATCTAGACGAGACTTCCATCTAGTGGCACCAGTTTACTATCTGTATTAGTATTATTCAAAAACTACGAAGTCTGTCCATATATAGCTTATATCTGGCCCTGTTGTCATGAATTAATGTGACTGCCTGTTCCTCGGAAATTTCCTCCTCCTTACATAGGCTACATTCGGACATTTAATTAGACACATTTACTGTCAACTGGTTTTTTCCAAGAAGTCTGACTTGAGCCTACTTTCTTTTGTTTAAAAACTCACACAATTGTGCACATGTAGCCTACAATGCAAATATATGCACCAGTGGCGGACTCAGACTGTTTGAAGGGCAGGGGCGAAAAAATTAAAAGGGCACATTCTCCCCAACACGGGCCTCCACCAGCGTGCCAATAAGGCACTTTCTCTCATATTCACCACTCTAGAGAGCAATTTTTCAACCATGTAGGCACTGTAAAGCCCAATTTATACTTAGGTCGCCGACACTTTTGAAAAGGTCGCCGACAGAAATGACATCACGGTCGACACTTTTAACCATCGCTTGGAAGTGTCGCCTACAAGGAGAAATTTGTGTGTGAGAGAGAGAGAGAGAGAGAGAGAGAGACATAGACAGAGACAGAGACAGAGAAAGAGGCAGAGACAGAGACAGAGACAGAGACAGAGACAGAGACAGAGACAGAGACAGAGACAGAGACAGAGACAGACAGAGAGAGAGAGAGAGAGACATAGAGAGAGAGAGAGAGAGAGAGAGAGACAGAGAGAGAGAGAGAGAGAGAGAGAGAGAGAGAGAGAGAGCACCAAACAGTTAGTTTAGTTAAGGGCATTAGAAGGGCACTCATTGAGCACGTTATCGGATTTTCTCTCGTAATTCGCCACTCTTTACGGCACTTTAGCGCGCTTTTTCAACCAAGGAGGCACGAAGGGGGGCGGTCGCCCCCCCTGCCCCCCCCCTGAGTCCGCCACTGGTCGCTACCTCGGACTGGGAAAGAACACCAGTGAGTGGGCTGGTCTGGATGTACATTTTGGGGCATGACAAAGACACAGACCAGAGCCAATTGAATGCGCGATACCCTACTGACGTCAGTCGGGTGGATTTTTCCAAAAGCTACCGTTTTACAGCTAGATTTTTTCTTTTTGAGATTTGCATGGGAAATAAGTGTCAATGGACTTTGATGTTCACTGTATGTTCATTTTACCCACCCAACTGTCGTTATTCAACTATGACAAGGTAAAAACGGTTTTGCAGTCAGTGACCCCTTTAAAACCATAATTTGTATAATTCATGTCAAACCCCACATACGTATTTAGACATGAATGGACCAGACAGACGCAGTATGTGATAAAGTCACATTTAAGTATGCTAACTGAAACCCCTTTGTTTGTCAATTTATTTTAAGTTACTGAGAAAGTTGGCAAGTAACAGGGAAGCAAGGCTGTGGAGAATGTATCCTAGCTTCACATCACATTGTTACAATGTTGTTGTTTTTTCATGTGGCTGATCCCAGAACTCATTAGAATATGTGGATGGTGGCACCATCATGGTGCACCCAGAACAAACATTTAACAAGGTGTGAAAACATGAGTTCTGTTGGAGAAGTCAGTCTCAGCAGCTAGTCTGTGGATTCTAACAGCATTAATTGATGGAGACTGGTACGTGTGTCTACAATTACAATTCAGCAATGCCACTAATGAAGACCCATTGGCCTGCCAAGACAAAAGTCACTGGTTTCAGAAATATTTTTTTAATTTCCGGCCTAGATTCTGGTAGATTGTAAAATGAATGAATATGTAATTGCTGATGCTGTAGCTGGATAGGCAGAGGCTAAAGCTCATTGGCAATCACTCACGAGTCAATTATGATGGTCCTCCAGGGCGTCCTTTTTGTGGAACTCCAAAAGACTGGAGGCCAATTTCTGAACCACTTTCTTGCAGTGTCCCACAGTTTTGTATTTTGTATACAAGTTGTATTTTGATCGATGTTGCGACTGCGAGTACGTAAATCCAAGTCTGCATACTTGGCCATGACAACTACAACAGTAACTTTAGAGAACTACAATTCTACATTAATCAGTTTGATATGCCCCCGAGCGTGGTGAACTGTGGGAAGGCGAGCGATGGCAAGCGATTTGCGTCGCTGCAGTGTGAACGACCTGTAAGGGCTGCACAGACGTATATTTGGAATAGACCAACCGGCCTTGGGGAAAGGGGGGCTGGCCAACCGTGTGGCTCAATCTTCTGCCAACATTTTATTAGTAGTTAAAAAAATTATAAGGAAAGAGGCCCTCCGGCCCCGAAGTGTCTCGGCCCATCGGGAATTCTCCCAGGGCTCCCGATGGCCAGTCTGCTACTGGTTGAAGGACTTTTACATGGCACACCTGCTCTCATCAGACTGTGCCGCGGCACCCCGGTTGGGAAACACTGATCTAGATGATTAGTAGTACTAGTATGTCCTTCAAAAGGTTACAGAGTAATAATTGGGTGTGCTTTGCCTTCGGCAAGAAGCACAACCTTTGTTCTCTTACATATATATTTTTTATATTATTCATGCTTATTTTCCCACCCCTAAGCCTCGGTCAATATTTGGACTACATAGAAAACGTTGGTGTCAAAAGTTTTGTCTTGGTCCCAATTGAGTTGCTTGTATTGGAATTTATAATACGGGTGGTTGAAATCAAGCATTCTGATTGGTTGAGAGTGAGTCAGGGGGTGTGCTTTATTGAGCATAAAGTACTGTACGGTGTACAGGTGTTTACAGTACGCCTGTTTACATTTGCCTTAAAATGGAGCGTTCCATATTAGTGCACACTCAAAATAACGGTTACATTTTTGGTTGTCATTGTTAATTTTCGTTGTCACTTGGTTGTCGTTGTCATTTTGTTGTCATGTCAAGTTAACAGAAAGCAACATGTTTAATGTTAACTTCGATCTTTTGGGGGGAAGAACTTTTGATGAGTGGTTAGCCGAAGATGATTATTCAGGTGGGCGTCATGCTATTATCGATAATAAAGAAATTGAGGTCTTTGAAATGTTGCGGAACGAAAGAAACACTGTCAGCCAAACTAAGTGGGCAATTAACTGCTTCACCAACTGGTGCCAAGAGATAGGGAAAACCGTAGACCTGAAGACCATAACCAGGGAAGAAATTAATGAAATACTGCGTGATTTCTACGGCACTGTGCGCAATGGAAAGGGTGACCACTATGGGATCAGCCGTTACGTCTGCCTGCGGTCGGGACTGAACCGACACATTAATGATCCAACATTGAGTCGGTGCTGGTGTTTAATGAAAGAAAGCGCTTTCAAGTCCGCAAACAATGTTTTTCTTGGCGTTGTGAAAACCCGTAGACGACAGGGGCACGACTAAACGAAACATCATGGATCCATACCAACCTGTGATCTAACATCAATAAAGGCCTCACTGGATCCAACCACACCAGAGGGCCTAGTTAGAAAGGTCTGGTTCGACATACAACTGCACTTTGGACGCAGAGGGAAGGAGGGTAACCGCCAGCTAATCAAAGGGTCGTTCGCCGTTTTTGCTGATGAGAATGGACAAAAGTATGCCAGCATGACATTTAATGAGGAGACCGAGAACCATGAAGATCCTCAGGAGCGCAAGAAGGACAGTCGCCGTGGATACATGCTCATGCATGGTATGCTCTTCCAGGAAACCTCAGCTGTCCTGTCGCCTCCTTGGAGAAGTACCTGTCACTCCTACCCCCCAACGCACCTGCTTTCTACATGCACCCAAAGAAGAGCGCTGCCTCTTCAGATGACATTTGGTAGGTATTGGCTTTAGTAGGCTACTCTTTAGCACTTTAGCCAACCCTAAGACGCATTCATAATAATGATTACAAAAATTCTCTGCCGCAGGTACAGAATGGAGCCAATGGGCGTCAATTATCTTGCAACAATGTTGCCCAGGATATGCAAGGCAGCGGGCACAACAGTCTACACCAATCACTGCCTGTGCAGCACCTTGGTGCAAACGCTCTCTAATGCTGGGTTGGAAGCAAGATAAATCATGTCAGTGAGTGGACATAAATCCGAAAGCTTCCTTCAAAGCTACTGGGCACCAAATTTCAATGAAAGACAGCGTTGGAGTAATATCCTTGCTGGAGAAGGAACTTCCAACACCGAGCCACCGGCAAAGAGAGCAAGAGTGGTCGAAAGCGATGTCACCCGAGACGAAGGGGACATGAGAAACGTTTTCCATGGATGCACAATTAGTGGAACAACACCCTTGAACAGGTACTTTATTGGCGATAAAGTACTGCCTCTCGTACCTTATTGCTTAATTACGTTATTTTGCACAGTTCAGGACCATACAATGTTTTTGTGGCAAAAAGTGTATTTTGTCGCCGACGGGTACTCAGTTCTAGCCTACGTCACTACGTCTAAACACATTAGCAACAACGCATGGATACAATGTGATAGAGACGTTCTAGCACGCAAATTGGAGTTAGATTACGAGTGAAATATAGCACCCACAATAAATCCCAAACCTATTTGTTGAGAAAGCGATTTACAGTGGAACTGCAATCTCAGATTTTTGATTAAGGTCGTGAAAGTCTTTGTAATTTGAGCCAGTGCGGGTCGCCCGTGAGACCACCTAGTCTTAGGCGGCAGCCATGCTAGAAAGCGTCATAGTAGTATTTTCGTAATTTGATAGTTCGGTCAATTCTAAACCAAAAAACAGCAGGAGGGCAATGTTATGACGATATGACTATTGTGAAGACAGCCAGCGGGTCAGCATATTTTTGTGATTTGTGTGAAACTTGGAATTTGAGTGAGACCGCATCTTGTTTTGACAAGAAGATATGACTTCAGAGTCAGACTCGGTCGCCCACTGGCAGTGTGTAGTACTGTCCTCATTTGTGGCGCTTTCAAACAATCAGTGAAGTGTGGCTATAGCAACAGCAGCCAGCTTGCCTAGCAAACTTATTTAGAATTAGCCATTTTCCCCTAAATTAATGTCAAACTTATTTAACGTCACTGTGTCCAATCCCGACCGGGTTTTAGCTAAAATGCCACTTCAAATATTTATTAAAATGATCGTATCACGTTTTCAGCTGATTTAATTATGTCAAGTTATGCCTTAACTTATTACCTTTCGAGCTAAATATTGTTTTAATTTTAGAGTTAGCTTTGCCTTTACTAGAGCCGGCAAAAGGACGCTGGCGCCGGTAAATTAGCCGTGCGCTACCCTTGTCCAAACCCGACCACACTTAAATCGTCGTAGTCAACACTCGTCGCTGCTGTTTTTCCAGGGATAATAACTTGATCCAGGGTCACCAAACTGACCATCAATGCTGTCAACATATCCGGGAACGTATTTATGTCCTTCAAAATAAGATATCTTATTAGGAAGTCAGGAAATATGAAGCAAAAGTCAATCATATATTTAGAGACGTTAAACATTGAATGGGGTCAAAGATAACAGGACGGTTAGCAAAAGACAACTTGTGCAAATCTTTAAAAATGTGAACATTTATTTAAATACTAAACAGACTAACGAAAATACAACATTAATCTGTAAACATAGGCTAAGATTTACAATGATCCTCGTTATCCAGCTCCTCGTTAACCCACACACATGGTGTGATAGCCTACCATGTCTGGCACCATGTGTTTATCTGCCCCCCTCCCTTCCTCCCCTCTACTACAGATCGTCAGAAATGATGGTGCATTTCCGTTGGCTAGACAAAGTAGTGCTATGCTAGCGTTGAAATAAACTCATATCCTAACCCATAGTAGCAGTACGATGACAATACTGAAACATTTTTCATCGTCGCCCATGCGTCGCCCGAGTGGTCTTTCGGCTTTCTCTCATCAAAGTAACTTTCCTATAGTATTTAGACATTTAAACGTCCATGTATGTTCATGAAATTTGACACAGAGATTGTTTGATATGCATAAAATAATTCTACGTACACTTTGCTGGTGATCGCGGAAGATAATTCTGGAAAAAAGACCTGATACTGCCTGGTCGGGTTTGGACAATAGGAGCTTTCGGCGGTCGGAATTGGACACAGTGACGCTACGTTTTGGGGGGCATATTTTCAGTTAGCAGACAGTACTGCTTGAATCGCGATTCATCTGAAATATTGCCAGTGACAACGTTGTTACAGTAGCTTCTTTCTAAGGGGGTTCGCTTGTTTCAAAGGGTGTTCTTAATGAATTATGCAATATGAGTACAGTAGGCTAAATGCTTGAAAATATCACAAAGGGAAAAACGTAAAGGGGTGATTGACTGGGTTTTTTGGGTATTTCACACTGTTCTTTAAGGTCTCCGAATGGGGTATGTAACATTGGTTTGGCTGAAAAGGGCCCGGGTGCTGTTCTATGCCCTCTTTTACATCCAGCATTTTTTTCCCGAGAAAAAACGCTAGCTTTTTCTCTTATATGGTATGCTCATGGATATATAGATGAGCTGCGCGCTGATTGGTTGGTTTACAAGGCATGAAGCTGCGGAGCAAAGACGGCCCACAGCATTCACCAAAACAAGAGGGTGGAGACTTGAAATAAAAACGTACAAATACATCTATTGTGTCTACACAACTCAGTTTTCAACAGATTGACTATATATCATTAGAAATGATTAAGGTAGTTTCCACTTCTGTTGTCGAAGCAAACAGGATCGCCTTAGGTGGGTAACGTTAGCACTAGCTATAGCTTATCAAACAAACTATCGCGATTCAACTCAGCTTCAGTTAGCTCTAGCTATAGGTATCTTGCTCAAAAATAGATCTGGACAAACATGCATCTGAATTGTAGATTAACATGACAACATTTTTTTTAATTTATATTATTTGAATGAAACATAGTCAGGAACATGAAATAACGTAAGTCCCATTGCCAATAAACTAGGCTAAATAATAACACATTCATGCTCTTGCGTTAGCATTAAGCTAAACGGGTTTACATGCCTACAGTAGCCTAGGTGCTTTCGCTATCTAGCTGTTCATTCCTTGCAAATCACCGTTAATGAAAAGCAGATGAGCTTGAGTCTAGTTAACATTGACTAGACGGGTATGGCTGATGTTTGTTTATACCGTAGCATAGAAGATCTCTGTGCAGTTGCGCGAACTATTTCACCAAGGACGGTTTTAAAAACCTGGGACAATATAAAGCAGGATTTGCTATGAAGCTTCTGCCGAAAAGAGGTGCGTTCCGACCTTAGTTATGTTCATCACAACCGCAAGCTGTAGTATGATTTTGTCGACAACAGTTATTAGCAATGCTAACGTATCCTGTATCTAGCAATCTAGACAGGCGCCAGCAAAAGGCTAGACTGCTTTCGTTTTCTGGCTATTTTTTGGGAAGCTTCCCTTCTAATGCCGACTAGAGCTATAGCTAGTCATTTGCTAAGTAAGGTAGCTATGTTGATGTGTTTAGAAACGTATTTAGCATTCTATTATGCTAGATACAGGAGACATCAGCCATGCCCGTCGAGTGTCTGGGAAGATTATGAAAAGTGTCAGCATTCCCAGTACAGCCTGGAACACTGCATTTATAATGGTCCATTTTCAATATACTTTAAAAACGTTCAAACTTTCTCCTTTGTTGTTCGCGTGGAAGTAATAAATCAGCGCGCAGCTAAACGAGTGTCTGAGATCCAGGGCCAGAACACCAGAAGGCTGGTCTGTATAAATGTTGGGGCGTGACAAAGATGATGCTGCAACCTGATGTCCCAAGTTGCACTGTTTCAAAACCGAGCGTTTGCAAGTTGCAGTTTCAAAACAGTAGTGAGAAATGACATTTTGATAGGAAATAGGTTTCAATGGACTTTGAGGTTCACTGTATGTCTATATTACCCAGATAGCAGCTGATTCCGTGCCGGATCCGCAGATCCGCGTAGCAGTCGCATCTGTCTAGACATCTGTCTAACTAGACTGCTCTCTTCTCTTTAAGGTATCTTAAAAACCGTTGTTTTCGAACAGCCTAGCTAGACAGGATGTACCTCATCGCGCTGCGTGTACATGGCTAGCTATGACAGTTAACAGCAACCAACTGACAGTTAAAACACCCTGATATATTTTTAAATATTAAGCTTTTGAGCTGCCTTGTGTTGTCTGTAGCTAGCCTACATAGGGAGCTGTGAGAGACACCTGAATTTCCCCACGGGATTAATAAAGTATATATATATATATATATCTAAAACCCCAACATCAATATTTAATCAAACAATGTAACATAAATAAAAGCATAGAACCCATCTCATAAATAGCTTTCCTGCTATTGATAAATAGTTCAGCCAAAGCGGCAAAGTATTCTTATGACCTAAAACAAGAACATTTCAATTAAAAATAAAACTGAGAAAATACAGTGTTATTGCATTTGGTGTTGTTAGCATGGTAATTAATACAACATAACAAAATAACGTGACAAAAGTTATTGAGTCATCCAAGGTAGCCTTCAACGGCTCTGGTTTAGCTCAACAGCCTGCTAAACATGGCCGTCCCTCTCAACCATTCGGGTATCGCCGTCCGTCCATGCACTCTGAACAGCATCGCCGTCCTTCCATCCAGCTCCCACTAGCGACGGACGTCCCTGCTAATCAGGGACGGCACTCTGAACAGCATCGCCGTCCGTCTATCTTGCTCCCCCTAGCGACGGACGTCCATGCTAATCAGGGACGGCACTCTGAAAAGCATTGCCGTCCATACATACAAAGATCAGTGCGAAAATTACGCTCTGAGGGATTTATCCCCTACTGTGAGCATTGTTTACCAACTGCGAAAGGGTCTATAACAACAACAAAAAATATATCTAAAATATAAATATTTAAAGACCCTTTTGAATTAAACGCCTTTTTCTCCCTCCCGATCCGATGCCAGCTGAAGCCACCTCTTTATAGTGGCCTCAACGTCTGCCTCAGCAGCATTGGCTGTGAGGGCATTTCTTCGAACAGCAGCTTTGAAATAAAGCAAAACATATTGTAAGGTCACTGTGAAATCTAAGCATTGGTTATGCTTCTACTATGGTCATTTTTGCACAGGTTTGATCACTTATCGTTTTCTAAATCAATGCGCAGCCAACCTGCACATGCACACATGTAAATAAGACTCATGCATACAGACATTCTTTGCCTCTAAATTATGCATTAATATAATTGAATGCACACCAAGCCGTGGATTAGTCCTTACATATCATCTGGGGGGTATTCCAGGGGCCTGTACTACGAAGCAAGATTTGGCGTTAGCGAGGTAACTTCAGGTTCAACCCCGGGTTTTCTGTACTACGAAGGTGGATCACTTGTTATCGGGGTAGATCGCCATGGTAACATATGCTGAACGGCTAACCTGGTCGGGAGCAGGTTATAGTTGGAGATCAGAGATCAACCGGTATAAAAGCCCCGCCCACTAACTCATTTTCGAGGATAATGGCGTTACCGTTCACAGAAGATGTGGAGCTTGGTGCGCGGATATTGAGAGGTGCGCTCAGAACAGCCAAAACATCAGAATCAAAAAGGGTTTTAATCGCCATGAAAGTTTGCACAGACAAGCAATTTGCTTTGGCAGGAAGGTGCATACATTAAACATATAGGAATCCCCCAAAAATAATATGAGATCTAACTATACTAAAAGTACATAGACTAGCAATGCTTAGAATTTGCATATGCAATGCACAGCGTTGCGTTATTTCGCTAAGGGTAGCCTACTTTTATGTAGTGTCATGTTGATATGTTATTCCTATTCAATGGGGTACGTGTCTCCCCTTAAAACCCCTTCTGCTGTCCTTGGGTTGCTTTGACCCATTTTCTAATTATTTCCATATCAAAATGTTGGGTTTCTTTCAACCAAAACATTTCAAACCAAAAAGAACAATGTGTATACGTACAATGATCATTTCACTACTTTTATTCTCTTTTATAGCATTTTTCAAAAATAATAAATAGGTAATTGAAGGAAAGAAATGTTGAAAACCCCCACAAAAGACTCAAAAGACACAACAAAAAAGCCACAAAAAGGTATAAAAAGACCAAAACGTAGAAAAAAGTTTAACAAATACATCCTCATGTGTTCTCCCTTTCCTAGGAACACAGAAATATAATGTCAGTGTAACTAAGTTTAGTGTCATTCATTCCAGTTTGTCTATCTCCGGCCTTGTTTTTTTTTCTTATACTCTATATCGAGCTCCAGGGTTCTGTTATACAGGGCCCTCACATTGTCTGCTCCAACCTGAAACAAATAAAGAACATTGTCCCTTTGTAAGGCACACTTGGAGAAAGTTGAAGGTGTCCATTTGACTACTGTGTTTCAAGGTTCATTGCTTATACCTTGTGTCTTTGTCTTGGCCTTGAAGTGGAGGCCCTATGCTCAGGGGGAGGAAGAAGTTCCTCTTCCTGCTGAGTTTAACACCATAGCAATTTAATCAATTGATTTATATTTGAAATGAGCACTTTAAGGACTTGTGGCTCATGTTCAGACCACCACCATTAGTAAGTCATTACAGACACTTAAATTACAGTATGGCACAGTGGGACGACAGTGGGTGGTGGCAGCAACACCACTATATTTCCTGTCACTACAATACATTCCACTCAGTATTGCTAGTTTATGTACCCTTAGTATAGTCCACATATTTAAATTTAAGGTTCCTATGTGTTTATTGTATGCACCTTCCTGCCAAAGCAAATTCCTTGTCTGTGCAAACTTTCATGGCGAATAAATCCCTTTCTGATTCTACATTTCACTTCAATATTTATAAATAATTGTTGAATGAACATGGTCACATAGATCACTTGAAACATACATATGCCTGGGTTTCCGAGCTGCTGCCACCAGTGTCTGAAGAAATGCCCCCTTCCACTCCTTCCATCATGGGGCGACCCTGATAGCTTGAGAGGGCCAGCTCCTCAGCAAGAGTGAAGTCCTGTGGAGGAGGGCCCCCCCCAGTTGTCTTTGACTAATTTTTCTTCCTGTTGGCTGCAAGCAATTTCATTGTTCTATGGGCCCTTTGTAGCTATACCAATATCCTACAAAAGGTACTGGCAATTAAGCCAGTAAGTATTGCCTACTGCTACTTACCGTTTTGAATTATGTTTTTATTTTTATTTTTTATTTGCTCCCACGATCGTTTGCCACTGCCAGGGTTGCAACTAAAATAATAGAGCAACAAAAGTTTAACGTTATGGAATGCACACGTGTAATTATGGTCACATCTTGTGCCTGGGACAGTGATATCAATAGGTCATGTATCTTACGCATTTAAAGCGTCTGCTATTTTCTACCAGTTTAGCAGCAGCGAATTCGTTGATTTTTGCCTGTATCATATGTCTGTATTCCTGATATGTTTGTGTAACAATATTTCACGCAGGAGGAGTAGACAAAGTTTGTACGATTATTGTCCGGAATGTCCGCTCCTCTTCCGTGACATATGCGGCTCTTGTTTTGTCCGTGTTTGCGATTGGATATACGGTGCAAACACCGCCCCTTTATGTGAACGCGCACATCTCTATATTAGAAAGATCTGGGTTGAGTTAGAGAGTTGATAACCGCCGTCGTGATACCGTTTATCGTGATTGCGATTGTCTCGCTTTGTGTAGCCGGGTAACTGAGAGTAATCCAGAGCATGTTGATCTTGCTTCGTAGTACAGGCCCCAGGTAGCCGGTTTTGTGAAAACTCTGAGTTGTTTAACCCTGAAAATAGGCAAACTCCGAGGTTTCCGTTCCAGAAAGAGAGGTAACGAACAGGCCCGGATTAACCCCTTAGGGTGCCCCAGGGTGACTTCACATGAAGTGCCCCTGTGTCCGTCAGCTTTACACCAAAAAAAAATCACTATGGCATAAAGGCCACAGATTTACAAGAAAGTACAGACTCACCACACATACTACAGAAAAATGTAGATCCAACCAAAAATCAGAAAGCAACCCCTATTACCATAACGTAATGAGGAATATGAATACATGCAAAACCATAAACCCAATAACGACTGTTGCACACACATAAGAAAAAGAACGTGTTTTTTTTATCAGCAGTAATACACCGCCTACTGAAATAAACAGTGCAATCCCACACCTTCCTGACGTCACAGCAGCAGATAGCACATCACAACCACAGCGTCAAATGGCAGCAAACAGCTGATAGACATAATGGTAAATAGGCCTTACCTTTATAACTTCTTTCTCACTTTCCTGCTGGCAAAGTCGTTCAGCAGATCCTCAAAGTCCATTTGTTTAACCAGTTCCGATTCAATGGCCATCAGGGAGAGGGCAGACAGACGCTTCTGTCCCATGGTTGTCCTTAGTTCGTTTTTAACCCTTTTTAGTTGAGAGAAGGATCTCTCGCCCTCGCAGTTAGTAACTGGCAGGGTTAAAAACAGCCGAAGTGCAACAAACACGCCGGGGAAAGTTGTCTGTATGCCATTTTTTCTGATTATCTGAAGCATCTCCTCAGGTGAACGGGTTGCCTCCTCCCGCACAAAGTTTTTGAACTGAAGTAGTTCATCGCTAAAGCTGTTGTCAAGATCGTCTGGATATGTGGAGGAGAGCGCAGCTGCACGTTTACGCACACTATCACTGTCAATGTCCGTATCGAACAACACACCAAACAGGCCGTTTAGCTCCCTGTATGCGTCAGTGCGCTTCGCTAGACATGACAGCAACCTGTCAATGATCACAGTGTAGCATTCCACTTTGAACTGATCACTCCCGGTTAGCACTGTATCGTTCTCCGTTGACTCATCTGCGAACGCTTTTCTCTTTCTCCCCCGCTGCGTCTCATGGTGGTAGTTGTGCGTCACCCCTTTCACTTCCCGAGCAGCATTTTCAAACATAGGAAATTTATCTCTGAGTGAGGCCACAAACACATGCAGAGATTCCAGTAGTCGTTGTGCAGTAGCTAGATTTATGTCAGGCTTTTGCAACGTGTCACTTGTGGCTTTGAATCTACTCAGCACCGTATCCCATAGATTCACCATTATTGCAGTCTCTAATTTATCAAGTTTGCGACAGAGCGCAGCAGCCTCGCGCTTGGCGCAATCTTTTTCATCTGCGTCTGCTGCCAACCTTCCAAATGCCTCTCTTATTGCACTGTAGTTTTCTTTCAACGCTTTAGTAGAGTCAGCCCTACAACTCCATCTTGTGCTGGACAGTGATTTAAGGGTCCTGCTGATTTTTACATCCTTGTTGTGAAATATGCGATTCCAACGGTGAGGGGAAGCCGCACAAAATGCATACAGTGACTGAAGTAGATCAAAGAAATCACTTGCATCTTTACAGCTATTTTCAATGCTGTTCACACCTACAAGATTAAGCGAATGACCAGCGCAGGGCACATAATGAATGAGGGGATTTGCTTGTTTCAGATGCGCCTGAAGACCGTTATATTTTCCGGACATATTACTTGCATTGTCATAACTTTGTCCCCGGCAATCTGACAGGTCTAACCCGAGATCATTCACCATTTTGACCACACATTCAGCAAGACTTGCTCCGGTGTGGCTGTGAATAGGCTCGAAACCAATGAATCGCTCCACCACATTTCCTTCCTCGCTGACAAATCTAAAAATGAATGTCAGCTGGTCAACGTGCGACAAATCAGGGGTTGAATCTACGATGATTGAGAAGTACTTAGCATGCTGTAGTTCGGCTGCAATGGTTTTTTTTACTTTCTCACCCATCAAGTGAATGAACTCCTCACACACAGTAGATGACAAGTAAGATGTTGTGCCTCTTCCTTTTTGGCCATGCTTCTCTATGTGTTCTTTTAAAAACGGATCAAACTGTGCAATGAGTTCCAAAAGTCCGACGTAATTGCCATTACTAGATGAGCCCAAAAGCTCATTTTCACCCCTGAATGCTAAGCCTCTCTCACTCAAGAACTTGATGACAGCCACAATGCGTCGCAACACCTCCTTCCAATATTTCCCCTCCGCATCTCGCTGCCGCCTGAGCGACGCATCCACTGTGCCCACATTGCTCGATCTGCGCAATAAGGCAAGCATGCTGTGCCGATGGTTTGCACTCTTCTCGTGGTCCGAAATACGCTCAGGATGTCTCCAGTCACAGAAACCAGACGTAAAAGCATTATGCTGTGATGATAGGAGTTTACAGGCAAAACAGTAGACCATACCTGCGGATGGTGAATAAATCAACCCGTCTCTTGGCACTATCTCCTTGTTTGGCAGGCAACAATGCAACAAATCATTTGTAAGAGCCCGCGTTTTACCTCCAAGACCAATGTCCCGCACAGATGCCGGGTATTTGGGAGCCCTGTTCTGGAAGGCAGCAGCACCTTTAGAAATAGCCATTTCGACAAGTTCCTCCGTGATTTCTCCCCATAGTCCAGGGTCTGATGAGATAGTTAAATCCTCCGGCGGCTGCCGATCGTCCGTTACATCCCCATGGACCTCGTCCTCCCGATCACCCTCGTCCTGACTGCCTCCATTCACGACAGAAGCCTCGGCTGCCTGAGCCGTGTCTGTCGGAGCTTCATTAACGCCAAGGTTAGCATCGTTGCTATCAACACCAGTTGGTTTGCGCATAAAAAAGCTTCCGATTGATGGGACATTTTGAATTGCGGCTAAGTGTCGCAATTCTTTCTCTTTTTTTAGCTTTCTTTTTGTGAAACCGCTTTGCTGAAGCCTGTCCATTTTTGAATTTTTTGTTTACATATATTTTCGCGCCGCTGCCGCTGCGTTATTGTGGACTCGTCCATGATTGGGGGGAGGGGGGCCCTTAGCTTACACCCAAATAACAATTATTTTTTATTAATAATCCTATCAGTGGTTAATTTTGTATGTGTTTGTATCTCTTCTAGTGTATTAGGCCGATATAAAATATAACAAAAATATGTTAAGGCTCTGGTCATTGTCCTGATCATTTGGTGCCCATCATTTGGTGCCCCCCATTGGCTCAATTTGGCTGGTGCCCCAGGGCACTCGCCCGACTGTATACATGGATAATCCGGCCTTGGTAACGAAACCTTTTGGTAAATTGCCATGGTAACTTACGCTGTGAAACTAACCTGGGGCCTGTACTACGAAGCAAGATTTGGCGTTAGCGAGGTAACTTCAGGTTCAACCCCGGGTTTTCTGTACTACGAAGGTGGATCACTTGTTATCGGGGTAGATCGCCATGGGAACATATGCTGAACGGCTAACCTGGTCGGGAGCAGGTTATAGTTGGAGATCAGAGATCAACCGGTATAAAAGCCCCGCCCACTAAACTAATTCTTGAGAGGATAATGGCGTTACCGTTCATAGAAGAAGTGGAGCTTGGTGCGCGGATATTGAGAGGTGCGCTCAGAACAGCCAGAACATCAGAATCAGAAAGGGTTTTAATCGCCATGAAAGTTTGCACAGACAAGCAATTTGCTTTGGCAGGAAGGTGCGTCGTTAAACATATAGGAATCCTAAAAAAATAATATGAGATCTAACACATAGGCCTACATAGACTAGCAATGCTTAGAATGTGCATATGCATAGCGTTGCGTTATTTCGCTACGGGTACTTTTATGTAGTGTCATGTTGATATGTTATTCCTATTCAATGGGGTGTCTCCCCTTAAAACCCCTTCTGCTGTCCTTGGGTTGCTTTGACCCACTTTCTAATTATTTCCATATCAAAATGTTGGGTTTCTTTCAACCAAAACATTTCAAACCAAAAAGAACAATGTGTATACGTAGCCTACAATGATCATTTCACTACCCACAAAAGACACAACAAAAAAGCCTCAAAAAGGTATAAAAACACTAAAACGTAGAAAAAAGTTTAACAAATACATCCTCATGTGTTCTCCCTTTCCTAGGAACACAGAAATATAATGTCAGTGTAACTAAGTTTAGTGTCATTCAGTCATGTACTATATCTTCTCATATTCTATATCTCCAACCTTGTTTTTTTAATTAAAAGCCTCTTATACTCTATATCAAGCTCCAGGGTTCTTTTATACAGGGCCCTCACATTGTCTGCTCCAACCTGAAACAAATAAAGAACATTGTCCCTTTGTAAGGCACACTTGGAGAAAGTTGAAGGTGTCCATTTGACTACTGTGTTTCAAGGTTCATTGCTTATACCTTGTGTCTTTGTCTTGGCCTTGAAGTGGAGGCCCTATGCTCAGGGGGAGGAACAAGTTCCTCTTCCTGCTGAGTTTAACACCATAGCAATTGAATCAATTGATTTATATTTGAAATGAGCACTTCAAGGACTTATGTCTCATGTTATGTTCAGACCACCACCATTAGTAAGTCATTACAGACACTTCAATCACAGCCACACGTTCACACACTCTCACCATCTATGTTGCAAGTGGTAAAACAAAATCAAAAGTGTACCCCCAAAATGCTCTCTGAGCAGGCAGGCACAGTTTCCTGATCATCTAGGACCTCCACTCCTCCCAGAAAGTAAATGGCATATTTGATCAATATTCAACAACCACATATGGCATACGTACTGGCGTATGACTATTAGTTTCATGGTTACCTCTGTATGGCACAGTGGGACGACAGTGGATGGTGGCAGCAACACCACTATATTTCCTGTCACTGCAGAGGACAGTAATACATTCCACTTAGTATTGCTAGTTTATTTACCCTTAGTATAGATGGTCCACATATTTACATTTAAGGTTCCTATGTGTTTATTGTATGCACCTTCCTGCCAAAGCAAATTCCTTGTCTGTGCAAACTTTCATGAATAAATCCCTTTCTGATTCTACATTTCACTTCTACAATATTTATAAATAATTGTTGAATGCACATGGTCACATAGATCACTTGAAACATACATATGCCTGGGTTTCCGAGCTGCTGCCACCAGTGTCTGAAGAAATGCCCCCTTCCACTCCTTCCATCATGGGGCGACCCTGATAGCTTGAGAGGGCCAGCTCCTCAGCAAGAGTGAAGTCCTGTGGAGGAGTTCATTGTTCTATGGGCCCTTTGTAGTATTGCTTACTGCTACTTACTTATGTTTTTATTTTTTTATTTGCTCCCACGATCGTTTGCCACTTCCAGGGTTGCAACTAAAATAATACAGCAACAAAAGTTTAACGTTATGGAATGCACACGTGTAATTATGGTCACATCTTGTGCCTGGGACAGTGATATCAATAAAGCATGTAGGCTAGTTTACGCATTTACAGCGTCTGCTATTTTCTACCAGTTTAGCAGCAGCAAATTCGTTGATTTTTGCCTGTATCATATGTCTGTATTCCTGATATGTTCGTGTAACAATATTTCACGCAGGAGGAGTAGACAAAGTTTGTAAGTTTATTGTCCGGAATGTCCGCTCCTCTTCCGTGACATATGCGGCTCTTGTTTTGTCTGTGTTTGCGATTGGATATACGGTGCAAACACCGCCCCTTTATGTGAACGCGCACATCTCTAGATTAGAAAGATCTGCTTTGAGTTAAAGAGTTGATAACCGCCGTCGTGATACCGTTTATCGTGATTGCGATTGTCTCGCTTTGTGTAGCCGGGTAACTGAGAGTAATCCAGAGCATGTTGATCTTGATTCGTAGTACAGGCCCCGGGTCGCTAGCAGGTTAGTTCCATGCCAAACTCTGAGTTTTACCTATCCCCTCCCACTTTCTGAGTTTGATAGCGTTGGAAGACATGGGATATCGTTTCCTGGTTCAGCCGAGCGATCTCGAACAAAATTAAATTCGCTTAGTTATACGCCAGGAGACGATTTCAAGACTGCGATTTGATGTGCTTTAATTCCCTGATGAATGCCTAAGTTAACGTTACCGTTTCCCGTCACGATCTGTAATTTATTTGAGCAACATTCTCAGCCCTTGGGTCTTCATCGCTAGTGTTATACGCCGTGGACGTGCACACATAATTGACCAAAAGCTTTTTGGCACTGAAATAAAGAAAAATCATTGAAATTGTAGGATTTGGTCTTCTTCATTGCCTACAAATAGAAATCTAACAATGAGTAGCCTTGGTTTGAAGGAAGATGGGAAACTGAACAGTAGGCCTATTAACATTAACCAAATAAGGCCAATAGCCTACCAATTGCAGTTATTTGACTCTTTGGGTTAAATCAAAGCAAGAATGGTCAAATTAAAGTGAAATAATATAATCATATAATCATATTGCAAATGAATGAAATCAATGAAAGTTAACTAGGCCTACTCTACCATGACTAGGCCCATTGTAAACCAGAGATACAAAGCCAGAGCTGAGGAGAAGGTCTCAGGAGATCAATCATCCACAGAAAAATGCTTCACAATTCCTTTTAATACCCAAGAACAACTACAATCACACCACAATCTTGACCCTTTCTTATCAACATGACTGCTACAGTAAGTTACACAATGAGATGTGAGAGCCATCAAGTTGAGACTCCATCCAGTAACTCCATAGTTTACCATATGAGAGGTGGGGGCAGGTTGATAGCCTTACAAGGTCAGCCTCTATTCTTCTGCCCTAAGTCCTACACCATCTCTTGGTAAAAATAGAAATTCAGCAAATTCAATAATTAATTTTCATAGCCTATAGGTTATTGTTCCTACAATTAACATCACTTTTGACCATGCATTCTCCCGTAACTGGAGTTCCAGTAAATCGTTTTCGAGATTAGTCTTTATTCGTCTACCCTAAGTAGGCCTACACCATCTCTTGGTCAGTTTTTGGCACTTTCTTCATGAGGTACAGTTTGTACAACTCATTTATTTGTAACTATATAGGAATAGGCCTACATGAGATTACATTAGCTACATTTCACAGTTCCACATGCAAAATACACCTGCCATTAAATGAACATCTCACTGTAGCATCCATGCTCTGTTCAACATGATTAGAATGTGCAAATCGTTTTTATACGATGTAAATAATAGTAAGCTACATGGGGAGAGAACTACCAGCTACCACATAATTCTCTGCATCCATTTCTACGGCAGCCGTCAATGTCTTTTCGTCATCATCATCTTTTGATGAAAAGCATTCTGTTGGGGGAAACTGCTTGAAATAGGCACCAATTGATATTGAATTAGTATCATGTCGAATATGATTAAAACCAAGGTGACGTCGAGGCTACAATCACAAGCGTATAGCCTAAGCAAACTATGCATTACCTGCGTAGTATGTTTTTATATTTAATAAAACATTGAACCTGCTATTTTATTAAGGCCACCACTTTTTCTCCTGTAACATTAACGGACAGTTGGGTTAAATGTTCAATGTATGGACTGGCTATTATATTCAAATGTATGCTCGGCAGCAATTGTCTCCCACGCCACTTGCATACGCTGCTACAGCCGTGTTGCTTTTTTCCGGAAAATGTACTCGACCATAAACACGAAATGAAACTTGAATCTGAAGTTTGGTGACGTAGGACAACGTTTTTTGTCGCCGGGTGGCATGGTGGATCCTAGTATCGGAGCTCCATTGATGTTGGCTTTCAATAGTTCTCATGCCCGCGCTTAACTCTGAGTTGACGTACTCCGAGTTGAGTTAACTAATTCATATCAGCTTTTCTGGAACCGAATTTTCAGAGTTTCCAATGTTAGAGTAACTCAACTCAGAGTTCAGGGTTAATCTCAGAGTTTGTTAAACCCGCTACCTGGAATACCCCCCTGGAAGAGTCAGGTAATTCTGTTGGTAAACAGATATACTGACCAATCACAACCGCCCTGAGCTGCAAACTGGCCATGGATGTGTTGCCGTTGACTCCCCTCCAATTTATGCTTTTGGCCAACGAGTTGGAGATTACCCTTTTTTAACGTTCTCCACATGCACATCCGCGCACATCCGCCCCGCCAATCAGTCTCAACCAGTTGACCTGAAACCGATAAAAAGACAATAATATGATAATAGTCATATTCAAAACATATATGAATACACTTCAACTTAACTGTGTCTGCAGTTAACCTGCCCTGTGTTTTTTATGTTTTCCTCCTCTACCAAAAATGTGATCCTAATTGTTCCCTCATATCAAAGTGGTGTTGAATCAATTTGGGTTTGAGTGTGTCATTTTAAGAAAAAAAATAAACTTTCAGTAGCTGTGTAATAGTGCAATTGTTACGGAAATAAATAAATACAAATTCTCACTAGTCTTTGGTTGAACTCAGGACTTCTGAGTTTTTCCTCCAGACTGAAGAGTTGGAGAGGTATTGGAGAGGCAGTAGACCTTCCTCAATGTTGACCGGCTGGAGCTGAACCTCTCGGTGCTGGAGAAGTCTCAGTTGTTGTTTGCTGGTCTAGCACCATCTCTAATTTTGTTAGAACTTCCCTCAGTATGGCTATAACATAGAAGTTAACAATAATGTTTTTAAATAAATACACTACAAAATTATACAACTCCATCCTCAAGGCCCATTCACACCAAGGATGATAACAATAATTTACAGTTTTAGAAATCGTTCTATATATCAAATAATAGTCCACACCACAACGATTATGGAACGCCGATTTAGTCAAAATTAAATAAATAAATAGATCTGTAAATAAATATATAAATATGGCAATGAAATAAAGCCTAAATTTAAAAAAAGATGGCAATAAATATATCAATAATAAATGTATTTATTTCAAAATGACGTTTTTGTAAAGATAACATTTATTTATTTAATGGGACTTTTATTTCCTAATGCCACATTTATTTATTTTTTGAGACTTTTACACTCCACATTTATTTCCACATATATTACCCCTCCACATTACCCCTCCACATTTATTTCCGATCTCACATGCAAACGAGAGGGGCGTGGTTATCTTCAGACCAACGCGTGCTGCACAAGATCGAAGGCAGATAGGGACACCTATCTACCTCTGTCACCAGAATCGTCACAAATTCACACAACATTCAACATTATTGACGATTTTCAAGTCGCATCTCATATTTGCTGCTGTAGGCTCATGGATGTAAGGAGCTTTTAGTCACAAATTTAGGCATTCAGGCAACATTTTGTATGGCCTGGGTTCATCGATCATTAATTTTGACTAAATCGGCGTTCCATATGGATCACTTTCAAAACACAAATTCCAGTAAGATGGCTGAGTAGAAATCACTATTGACCCTACCTGGTTCTGGTGACTGCTGGGGCAGGTTGACAGGAAATTCTAGGGGCTGGACTCATCATCCCCAGGGGTGCTAATCCGGAGACTCTTCCTAATAAAATAAAACAAATTATCAAAGTAAAAAATACGATATGACCTCAAAGCATCAAGGAATAGTAACCCATACGTTTTGCACCTTTGTGGCCCACTCCCACAATCAGCGTCCGACTGGATGTCAGACCATATTTCTGCCTCTTTGGCCTTCCTCCTGCCCTCTTCATAGCTGTCTGTAAAACGCAGTTACATTGAACCATATTAGACTCAGGCTAAGAATTACACACACACCATAAGAAATACAGTGTTGAGCTAAACAACAGTCAAAATAAGTGAAACCTCGCTTTAAAATGTAAAATGTACCTGTTATATACATTGTTTTGACCTCCCACCGGTCCCAGTCAAGGCTAGGAGCCATAACATTTTTAATGGTCTGGTGGAGGGCCATGCCCTTCAAGTTTGGCCAAGAGCACTGGCCATTTTGCTCCTAAATGGCCGGGACCAACTCCACCTCATGGGTCTCAATGAATTCTAAAATGTTGAACATTCTGTTTGAAACAAATCTTAGTTATTGCAGGTAGATATGGTACCAAAACAAATAACCAACAACATCTGACCAACGTGAAAACTGAAACTATTTACAACCTCAAGTAGCCTAAACAAAATAGCGATGCGTGAGTAAACAGATCTCAGCATACAGCCCGCTAAACAAAGTAGCACTTGTGTTAACCCCAAACCGAGGCTATCCAAAATCCAAGCACCAGAAGGCTACACAATATTAACTTTAGCATTAAGCAGTCAACGACAAAACAACCAACCCAATTCAGCTTTGGACATTTTTTAGTCCCGCTGTAGCCTACATTATAATAAATAAAATATACATAATAAATGGACGAGGCGCAGACATAGGGGAGCGGAGGCAAGTTTTCTGCCGAGTTGATACATCACCAGCACCCCCTCACCCCGTTGAGAAGTATGGGAATCTCACGCCAAACTTTAGAGCCCTGCCAATGTGCATATCAGTGGCGGACTCAGGGGGGGGGCAGGGGGGGCGACCGCCCCCCTTCGTGCCTCCTTGGTTGAAAAAGCGCGCTAAAGTGCCGTAAAGAGTGGCGAATTACGAGAGAAAATCCGATAACGTGCTCAATGAGTGCCCTTCTAATGCCCTTAACTAAACTAACTGTTTGGTGCTCTCTCTCTCTCTCTCTCTCTCTCTCTCTCTCTCTCTCTCTCTCTCTCTCTCTCTCTGTCTCTCTCTGTCTCTCTCTCTATGTCTCTCTCTCTCTCTGTCTGTCTCTGTCTCTGCCTCTTTCTCTTTCTCTTTCTCTTTCTCTGTCTCTGTCTCTGTCTCTGTCTCTGTCTCTGTCTCTGTCTCTGTCTCTGTCTCTGTCTCTGTCTCTGTCTCTGTCTGTCTCTGTCTCTGTCTCTGTCTCTGTCTCTCTCTCTCTCTCTCTCTCTCTCTCTCTCTCTCTCCTCTCTCTCACACACAAATTTCTCCTTGTAGGCGACACTTCCAAGCGATGGTTAAAAGTGTCGACCGTGATGTCATTTCTGTCGGCGACCTTTTCAAAAGTGTCGGCGACCTAAGTATAAATTGGGCTTTACAGTGCCTACATGGTTGAAAAATTGCTCTCTAGAGTGGTGAATATGAGAGAAAGTGCCTTATTGGCACGCTGGTGGGGGCCCGTGTTGGGGAGAATGTGCCCTTTTAATTTTTTCGCCCCTGCCCTTCAAACAGTCTGAGTCCGCCACTGACTGTAGGCATGTAAACCAGTTTAGCTTGCTAACGCAAGAGCATGAATGTGTTATGATTTAGCCTAGTTTATTGGCAATTGGATTTACGTTATTTCATGTTCCTGACTATGTTTCATTCAAATAAATAACCCGTGTTGTTATGTAAATCTACAATTCAGATGCATGTTTGTCCAGATCTATTTTTCAGTAAGATAGCTAGAGCTAACTGAAGCTGTGTTGAATCACGATAGTTTGTATGCTAAGCTGTACTGTGCTAACGTTACCCACCTAAGGCGATTCTGTTTGCTTCGACAACAGACGTGGAAACTACCGTAATCATTTCAAATTATATCTAGTCAATCTGTTGAAAACAGTGTTGTGTAGACACAATAGATTTATTTGTACGTTTTTATTTCAAGTCGCCACCTTCTTGTTTCAGTGAGTGCTGTTGGCCGTCTTTGCTCCGCAGCTTCGCTCGTTGTAAACCAACCAATCAGCGCACAGCTCATCTAAATACCAATGATATAAGGGAAAAAGCTAGCGTTTTTTCCCGGGAAAAAAATGCTGGATGTAAAAGAGGGCATAGAACAGCACCCGGGCCATTTTCAGCCAAAACAATGTTACATACCCTATTCGGAGACCTGAAGGAACAGTGTAAAATACTCAAAAAATCCATTCAATCACCCCTTTAAAGTAAACACAAGAGGAATATATATGTTTTTATTCTCCAGCAAACATCTCTACCTTTACTACAGAGTATACAGTATGTAAGAAAAACCCTTACTGCCCATCACAACATCCTGTATGAAACTCCTAGCTGCTGTTCACATCTTTGTATTCACAAATAAACAATAAGCACTGTTACAACCAGACAGGCAAACACAGGAATGACACAGGTGGATTCCTTAACCAGTGCAGTGCTGAACTACTGTGAACTCTGCATTTTAATTAGTAACCATACAACCATGCTCATACCATGTTAAACAGCTCATGGCTTTTGTTGTATGTAGCATTTTGTTTTTATTCTTCAGATTTTTTAAATAAGGTATGTAAAAATAAGTGTGAAAAAGCAAAAGTCAAATAATCTGGCCCAAAAAGTGCAAAGGATCTATGGGCAGGTGTCCTAAAAACAGATCAGATCTAGTCAGGGGTTAACACGTTTAGTCAGGGAATAAAAAGCCTAGCAAACGTTTAGGGTGCAGTGTTGAGTTCCTTTATAGATTGATTGAAGTTCTCGACGGCTGATCTGCAGAGACCTCTGGTGGTCAGAGAAAGTGCCAGAAGAAGAACGCAGAAACACATAGCAACGCAGAACAGCATGTTGAATTGACCTGCTGAGTGAACAACAACATGTTTACAGCACACAACACACTATTCACTATGGTAACAACAAGGTCTTCATTGTAAAAAAAAAGGGTTTCATCCTGTTCCACTGACAGTCTACAATTTACTGCACACTATCCACTTATATGTACAAATCGGTATCATTAGGCACTTGTTCAAACAGTAGACAGCCCTCAATACATCACCCTTGTTCTGGTCACAAACAAACTGGGGGTAGCTGAGTAGTACAGCCTGGGCATAGTTTAGGTGTAACCTGGGCATAGGCTAATCCAGGTTGAATACATCGAATACATCTATATCATATATTGATTCTAGAGAGCGAGAACGAGGAACATGTGACCGGTTCCCCTAGTAAAACTTTACGTACATAAATAAATAAAAGGTGTCATAACAGTAACACAAGAAAATAAAAATACTTTGAATAAATAAATATATTATCTTTTTAAATAAGATATCATAACAAAAAATGGCTGAGAAGGTCCGTGCAGAGCAGAGGCAAGATGGTGTCACTCAGATGGAAGAGTGTCACCTAGCGTCGATTTCTAGCTCCATGGAGGGAGTCGTTGAAGGTAGGACAAGGGAGGACGGGGTAGAGGTTAAGGAGGGCGTGGTTAAGGTTAAGACTAGGGACAATGGGGTTGAGGTTTGGAAGCATGCGTGCATGCATGGGGTTAAGGTTAAGGAAGGTGGAATTATGGTTAGGAGCAGGGAGAGTGGGTTTAAGGTTAAGGACGGTGGAGTTGAGGTTTCAACCAGGGAGGGTGTAGTTGAGGATAGGGAGGGTGGGGTTTAGGTTCGTATCAGAGAAGGTGTGGTTGAAGATAGGGAGGGTGTGGGTTAGGTCCACCTAAGAACCACGTTAGCTTTAACTGAATCTCAGGACCATAGGTGTTTGCATACCGATAAGCTTTTCACTACCAATCCCATGAAGCCCTGGTTGTGAACCAGGAATTGAAGAGACAGAGAGCCAGGCCAGGGGGTTCTCACAGTCTATGCCAGCGTTGGTCAGAGTGGGGAGGGGAGGGTGGCGGCAGGAGGCTGACAGGGGCTTCAGGAGGGTCTTCCATGGGCAGGACCAGACGTGTTCCTCTGATGACCAGTTCATGCCCCACCCCCAGCCCCTCTTCCAACCCCTCATCCAGGCCCCCGGAGGAGGGGAGTTTGCGGAGTGTGCTGGTGCGCCCGCTGGCGTCGGTGCTGATGGTGATGTCGGCATAAATGGAGCCCTGCTCCTCTATCAGCTCGGCGTCGTCCTCGTGCAGACGACCGTCATTCTGAAACACAGGATGACAGGGTGTGGAACACAGCACTGCTGTCGGGGTGTGGAACACAGCACTGCTGTCGGGGTGTGGAACACAGCACTGCTGTCGGGGTGTGGAACACAGCACTGCTGTCGGGGTGTGGAACACAGCACTGCTGTCGGGGTGTGGAACACAGCACTGCTGTCGGGGTGTGGAACACAGCACTGCTGTCGGGGTGTGGAACACAGCACTGCTGTCGGGGTGTGGAACACAGCACTGCTGTCGGGGTGTGGAACACAGCACTGCTGTCGGGGTGTGGAACACAGCACTGCTGTCAGGGTGTGACAGGGGCCATTAGTGACTCTGAGTGTGTGTGTGTCTCTGAACCTGTGTACGTGGGTTGGTTTGAGCACGCTGTGTGTGTTTTCTCACCTGGTCGGCTTTTGTGTGTGTGTGTGTGTGTGTGTGCATGTGTGTTCTCATCTCTTAGGCTTATGTATGTGTGTGTTCTCATCTGTTAGGCGTGTGTGTTTGTGTGTTCTCACCTCGTAGGCCTGTGTACTGGTGAGGCAGTGTGTGTTTGTGTGTTCTCACCTCGTAGGCCTGTGTACTGGTGAGGCAGTGTGTGTTCTCACCTCGTAGGCCTGTGTACTGGTGAGGCAGTGTGTGTTCTCACCTCGTAGGCCTGTGTACTGGTGAGGCAGTGTGCCAGGGGTCCACAGCAGGCCGGCAGGACGGCAGTGAGGGGGGGGCCACTGTGGGTCAGCAGAGGCTTTAGGTAGCTGGGGGGCGCAGGGGTCAAGGACTGTTAGGACTGTCTACTATCTAACCAGGGTTGTCAAACATACGGGTCCGGCCCGGCAAGGGAATCAGCAGAGGAGAGCCCAGGCAGATAAACAGTGGGCTGATGTCTGAGTTTTTGGTCTTTATGTTTCTAGTTTACTGTAGAAAGACCTTAAAATAGGGTTTATCATCTAAAACCTTCACCAATGATTTAAACATCAAGAAATATTGTCGTTGTGTATGTGTTATTATGCTATGATTTTACTGGTCTGGCCCACTTGAGATCAAAGTGGGCAGTATGTGGCCCCTTAACTCAAATGAGTTTGACACCCCTAATCTAACCCCAACCCTACACAGTCTTTCTCTCCCTTTGTGGTTGTGGCTCTATGGGGCCATCTGGTGAGCATTTCTGACAATTGCACCTTTTCACCAAAAATGAAAATAAGCCGGTGAGCTCTGGAGGAGCAGCCAGTAAAGGATACTTGTGGTCGAAGTTGTACCAAATCCTGAAGGGCCAGGCACTCTCATGTTTGGTGCTGCTGTGCTGAGTGTCATCCAGGACAGTCACCTGCAGCACACACACACACAGGTCAGCACACACACACAGGTCAGCACACACACACACACAGTACAGACACACACAATTCAGACACATAATTCCTTCTAAAAGTAGAGATCACATGGTTACTCACAGAGCTGTCTTGATCCGAGTTGACGCCCACTCTAGGAGCAAACAGAAAAACAGACTTCACTCAATGGTTCACAAGACCTGTTAGCCTTGGTTAACCATAGGGACTTAGGGGGTTAGCATGGCTAAGGGCTACAAGGGCTTAGGGTTAGCATGGCTAGGGGTTAGCAGGCTAGGGGCTACAGGAGCTTAGGGTTAGCATGGCTAAGGGTTAGCAGGCTAGGGGCTACAGGACCTTAGGGTTAGCATGGCTAGGGCTACAAGGGCTTAGGGTTAGCATGGCTACGGGCTACAGGGGCTTAGGGTTAGCATGGCTAGGGGTTATTCTCACCGGATGCTCATGAAGGACAGCATGGGGGTGGTGCCTCCTCCACACAGCCACACGGTGAAGAACACGATGAGCAGGGTGGTGGAAAACATCATCTGACGAGCGTAACTGGCCGTGTCACGGATGGAGAGGGCAAAGGTCATGGCCCCGCGCAGACCTGGTGGGAGAAGAACAGGAGATCAGGAGGTGGGGAGAGGAGAAAGAGATCAGGAAAGAAGTGGAGAGGATGAGAGGTGATGAGGAGAGAATGGTAGTGCGGGAAAGGAGGAGTTGAAAGGAGATCAGGAGAAGACAGTAGAGGAGGGTAGAGGAGAGATCAGAAAAAGAGGAGTATATAAGAGAAAACAGAAAGAGAGGAGTATAGAGAAGAGAGAAGAACAAGGGCGCGGACAGGGGATCAGGAGAAGAGGACAGACGAGGAGAACATATCAAAAGAAGAGAGGAAAGGGGGGGTAGAGGATAAGAGACGAGGAACAGAGTAAAACACTTACCTGCAAACATCATGACATGCTGGAAGTTGGAGCTGATCTTGTTCTTACGCCCGAGGTTGAGCAAGAAGGACAGGGGGTAGATGTTGGCGGCCCTCCCCAGGAATACTGCTATCTGGAGGAAAGGATCAGGACTACAACCAGTGCAAGGGAGTCTGGAGGGCCAGGGGGTGGAGAAGTATACCTGGAGGGTTAGGGGGTAGGGGGGTGTACCTGGAGGGTTAGGGGGTAGGCAGGTATACCTGGTGAGTTAGAGGGTAGGGGGGTGTACCTGGAGGGTTAGGGGGGTAGGGAGGTATACCTGGTGAGTTAGGGGGTAGGGAGGTATACCTGGAGGGTTAGGGGGTAGGGGAGGTATACCTGGAGGGTTAGGGGGTAGGGGGGTGTACCTGGAGGGTTAGGGGGTAGGGAGGTATACCTGGTGAGTTAGGGGGTAGGGAGGTGTACCTGGAGGGTTAGGGGGTAAGGAGGTATACCTGGTGAGTTAGGGGGTAAGGAGGTGTACCTGGAGGGTTAGGGGGTAGGGGGGTGTACCTGGAGGGTTAGGGGGTAGGGGGTGTACCTGGAGGGTTAGGGGGTAGGGAGGTATACCTGGTGAGTTAGGGGGTAAGGAGGTGTACCTGGAGGGTTAGGGGGGTGTACCTGGAGGGTTAGGGGGTAGGGGGGTGTACCTGGAGGGTTAGGGGGTAGGGAGGTATACCTGGAGGGTTAGGGGGTAGGGAGGTATACCTGGTGAGTTAGGGGGTAGGGAGGTATACCTGGAGGGTTAGGGGGGTAGGGAGGTATACCTGGAGGGTTAGGGGGTAGGGGGGTGTACCTGGAGGGTTAGGGGGTAGGGAGGTATACCTGGTGAGTTAGGGGGTAGGGAGGTGTACCTGGAGGGTTAGGGGGTAAGGAGGTATACCTGGTGAGTTAGGGGGTAAGGAGGTGTACCTGGAGGGTTAGGGGGTAGGGGGGTGTACCTGGAGGGTTAGGGGGTAGGGGGTGTACCTGGAGGGTTAGGGGGTAGGGAGGTATACCTGGTGAGTTAGGGGGTAAGGAGGTGTACCTGGAGGGTAGGGGGGTGTACCTGGAGGGTTAGGGGGTAGGGGGGTGTACCTGGAGGGTTAGGGGGTAGGGAGGTATACCTGGAGGGTTAGGGGGTAGGGGGGTGTACGGAGGGTAGGGGGGTGTACCTGGAGGGTTAGGGGGTAGGGGGGTGTACCTGGAGGGTTAGGGGGTAGGGAGGTATACCTGGAGGGTTAGGGGGTAGGGGGGTGTACCTGGTGAGTTAGGGGGTAAGGAGGTGTACCTGGAGGGTTAGGGGGTAAGGAGGTATACCTGGTGATTAGGGGGTAAGGAGGTGTACCTGGAGGGTTAGGGGGTAGGGGGGTGTACCTGGAGGGTTAGGGGGTAGGGAGGTATACCTGGTGAGTTAGGGGGTAAGGAGGTGTACCTGGAGGGTTAGGGGGTAGGGGGGTGTACCTGGAGGGTTAGGGGGGTGTACCTGGAGGGTTAGGGGGTAGGGAGGTGTACCTGGAGGGGTAGGGGGTGTACCTGGAGGGTTAGGGGGTAGGGAGGTATACCTGGAGGGTTAGGGGGTAGGGGGGTGTACCTGGTGAGTTAGGGGGTAAGGAGGTGTACCTGGAGGGTTAGGGGGTAGGGGGGTGTACCTGGAGGGTTAGGGGGTAGGGAGGTATACCTGGTGAGTTAGGGGGTAAGGAGGTGTACCTGGAGGGTTAGGGGGGTGTACCTGGAGGGTTAGGGGGTAGGGGGGTGTACCTGGAGGGTTAGGGGGTAGGGAGGTATACCTGGAGGGTTAGGGGGTAGGGGGGTGTACCTGGTGAGTTAGGGGGTAAGGAGGTGTACCTGGAGGGTTAGGGGGTAAGGAGGTACACCTGGTGAGTTAGGGGGTAAGGAGGTGTACCTGGAGGGTTAGGGGGTAGGGAGGTGTACCTGGAGAGGTAGGGGGGTGTACCTGGAGGGTTAGGGGGTAGGGAGGTATACCTGGAGGGTTAGGGGGTAGGGGGGTGTACCTGGTGAGTTAGGGGGTAAGGAGGTGTACCTGGAGGGTTAGGGGGTAGGGGGGTGTACCTGGAGGGTTAGGGGGCAGGGAGGTATACCTGGTGAGTTAGGGAGTAAGGAGGTGTACCTGGAGGGTTAGGGGGTAGGGGGGTGTACCTGGAGGGTTAGGGGGTAAGGAGGTATACCTGGTGAGTTAGGGGGTAGGGAGGTGTACCTGGAGGGTTAGGGGGTGGGGAGGTGTACCTGGAGGGTTAGGGGGTAGGGAGGTGTACCAGACATTACATCATTGCTATAAAAGCAAACAGCAAAGCAGCGAGCTGAATATTAAAGCATCATATGTGTCAAGGATACGAAGGCTCCGATGATGAACATGGGGTTGAAGACGTGAGACTGGAAGGAGAAGAGCGTCAGACCCATGTAGGAGAAGATGAAGTTCTCCGCCAGGAAGTTGAGCACCTCAAACAGCTGGAGGAGGAAAAGCACACCGACATGTTCCGCTTGTGTTTGCATCTACGCATGCTTGCGTACGTTTCCACTCGTGTGAATGTGTGTGAGCATTTGTTTCAATGTGTGTTTCTACGCATGTGTGTGCGTGTTCAACCTGTTTAGTTCTTTCCTGGGACTCGGGGGAGAGGTTGTTGTAGGTGTAGTGAGCCTGAGTGATCCCACAGAAGAGCACAGACACCACCCCTGGAGCAACACACACGTACACACTCACAAAGTTAAACTTACAGACGAAGCAGTGAAATACAGTCAGAGGCAGATATGGACAGTGTGTGAATACTGCATGTATATTTGTCTGTGTGTCTATAATGTACATATATCTGTGTATATGTCAGTAGGTTTATACGTATGAGTGTGTGTGTTACCAGTGAAGCCGCAGGCCTCGGCCAGCAGGAAGGTGCTCCACGACATGAGGAAGAAGAGGGCCGTCTCCAAAAGGGGGAAGTCTCTCAGCTTGGTGAACTTGGTCACGTGACCAGGAGGTTAAGGACTCAGCACTGAAGTTAGGAGGCTGCTCATACGATTCAAAAACTTCACATAACATTTAGAACAGAATCTCATTGGGTCTGTATTTCATAATATACAGTACTGTGCAAAAGTCTTAGGCACCAATAAAAAATAGTAAAGCAAAAATGCTTTTGAATTTAAAAGGAAGAAGATAAAATAATACATATTTAGGACCATTTTCATGTGAAAAATCTTGTGTACCTGTATATATTGCACAGTACTGTATATAGCTAGCTACTGTATAACTGACAGACCGCTATGTAGCTAGCAATTGTGTAACTGTGACACACAGCATATTCAAGTAGCTGATAGCACTGATGTCCCAGTGCTAGGATTGACTTCTAGAACTGGGCCGCTGGTAACGGGCCTGTCCGAGCGTTGCCATGGTTGACAGGATATGAGTGCAGTCATGACCCCAGTGGCCACTCCGAGAGCCAAGGACCCGCTGAAGATGACCAAAAACACACCAAAGGACTTGCCCATGGCAGACGCCTGGAAGCTGTGGCTGTTGTCCCCTGTGGGCTGGTAGGCCCCGATAGACCTGGGGAGGAACAACATGATCTCAATCACCACAGTGGACGGCTCTATAGCTATCAAACAGCTGCCATATTGGTGAGTGCAAACTATGACCCATAGGCATCCAGAATACCATTCAAAGTCTGTGTAATGTTTAGCCGGTAGTCCAACATGGCAGCCATTTGATCACTGGCCGAAGCCTTGCGTTACCAAGACTTCCACCAGTAAATCTATGGTAATATATGCGCACGCGCACACACACACACACACACACACACTATAGCACACCAAATCAGACGGCATACTAAATCAGAGACTATGTCACACTAAATCTGTCTAAGGCACACTAAAGCAGAATATAGCACACCAGAGAGCAATTACAGGTCAAATACTGTCACTTGAGGTGGAGTTCAGGTAAGCCAATAGCAGTGCTCGGTGTATTTGACCTGGTTCTGAGAGGCAGGAGGGGGGAGGGGGGGGTAAAGCTGGAGGGGGAGGGGCTAAACCTGCCACTACAACCATGTCCCACCGCGGGGGCGGGCCTTGCTCCTGGCCCCCGCCCTGGCCCCGCCTCTCCTGCTCGCGCTGCTTCTCATAGCGCAGCAGCACGCTGCAACACCATCCAGGGAAGAGTCAGTTAGTTCGAGTTGGCTTCAGGCTTCCAGCCAGCTAATTAGGGGTTAGTTGGAGTTAGCGTAAGGTTGTCACCTAGCTAACTACGGGTTAAAGTCATTTAGAGTTAGTGTCAGGTTGTCAGAAAGGTAACAAGGGGTTAGGGTTAGTTTGAGTCTGATTGTCAGCCAGAGGAACACTGCACATCACAGCTACTCACTGACTGAAAAACAGACTGTTATGTGTGTGTGTATCTGTGTGTGTGACTGTGTGTGTGTGTGAGAGAGAGAGGAAGAGAGACTCACGAGGAAAGGATGATAGCCACAGCGTCATTGAGGACACTCTCTCCAAACAGAAGGGCGTACAGGTCCACATCCACCCGTAGCTCGTTGAAGATGGCCAGCACTGTGACTGGGAGGACACACACACACACACTCACTCAACACTGATTGATTGCTACACTCCACTGAGAGCATATAGAACAACAGAACAGAAGAGAGCAGAACAGAACTACATGTAGCAGAGCAGATGAATGTGCTACCTGGGTCTGTGGCAGACACTATGGCACCAAAGAAGAGGCAGTCAGTGAAGAAGAAGTCTCCTCCCAGCTGGCCGACGGCCTTCATGAACGACACACAGCCATACATCAGGAGCCTGGAGACAGAGACCACACACGTTACATGGTGTAACAGGCACGCCACACACGTTACATGGTGTAACAGGCACGCCACACACGTTACATGGTGTAACAGGCACGCCACACACGTTACATGGTGTAACAGGCACGCCACACACGTTACATGGTGTAACAGGCACGCCACACACGTTACATGGTGTAACAGGCACGCCACACACGTTACATGGTGTAACAGGCACGCCACACACGTTACATGGTGTAACAGGCACGCCACACACGTTACACAGATGTCACATACACGTCACCTTCTGCACATATCACTCACTCAGAGAACTCACCCGATGACGAAGCATGATATGACTGTTCCCATGAAGGCATAGGTCAGGATGGAGCCAATGTTCCGGAAGAAGTGCCTCTGATTATGAACACATTACAAACATGCTATAAACACAATCTAAACACATTACAATATAAAATAAGTCAAACTTAAGTATTACTGATGTTAGTCTGAATGTACATTGAGGATGCTCCTGGGGAAATGACTTACCCTTTTCAAACTATAGCCAGCATGGAAGATGATTGGAGGCAACAAGATATTGAAAAACACTTCCGGGTCAAATGTCAGCTGAAAAGACAAAATTCAGTGTAATTGCTGACATGTTAAGCACAGAGGAGATGCAGGAAAAATGTGGGCTTTGGGATGGTCAGGTCAGAAGTCATACCTTCCTCAGCATCTCATCATCCTGAACTTGGTGACCTTTGCCCCTGCTGACCTCTCCCTTTAAGGTGTACTCGTAGAAGCGTCCGCTGGCGTTCACCAGCAGAGTCGCGGGGCTGGCGTTCACGCTGCAGCTCATAGTCACGTTGTTCAGGTTTTGGGGTACGTGCACTCCGAAGCGGAGAATGACCCCAGCCAGCAAACCTAAGGGTACAAAGCACTGTTGGACCAATACAGCCGGGTGGAACCATCCATACAGAACTGTGAGACAACACCACTATCCAAAGAGGGTAGGAGTTAAGAACGACCCCACGCAACGCAAGGTCCCCTATACACGAGCATGCATGTATAACAGCTTAGTTATGGAGGTGCAATGGTCAACTAGATAACGGTTAACTGTCACGTCCAGGGTTGAATTACGTTCGCGAATGCAATGAACTAACGAGAGCTAGCTACGGCTCGTTGCCTCACCATATATCATGGCCAGTCCCGTTTCATGTAAAAACCTGAATCGACGGTGTTTAAATAGCCATATAGTTAAAATGGTCAGTGTTAAGAGCATTATGTATATAAGTAGATAGGCACTGTCTTGTCTATGGCTTTCTTCAGCCATTCTTTCAGTAGCGACATTGTCCATGGCAGTGTTCTCTCCTTGGCTTCCTACGAGAAGAAATGTAAACAGACAGGGTAAAATAAGCAGCGTCTTCGACGGCTTGAGAGCAAAATGATTTGCTGATGATCCCATTATGTATGTCTGTTAAACCATTACTACTGTAACTGCAATATTAACAGGCAGTGAGGTTAGATAAAATGCTTATCTTGCTGGATAGCTTTTGACAGGTACGTTCCAACTTCCGTAACTGTCACCATCACAACATTGATACTTCCTGTTTGGTTTCTTCACAATAAAAGTGTCGCAATTTACGTCCCAAAACCTGTATTATCCCAGAAAAACATTTGTGTCCCACAACATGTATAATGTATACTGACAATACTGCATACGTGTATGTTTGAAGGACGGTAATGCTATGACAGTGTTATTTTGGGAAAACTAACGAACCCCAGAAAAAGAGCAGCTTGCCAACTCTATCTGACACATGCTTTGACAGGATATTTCAATATCATCCGTGTCTGTCGATGTGATATGAAAAACAATAAAATGGGAACTATTGATACTTGATATTTTAAATACCTGGACATTTCATTTGATACCTCCTAACAAAAGTACACTATCAATTATGCATTTGAAACTGTGATATGCATTCTGATTATTTCTGAGTGCTGATCACTTTGATAACTAGTCTCTACAAGAAGGCATTGACCACAAATGCTGGATAAGTTGTTTTATTCATGCAGACTACGATCGCTGGTGTTAGTCCTATAACTCTGGTTAGCTCTGGAGGATGTAGAGCCTGAGGCCTTTTAGTCCAAGGAGGACAAAAGGTACTCCACATGCATCTCCAGGTTCCCTAGGACTTCTCCAGACAAATGGTCAAGGTCAAAGGTCGTTTTCACTTACCCCCCTGTGATTAGAGAATACAGAACATCTTTAGATTTTTAGTAGACCAATAAACTGTGACGACTGTCAACCAAATGTGATTTTTCAACAAGCAAAGTGTAGTGCACCTGGCCAACCTCAAAATACAGGAACTCCTTCTGTGTATTTATACAGTGGGACATGACATGGGTCATCTGTCTACACCAAGTAGCTAGGGAGGACAAAACAGAACTAATCAGTCATAACTAACTAACATACAGTCTCAGTGTAAAGCTGAAAACCCTGAAGTTGCGTTTGTCAGCACGTGAACATTAGGTACTTGACTGACCTGCACCCCTGTGACCTCCACAGGTACTATGACCTCCTGTAGATACAGCTACAGAACCCTGAGAAAGATACACAGGAATACATTCTGTTTCATCCAGGAACAGTGGGATGAACCAGACGCTCTGGTGATTGGCCTGTTCCGTCCTCAGTATTCTCTCACCTTGAGGTTCAGGAGGTCAATGTGGAGATGTTTTTTCCACCACAGCTGGGTCCGGTTGGCCATGACGATGCGGACCAGTTGCACAACCTCCTCCAGTGTCTGTAAAGAGATAAATCCCTTGGTAAAATGTGCAATATGTTGGGGATTGAACTTCAGTCTCCTAACTGCTAAGCCAATCATAACAATAGACCTAGAGGACATTTTTTGTTCCAAGGTTGACATTAGAGCTTGTAACTTGAAGACAGGGCCGACTCATTACAAGTGCTTTCCACACCACCTCTAGTAACTGTATAGGGTGAGTGTGTGTGTATAGTTTTTGATACAGAATCAGAGAAGTCCACAAGACAGAGATGTCAGAGTTACCTGCAGTCGTCCAGCAGAGCGCCTGGTACAATTAAAATCCGAGGCATTCCATGTATCCACCAGGGGTAGGTCCTACTCAAAGACTTCCTCTCTGTGGAACCTCTCAGGTTCCTCTTCTCTCAGGGACTCCACCTTCTCAGCATCAGGCCTTAGGTAGCAAGACATGCTGCACAACAAGAACCACACAGTCACCCTGACTTTCTGGAACTTAACATGACCAAACTGTTCACTCCGAACAGTCAATTTTGATGCTTTTCATTGGACTGCCCATGGCAGACAAAGAAGTACAGTTGCAAAAAGTGTGGGTTTCCTATATCATCTTCCCCACCACCAGGGTGAGGTAGGCCTTGAAATTGTTCTAGAGAAAAACTGGGCCTGTGAAGAAAGTCTGCGACAATGAACAACTGGAGATTTTAACTTGAGATTTTTGCATTTTTAACCATATTTGTCCAAGGGTGAGTAATACTGTACGTCTAAGTCAGTAAAGACTCCCTGAAGCGCCACAATTGACTACGAATAGCACAAGGCTGTTCACACTAGATGCCCATTTCCCCACGCCGGTCACCAAGCCTTTCACCTGAGCTTTCCTTTTTCACATGTAAAGCTGACATGGTACATGAACATGGCTTAGGCTATATTCAGTCAACTTGTTATTCCAACAGCATCCCAACATACCATGGCAACATTTGTATTTTTTTGCCGTAGTCTTCGTAAAATACGTGCTGTGGGTCATACAACTCCGTGTAGGCCTAGGCTAGTTTTCAACTTCGATGATTAACTTTGTGTCATCAATCTTACCAAATTTCTCAGTTGGTTTGTGATGTCGCCTATGGGTTTCGGTGTCTCTCTGCTTGATTGTAGGCTATGCCAGCTGTCTATCTCGCTCTTAAACACACTGTTTAGAAACAACAATATGTTGGCTTGACAGTCAACGCAATCATCAATCAGGGTTTTCTATTTTAAAATGTTTACATTTTGAGAATTGATCGTATATAGTTTATTATCGGGGTAAACACATGGTTGGCCATTTGTTAACAGAGTAGTGAAATTGGGTGATTGTCACAATTCCCAGTGATAGAACCCAAACGCAGACCGGGACTGGAAGGTGGTGAAAAAATGATGTTTATTGATGACTGGTGAGTACAGGTGATGGGAGGCTGATGGTGGTGATGAACGTGTAGATCGGTGGTACTGGTGGCCAGGCGGGTGTGAAAGGAATTCCAGGGTGAAGTTACTGAAAAAAAATGGAACAGGTATGCGATTAGAACAAGCAAAAAAACTGAGCAAGCGAACAAACTGACTAGCAGACTGGTTAGGCACAGCGTACAATTACGGCTAACGATCCGGCAAGGACTGGATGTCAGGCCACAGCTTAAGTAGTGTAGGGATGATGATGATCAGGAACAGGTGTGTTAATTGCTGACGAGGGACAGGTAGGAGCAGGTTCATTGCCCGGCAACCGGAACGGGGTACGTTCAGGAACGCAACACAAAACACAGAACAAACCAGACAGACAGGGAAAACGAGCTCAAGGGGATGGGGTTGTGACAGTGATAGGCTATAGCCTACAACTAACACAATAACATCTTAACATGTTTGACCTGGATGTTGCCTTCTCAGATGGTTGCCTTCTCAGATGGTTTTGAGTCAGAAGCAGACAGATAAAGAGACGGGCTGTACTATCTAACAAAATGACAAATCATAGAGGGCCTATATAATTGTTTTTAAAACATACATTGTGCAATCAGTCTGTCTGAAAAATATTTCTAATTAGTTTGAAATGAGAACTGATTTCACCAACTTTTCTAAACGTTTTGCCATCCGGAAGATGTTGGGGAAGGCGGGGGGAGCTCTGGGAGCGACTCGAGACAGCTCTCAACTCGGCAGAAAACTTACTTCCGTATGCTTGCGCCTCGTCTATTCATTGTAAATTGCGGGAAAAATTAACCTTTAATTATTAGCGTGAGAAATACACGGTGTTGCTGAGAGCATGAGAAATGGTTGAAATGCGTGAGACTTGAGAGCCCTGCAACAGCAGGCTATGTACTTTGAAAAGACAGCTGCACCCACCACCGGTCTAGGAAACAGCCCCCACTGGTTTACATCCACCACTGGTCAACATCCGCCATGGCCTAGGAAACATCCACCACTGGTCTAGGAAACAGAACGAGCTACGCGTTTCTGATCCTTGATTTTCTGCTGTACTTCCTCGTCCGTGTGTTTACCTTCAGGTGCTCTACATGCCTCCTCATTTGGGCCTTGCATCCACATCTCCAGATACTTACATATGTACACCCTGCCTAGGACCTGTCCAAACATCTTCAAATGCACACCCTCAATCTTTCATGGCTAGAAGGAATAAGGTTTGTGGGCAACATTGAGTTGTGATACTGGGGGATTTGAGAAAACTGCTGTGTATGAAACACATGAAACCCAGC
This sequence comes from Mallotus villosus, assembly GCA_903064625.1. NCBI lineage: Eukaryota > Metazoa > Chordata > Actinopteri > Osmeriformes > Salangidae > Mallotus > Mallotus villosus. Next base: position 378,776 of record CAEFZP010000430.1, on the reverse strand, counting down.
TAAACATTATTATCAATGAATACACGTACACTGTCTAAACACGCTCATACACAGAAAACACACAAGACAAAACAGAGCTAAACTCTGGCACAAAGCTTAACACACGGTAAACGCACACACAGGAAGACAAATATGCATCATCCGCCGTTCACTAGAAATCTGATTAGTTGAGGCAACTTTCCATCTCTACAGCTAAAAGAAAAGGGCATTTGTGGTGATGTGTACGTGTGTGTGCATGATGTGTGTATTTGTGTGTGTGTCAATTTGTAGCTGTATTTCTTCATAGACATAGATATAGGCTTTGATATTAGCAAATGTTGGATGTTACTTTGTTTATCCAAAGTATAGGTTGTGTTATTGTTATCTGCAGTCTAAGATAACTGCAGAAGAAGCTTCTGCGTAGATCCTGTGTGGTTTCATATCTTCAGGAAACGAAACTTCACGCTCTCACACACATGCACTCTCACACACAAGTACACATCACACACACATACACACACACACAAAAACAGACACACAGCCGATCAGTGAGTTGGTAAAGACTAGTCAGCCGTCTGTTAACCATGATGCTGGTTGCCTTGTTTCTCCTCATCCATCTCAGTGGACATGAGTCCACCATCTGTCCAGGTAAGACACAACTATAAAAATGAGGTTACATGTGGAACTTAATAACACAACAATATAATATTTAAAGTGTAATATAACATGTAAGGCCTTTGTTCTCTATGAACAGAGGAGCACTTCCGGACAATGTGCTCTCCGCTTAACATTTAGTTTGACTTCCTCCTTGACTAATTAAAGAAAAATTAGAATACAGTTTTATTTAATACAATATCGTTTGTGAGTTAAATATACGTGGAGGGTTAAAACGAGTTTGAGCACAATCATTTTAAATAACTAACCCTAAGAAATTCACTGAATCTCAGTTTTCACTTCATATAAATACTAGTAATATTATCGGAGCTTGAGTCTCTAAAATAGTTGAAGCTTCAAGTTTTATTTGCCATTTGAAAAGGTGACTTGATAATAATTCAGGTACATTTCCTGGATAAGACAGCAACTCCATTTTGAGACAGCAAGTTTCTCCTCTATTTACTCAACTAACATTGGAGTTTCCCTTGGTCACAGCAGCCTGCACTGTAGGGCACATGTATAAGTCAATGGTAGAACATTTTAGAGCAACACTTTTAAGGGTTGGGTAGCACTCTAAAATAGACATTCTAAACAAACTTGTGTGACTGTACGGAGATCAAGATGTCACAGGTTCAAATCCCCCACTGTACATCCCTTTGGACAAAAGTGTCCAAAGGGATGTACAGTGGGGGGATTTGAATGAATATGTTAATATCATATTCTGGCCTGTGTGAACCAGCCTCAGATAGATTCCCAGGGGAAAGTCGCAAGGTTAGGTTCTAAAGGACTCAAATGCATCTCAGTATCTGTGGTTCGTCTTATCTGATGGGGGAGTCTATCCTGCTTCTCATGACTGGGCTCAGTGTTGCATCATGGAGTTGTGCTGCTGTTACAGAGGTGAGCTGTTTGATCGTGAACCTGGACTCTGTCGAATGCAGGTGGAGAGGCCAGGTCAACTATACCTTCTACAGCCGGTTAGTTCTTTCATCTATATGTTTGTATGTGTGTGTGGGCAGTGTTCACGAAAAGGGTTCTTCGCCACCATCAGTGTAGCATCAATTAGGGTTCTGGCGTTTACATTGTATGTGTTATTCAGCTAAGAGGAGAGACACCAGACAATAATAATGACCAAATTTACAGAGACAGTGAGGTCTGCTGCAACTTCTGTCTGAGGCATGAAGGCCAGAGAGCAATATTATGGCAAGAACACAGCAATATTATGATAACAATTGATACTAAAGAGGGTACAATTTCTGTGGACAATTTCTGGGGAAAGCACCCCAGCATTTCTGGGGAAATTGTGGGGTGTGCTTGCGTCGGTTGCAGATGGGTCAGTTTTTTAACAGAAACTGATATTTCGGAATATTTTATATAAAAATGGGGTGTGACAAAAAAAACTGTTGCCGTACAGGTGGTACAGGTGGGGGTCTCAGAGGAGTGGTCCGGGTGGACGCTTGCCTCGATTGAGAAGTCTGTTGCGGTCACCTCTGAGGTGCCATGGCAGACAAACCGGTCCTCACCATTAGCATGGCTGCATATGCAGATGGTGGTCATCCTGGCTAGAATGTAGAGAACCAATTTCACAACCCCCTTGATGACATATTTGAGGGTCTCCGCACTGATGACAGTTTGTCTGTCAGCATGGTTGTCTTACTCTGGGTGGCTGTGATGACTGGAGGGTTGTCACACTCTTCTGGTTGAGCCACAGGCCGCTCTTGGGGTGTCTCAGTTTGGAGTCCTGCATCATTCGACTGTGGATCAATCACAGGTGCAGCAGGCTTGAGATCCACTTCATCCTCTGCAGGCAGACAAAGCTCCTGCTTCTCTCCATCAGCCAATGAGAAAGGGGACAGATAATCGCAGGTGGTGTATTGAACGCTTTGGCCAAACCTTCAGACTCCATAGATGCTGTGAAAAGGACATTTAGTTCAAGTATGGCATCACACATCTCAGAAGACCATTTTGAATCAAGTCCACCATGTCCAGGTAGAAACAAGGTCTAACTTGGTAGACCTTGCTCCAGGAGGGAGTTCTGTTCGGTCTTCACTGGCGAAGAGTGGATCTTGTTGTGGGCTCCAGAATTTACATCTAAACAAAGAAAATTGTGGGGTGTGCTTGCGTCGGTTGCAGATGGGTCCGCTTTTTGACAGAAATCTTTACAACTGAAATTTCTGTATGTTTTTTTATAAACATGCATACTTATTATTTATGAAGATTGCATATGCAACGTCACTCCTTAATGTGTCTCACAGTTTGTTTGTGTGTCTTTGTGTGTGTGTGTTCTGTTCAATACATCAAAGTTTCCATGTCGGTTCTCTTGCTCATTTAATTAGTATGTGACTGTGGTCTGCTTTCTGCCCCTCAGATATAAGTCTGACCAATATCGTGAATGCTCCAGTTATGTCCTGGAGCATGGCCTGGTTATTGGCTGCAGTGAGGCCTATCTGGAGATTCGTGACAGATTCAAGAGTTTTTCCACCAACCTCACCCACGAAAACTGCTCAAATGTGACGAAACATGACCTCAAAACCAGTGGTATGTCTTAATTTGCACACTTTTTACATTTGTGATAATGAGGGTGGTTTTTTGTTTGTTTAACACATGTAATTGAATTTCATCAAAGCATTTCAGTTCAACTTAACCAGTCTTTATTTAGACATATGGTTCAATAAGGGTTTATGATTCATTCAGGGTTAGGGTTTAATTTGTCAATCTATATTTTCCAGTGAAAATGAATCCTCCAACCAACCTGACAGTGAACAACATCGATGGACACGAGCTGTGGCTGTACTGGAACAACTCCATGAACTACCGCTGCCTGGAAAGCGAAGTTCGGCACAAGACCAACAACAGTGAATGGAAGGTAGGAGGTAGATGAGGGAGTAGGGGAGGGCGATGTTGGGGGAAAGGGGAGAGTGTAGGGGGGCACAAGGGGAGAAGGGTGGTAAGGGGAGAGTGGGGGTGGGAGTAGGAGGGAGACAGGCAGGCAGAAGGGCTCAAGGAGGGAGGTGGATATATTAACATGTCTGTCTTCTTGTGTTTCCCTCCCCTTTCCGTCCCGCTCCTCATCCTCAGAGTTTCATCTGTGACAACGGGAAGCATGACTTCAGTGTCCCCCTGCCCTCCCAAAGCCTCCGCTATGTGTTTCAAGTGAGGACACGAGTGTCAGATTCCTGTTGTGAGTCCTTGTTCTGGAGTGAGTGGAGCCAGGCAATCTCCTGGGGTCCAATCATAGGTATACACAATGTTTGTATGCTCCCAGCCACTGTGTTTCATCTTAACACTGCTTTGATTGCTAATTGCGACCTGCTTTCACCCGAGTGCCGTTAGAACACACACATTTTGAGGCCAGCTCAGGCCAGTTCATACCTAGTTCAGTTCTACGTTCCACCCTCATGTTCTGTTTCTACCTCCTGCTGGACAGCACACAGCCGTAAGGTCACAGGGCCGCCTGGTGTTGCCATGACGGTGTGGACTCCCCTGCTGGCTGTGGTGGCCGCCCTCACCCTCCTGCTGCTGGTTATGCTTCTGCTCCACAACGAGAGGTAGCACACTACCCCTACACTAGTACACACTACCCCCTAACTAGAACACACTACCCCCTAACTAGTACACATTACCCCCTAGGAAGTACACAGTACACCCACACTGGAACACACTACGCCTATCCCTCATGTGTATGTTGTTGTGTGTAAGTGTCTGTGACTGTCTTTTAACGTCTTCAAAATCATTATTCTACAATTCACAGAAATTATTGTTTGGATTATTTGTAATTTCTTTAATCATTTGTGTGATTTATGGATACCGGTATGTCTGACCTGTACCTGTGTTATCTTACTGGGACCTGTCTGTCTAACACCTATGCCTTTGTCCCCCAGGCTTAAAGTTATCCTTGTTCCCATGGTTCCCAACCCGGCCAAGAACCCCATCCTGGCAGAGCTGCTGGACACCCACAACGGCAATGTGGAGGTAAAATCCACACAAACACACCCTCACACACATGCTTACACACACATATCACTACATACATCCTCACACACACATATCACTACATACATCCTCACACACACATATCACTACATACATCCTCACACACATATATCACTACATACATCCTCACACACATATATCACTACATACATCCTCACACACACATATCACTACATACATCCTCACAGACACACACATCTTCACCCATAAACAGCCATACACACATTCTCCCAGACACACTCACATCGCACATCCTCACACACAGTTCTTCCAACACACATATCTTCACACACATTCTTGCACACACACACACATCCTCACACAGATCCTCATGCACAGTTCTTCCAACACACACACATATTCCCACACACACATTGTCACATACACACACGTCTCCAATATGAAGATCACACACACCTATATTGTGTATCTCGTTCTACCTTTCCTCAGGAATGGCTCCACATCTCTAAGGAGCTGAAGGAGGGGTTCAAACCCAACTTCAGTGAGCGCGCCTGCCCTGTCCGCGAGTACACCACTCAGTCAGCCAGCCAATCAGAGAGCTCTGCCACAGTAACCATCGACCAATCCGACTGCTCTGTCTCCATCTCCACTGACCAGTCTGACTGCCTGTCCAACTCTGGTTCGTCGTCCACCAGCACCTCCAGTCTCCCCATCACGTCTGGAGAGGAACAAGCAGGTCTTTAGAAACACCTGGGGTGCATCTCATTTGTTTGTTCCAGATTGCCTCCTAATCTGGTCTCCTTCACTTAAACATCACCAATTACAATTGATTGACTTTGCCACAGTTATTGCCAAGTGTTATTAAGTTTCTACAATTGTTTTGACAAGGATCAGAGACCAAAACATATTTCTTGGTGTTTAAAAGATTAGGACAATTTGGAGCAGAACAACATTTACAATTGTAGTTGTAAAAATAACAACGTTGTTATTTTTTATTTTTGTACACAACGTCCAAAAATAACGTTGTGTCCTTGGGCAAGGCACTTCACCCTGCTTGCCTCGGGAGGAATGTCCCTGTACTTACTGTAAGTTGCTCTGGATAAGAGCGACTTACTGCTAAATGACTAAATGTAAAAGCAAACAGTTACATGCCTAAAAGTCACCATTCTTCACACACAATCACATGTGGTTTCCTGTTTTTGTCCAGTGGTTTCTTTATGACAAGTTAAACACATCAGTCGTAACAATGATTTTCTCCTTCAGTTCATCAGATAATCACATCAGTAACAAAGGCCAGACATGTATTGTCAACAAATACAGAAGTTGTAACCACAAAGGAATGTGCAGCAAATTAAGTAGTTTGTCCTTAAACCACTGATCAGTTAACAACAATTTCAGAATTACTTTATTACTTTGATACTGTCTGAAATGTTCTGAATATAATAAACAATGTTTGAGCTATACCTTGCTATATTACGTTCATGAGCATAACCCTTGGTTATGTCCAGGAGATAAATATGCCTATCTATTAACTATGTATCTTGAATCAATGATAAACTGTCATTATGCTGTTTTCTTAAGCCTGCATAGCCATAAATTGGTTCTTTATAAGGTGCGACTAGGAAAGGCCTGTGTCACTAATGTAAGTCAGAGGTCACTATATTTCCAAAGTGTATAATGCCATGCAACTTTGAATGAGGAAAATATAAGGAGCAACAAGGCCATTTCTAGGAGCCCTATCTAAAGATCTAAACAAAAGCTATCTAGCAGACAATATTCTTTTTCTGTGCCTGCGAAGGCTATGCTAATAATCTTGTATCCTCCCATATTGTGATACCATATACTCCCTTGATTTCCTGTAGTCATTGTCCAGTCTTCTGTGATACTCAACTTGAGTGTAACAGACACCTGCACCTCGCATATGTGTAATAAATATGTTGATTTTGTCTTGAACTTGTCTTAACTATTCCCTTCATTGACTTGGTATTTTCAGAGCAATTGGGTATGATCTAAGACGTCTTCACAATGCATACATGACATGAAATACATTTCAGTAACATCAAACGTATATAACTAATATGACTCATGGAGCAGTACATCACACCTGCCACTGTGGCCTGCCTCAAAATGTGACCTTACGCTGAACATCTTAATGAGCCTGTTGTCTTATCCTACCTCTCCTCCCCTCCCCTCCCCTTTCCTCTCCTCTCATCCCTCACTTAGCCTCTTCCCCCACCCCTCCTCTTTTCACTCTCCTGAGGTCTCCATCTCTCACCCTATTCATGTTCAACTGCCAAGTGGCTTCACGTTTTCAGATATTTTGTACATTTAATATTTTTTATAGAGACAATCAACACGAGTCTTAGTGATATTTTTGTATGACTTTGTTAAGTATGCTAAATTTTCGTACGTTTTCTGTTCCACTGTGTTCATAGACTTTGTGCAACAAAAACTAACGCATTGACTGATTAATAAACAAAGCCATGTATGAAAAAAAAACACACAATTAGTGAATTACAACTGAACAGTTCGATTCCCGGCCATGCAAAAGGGGTCTGTGACTGCTCTTGGTGCAAACGCTCAACTATGAACATGATCAGGTTCTAAATAACGTGTGTTTAAGGATTAAGTAGGCTACATTTACAATAATTTTGAATATGCTTTCATCCATTTGATCTTTTTCTCTTGTCACCTCTCAGCTAGTAAACACTCTAGGTTGGTTTCCTGTGATAGAAATTACCTATCTAAACAGATTTCCAGTGAACGGAAGTGGTTATTTTGGGATTTCCGTTTTAGAAGGCTGGAGTAGTTGCATTCATGCCTATGATTCATGCATTGGTCTACCGTTAATATTGAGTAACAGGTGTCGAGTCATCGCTTCCTCTACCTTGTCCGTGCTCTGTTTCTATTAAGGTTCTCCGACTCCAGCAGCAACTACATAAGCAAATTCATAAACTCCACCGAAAATTCACACACATTCGCAATTCGAATTTCACAGGTCTATGTGTATGGTGGTGTGTGTAAGTGTCTGGCTGTCTTTTTACCTCTTTGAAATCATAATTTTATTATTCACAGAAATGGATGTTTGAATTCTTAGGAATATCTTTATCATCCAAGTCAAGGACATCGAGTCGCACTACATCAAGTCATAGTGTACCTATTATTCAACAACAAATTAACCCATGACATTACCAAGGCCATCACCATAAATGTGGTTTCAACCATAGATATATATAAAGGCTTTATATCTATGGTTTCAACCCCCTCGATGGGGGGGGATAGTGCCTAAAGTTTAAAATACATGGCAACCCGTACGGCGCCGTGAAGCTAGCTGCTGGTCTGTGCTAGCTAGCTAACTAGCTAGTGACAGTGGGTATTATTAGTGCCAACGCAAGAGGGGCAGGGTGACGGTGCCCGCCTGGTATAGATGCTACTGCTAACTTAATTCGTCCAGCCATCACGCTAAATTGATGTCTGGGAAGATAATAGATATTATTCTATCTAAGTATTAATTAGTCTAGCTGTCAAACGTTAGTCAGTCTAGCTAACTCGCTGCTGGCTGTCCGACACCGAACATGTCAGAACCAACGGTGGCGGATACTCGTCGGTTGAATTCCAAGCCCCAGGATCTAACAGATGCTTACGGTCCCCCAAGCAATTTTCTGGAAATTGACGTTTATGACCCACAAACTATTGGAGTTGGGCGGAACCGTTTCACAACTTACGAAGTTCGTATGCGGGTAGGTGGCCAGCAAACTTAGCACTTAGCTACAGTACTGTAGCTGCATAGCCGACTAACGCGTCATTGGCCGTCACATCAAGTCAACTAAAACAAGCCTAGTTAGTAATTAAGGCCAATGAGTAACTTGTACGTTAAAACGTTGAACACTGTGAGTTCTAACTAGCTTTGCAAGCACTGCAGCTAGTTAGTGCTAGCAGTATACTCAAATACTACATGGCGTTCGACAAAGGGAAGTGCTAGCTAGTTAGCAGCCATTCAAATGTTCGAAGACCAAATTTTAAATAAGGCCCATTTAGCTACAACTGTGTTGTTAGATGTGTAGGTGATGGCAGCAGCGCAGGCTTGCTAGTTGAGCTGCCTCGTCTGAATCTAACCAGGAGTATCTAGTGGGGAATGGAGATCTGGGTGCCCCAAAAGTGTACACTGTAGCTCTAGCTACCGATTATTCGTGACGTAACAGCTAGTTGCTGGCTATTATTTGCCAATGCCACCGTGATGCTTGTATGAACATGAACGTTTACATGAATAGTTTCTGTACATCGATGTTTTCTTGTGTCTGAATTGCTTTCAGACAAACCTTCCCATCTTCAAACTGAAGGACTCGTGCGTCCGGAGGAGGTACAGTGACTTCGAGTGGTTAAAGAATGAGTTGGAACGAGACAGCAAGGTGAGAGGCTAGCGTAGGCAACGTCCTGAAGACTATTTGACTGTTATCGCTCATTGTTTATTGTTTTCACTATATGTTTATTGTAATGCTCCATCAGACCATAGCAAATGTATTGTATGTGTAAACCTACTTCGAAGTAAACTTGATTCTGAACTGAATGAGCTATGCAGTTGTGTGTGTTCAAATTGTTGTGTGTTCAGACAGTAGTAATATGTATTAAGCATGTTGTGTGTTCAGATTGTAGTGCCCCCGCTGCCTGGCAAGGCCCTGAAGAGGCAGTTGCCTTTCCGGGGGGATGAGGGCATCTTCGAGGAGTCCTTCATCGAGGAGCGACGGCTCGGCCTGGAGCAGTTCATCAACAGGTGCCTACTGACGCAGGCTAGAGCAGTCAGCCCTGTAACCCAGCATTACCCTGCCCTACAACCCAGCCGTCTAGCTCAGCATTACCCTGCCCTACAACCCAGCCCTGTAACCCAGCATTACCCTGCCCTACAACCCAGCCCTGTAACCCAGTATTACCCTGCCCTACAACCCAGCCCTGTAACCCAGCATTACCCTGCCCTACAACCCAGCCCTGTAACCCAGCATTACCCTGCCCTACAACCCAGCTGTGTAACCCAGCATTACCCTGCCCTACAACCCAGCCCTGTAACCCAGCATTACCCTGCCCTACAACCCAGCCCTGTAACCCAGTATTACCCTGCCCTACAACCCAGCCCTGTAACCCAGCATTACCCTGCCCTACAACCCAGCCCTGTAACCCAGCATTACCCTGCCCTACAACCCAGCCCTGTAACCCAGTATTACCCTGCCCTACAACCCAGCCCTGTAACCCAGTATTACCCTGCCCTACAACCCAGCCCTGTAACCCAGCATTACCCTGCCCTGGCTACAACCCAGCCCTGTAACCCAGCATTACCCTGCCCTGGCTACAACCCAGCCCTGTAACCCAGCATTACCCTGCCCTACAACCCAGCCCTGTAACCCAGCATTACCCTGCCCTACAACCCAGCCCTGTAACCCAGTATTACCCTGCCCTACAACCCAGCCCTGTAACCCAGCCCAGTAGCAGAGGTGCTAGCCATGTCTGTGTGTGTTTCAGAATTGCAGGTCACCCTCTGGCCCAGAATGAGCGCTGTCTTCACATGTTCCTGCAGGACGAGAGCATCGACCGCAACTACATTCCTGGAAAAGTACGGCTTGAGGGGGAGAGAAGGAAGGGGGAGGGTGGGGGGGATTACAATAAGGTCATAACCACAGTACATTCTGATTTATCTTATAATATGAATAAAGTTAGATGGCAGAAAGGAAAGTATACTGTAAAGGTGTGTACTGTTATTTGGATTTGATGTATAACTATTTTACTGTGCTTTGAGCTGATTGTTTGTTCTTTCTCTTGTAGGTTTGAATGAAGTAAGTTTGTTTTCATTTTTGACATTATTGCCTTACATTTATGACTTTTTGAGTGACTAAGTCTGTGTGTCTGTCTGCCCAGATGAGTGAGGGTCTAACAAGGGTCTGTGCTGTTCTGTCTGCAGATGCTGAGGTCCAGAGGAAAGGTGTGTAGTGGTGGAACTGACCAGAAGCAGCCCGCGGTCCCAACATGTCCTGACACAGATGCTACCAGCTCCCACTCCACTTGTTTCTACTTTTGTCTTTCCCTGTCTCTATCTTTCTGTTTCAAAGTCACTCTTTAAGCCCCAGGTGTGCCCCCAGTCCCAGGTGTGCCCCCAGTCCCAGGTGTGCCCCCAGTCCCAGGTGTGCCCCCAGTCCCAGGTGTGCCCCCAGTCCCAGGTGTGCCCCCAGTCCAGGTGTGCCCCCAGTCCCAGGTGTGCCCCCAGTCCCAGGTGTGCCCCCAGTCCCAGGTGTGCCCCCAGTTCCAGGTGTGCCCCCAGTTCCAGGTAGTCCCAGATGTGCCCCCAGTTCCAGGTAGTCCCAGATGTGCCCCCAGTTCCAGGTAGTCCCAGGTGTGCCCCCAGTTCCAGGTAGTCCCAGGTGTGCCCCCAGTTCCAGGTAGTCCCAGGTGTGCGTCTAGCCCAAGTTTGTTTAACTGATGTTGGAGCCTAGTTGAGCTAGCTGATGTTGGAGCTAGCTGGTGTTAAGTTCCTGTTGAGCTAGCTGATGTTGGAGCTAGCTGGTGTGTGCGTCTAGTTGAGCTAGCTGATGTTGGGGTCTAGCTGGTGTTGCAGTCTTACTGAGCTAGCTGGTGTTGGGGTCTAGCTGGTGTTGCGATCTAACTGAGCTAGCTGGTGTTGGGGTCTAGCTGGTGTTGCGATCTTACTGAGCTAGCTGGTGTTGGGGTCTAGCTGGTGTTGCGATATAACTGAGCTAGCTGGTGTTGGGGTCTAGCTGGTGTTGGTGCCTAGCAGAGCTAACAAATGTTGGGGCCTGGCTGAGCTAGCTGAGGGTTAGACACTGGGCTCAGTCTGAGGCCTGATGACTGACTCGCAAACAGACATGTAAGGATACCTTCTATCCCCAGCATTTCTCCTATGATTTAGCATTTGGTATTTTGGTACAGGCCATGTCTCCTCTCGCTCCTGCGATGGCGTCTGGAGGCCCCTGCCTCCCTCTTGTTCCTCCAGGCTCCGCAGCTGCAAGTCTGGAGTGTCATCCTGAGGCTGGACACACTACTTGCATTCATCCTACTCTGCATTTTTCTTTCGATAATAATTGATGATAATCCATCAATGTTTGTTTTTTTCCCTCTTTTTTTAAATCTTTTACTCGGATCATTGTAAAGTATATTCCCTGTTTGTATTCAGACAAAAACGATGATATTGTATAATTCCCCTCTATGCTGAGATCCAGCAACATGTAGCACCATTGAGAACAGCTGTCAATTACATTCCCACTTTACTGTGCATCGGCCGCTGCAGAAACATCTATCCAAACATGCTTTTATAGTACTATTATGTATTATGGTTACTTTGATTATTAACGCTGGTGGTCTTACTCAGGCCTGCCGGCCCTTCTGTGTTAGGGAATGCAACGTCAGGTAAACTGGTCATATCTAACACTGTGAAACACTGTGTCATCCTTTAAGGTGCATTCCTCATCGTGTTGGTTGGTCTGAGACAAGGCTTGTTCATCTTTTTTGTGATTGATGTGTTTTAATGTCAAAACAGCACTAACATGTAGCCTTGCTGTTTGGCCCATCAATAAAGCCCCTCTTCCTGTTGTCCTCTTGTTCTGCTCACGCTCGGTCTGGCTGTCTTTTCTCCTCATGTTATCTCAGGCACATTTAGACAGAAGTGTATTTGATCAATCAGGTATGAACACGATCTGAAGTAGATTTGCTACATCAGGTATGAATTTCTTATTCAGCTAGATGGATTATAACAACAGGTATGAATTGGGGTGTAGACAGAATACAATTTTTCTGCGGGTCCCTTTTTAAAATGAGGGGGCAAGTCGAATGTTTTTATATATCACAACTCCTTGATTTTTTATTGTAAGCAATCATAAATATTGTGGAGGGACATGTGGCTATATACGCCGCTGGAACGTAGGTCATCACAGAATAAATGGATTGTGTCAGGTATGAATCTAATCTACACTAGATACATGTTTTATATTTTTTATCAGGTATGAATATTACCAACACTATATAGATGTATTATATCAGGTATGAATATCTACACTAGATACACAAGATAAATGTATGCTAGTGTGCTGTTCAGCTGCCCTTAGATGTGAAGAGTTGGCAGAGTAGGGGAAGTCCTCACACCCCCAGCTGACTACTCCTTTGTGTTCTCCTTTCTCACATTTCAAAAGCAAGCAGGAGAAAAGCAAAACTGAGATTGTACCGACAGATTAAGATGGAAAAAATCATTGCATTGTATTACACAGCTAGGTACAGACCCTGGTTTGTTTGTTAAAAATGAATGTGCAGAATGTTTCCCCACAACTTGCTATTGTCACTTCACTGTCCTCATTTGTAAGCAAGATGACTCAAAATGGCTATATACTATATGCAAGCCAGTTGACAGGGATTGGTTCACCTAGACATTATTCTCAGTTTCCTTTAATATGTTTTTTTGTAGCTGACTGGAAAATGGCAGGATTACAAAGGTGAGGGAGGTGTGGTCAAATGGATTAAACACACCTTAGAATAGCCTGCTTCTGATGTGGGCTTAATTGACTTGCCTTACACCTGGATGGGAAAAAACATGCTGGGTTGACTGATATAGGAGTTTAGGGTTAGTCCTAGGATTACGGTTGTGATAGGGCTAGGTTATGGGTTAAAATGTGGACTAAGGTTGGGGAAAAGGGGCAGGTTTGGGGTTAGAGCTAGGGTTGTGGTAGGGGTATACAGTTGGAGTTAGCTAGGGTTGGGGTTACAGCTAGAGTTGTGGTAGGGATAGGGTTGGTGAGGGAGCCAGGGCTATATAGCTGGGGCTAGTCCAGGATTGTGGTAGGGTTGGTGAGGGAGCCAGGGCTATATAGCTGGGGCTAGTCCAGGATTGTGGTAGGGCTAGTGTTAGAGCAAGGGTTGGGTTTAGCTGCAGGGAAGCGTCTGGATGGCTGGGAGGAGGATTAGCTTTGTTTGGTTTGAGTCTGGGGCTGCAGGGTCAAATGTTATGCTTGTTTAATTTGCAGAGACACGCAGCTTGGTGAAGTTGATGAAGCAGACGGGGCTAGGGTTGGCGGAGTGGACAGGAATGGAAAGAATAACTCAAAAGTTCGTGTGACTGTCAATGAGCAGGGACAATAGCCAGATCGGCCAACGCCGGTTTCTCTAGGGGACAGCAGCTGGTCGTCATCCTGAGTCCACCAATGGGGATGTCCAAGTCGTATTATGTCTGTACTGGGAGAGTAGCGACTTGCACGATGGTTTTATGAATCAAGATATAACTTGGTCTCATTACTTTCAGTATAATGAGGGATATTCTGTTTAGTTCAAAATTAGTAGTAGTGGGTTTCATGAATGGATAGTCATTCGTTTGCTCCACCCTCTTTGATGCCATCGCACTCGCTCGGATTGTTTATACTACACAAGCCAGAACGTCATATTGCCCGCCCCTAGTCTACTACACCACTCACAGGCGTCCGGAGTTTCAGCAGAAAGGAGCTGAACACAGAGCAAGCAAGCATCTCTCTCGACGGTAGATCTGAGCAAGGTAATGTCAAATTACAATTTATTTACTCATAAAACTATGCATTTCTTTGTGAAGACATCCACCATTACACATAGTCTCGTTATTATACAGGGATAGATTGCAACAGTGCAGTCTTATCTTGACATTCAACAAAACCGGCTCAACCATTCTGATGCAATCCCAGCCGCATGTGTTATCATGCTGGCGAAGTTTGCCAGGCAAGCATATCCATGCATTTCTCCATCATTAAAAACAAGTAAAAAAGTATTATTTTTCTTAATTCAGAAAAGCATCCTACAGATACTGACATGGCTCTAAATGTCCGAACAGTTTTGTTGATTCCGCGCGCTATTTCCTAGCCAGGCTTGTGCTAGCTATTTCTAACTAGCCGCACACACTAGGCGGGTAAACTGTGTTGCGTGAAACTGTGCATGCATGGTGTTGCTTATCACGATGCTGAAACATTTTTTAGTTATACGTTTGAGTTGTGGACCCTGCCCTCCACGTTGCCGATAGACCAGCACGCACCATATTAGCCGGCATCTAGTGTGTTTTGTAGAGTGCTATCAAGTGTAGCTCTCTATGTGACTTAGTTCCGTGAGCATAAGATTGAGCGTTGATCTAGCTGGCAAGAAAGGAGACTCCGTATTCTTCCTAGAGGGCATGGCAGGAGGCAGGAGATGAAAGGAGATCTGTCAGTTTTAGGGATGTGGGGCTTGGTAGCTGTGGGCAGGGAATGGATATCATTGAGGGTTGAGGGTGAGAGTTAGGGTCGCTGTGTTCACTCCCAGCAGTCACTCCCTGTGCTTAGGAAACACTGTTCCATAACTCCTCACAGCAGGACTGCTATTGTCTTTGAAGCATGAGATGAAGCCACCTGCTGCTAGGGTGGAACTAGGTTCAGTTCTCTCCCCATCTCCCTCTCTTCCTCCCCGTCTCTCTCTCCCCGCCTTCTCTTTCATTCTCTGCCCACAATATCTGTACTTCTCTGTCTGGCATTCGGTATCTCCCATGCAACCCCCCCCCCACACCCTCTTTTCTCTGGTTCAGTGGCCTATTTAGTCTTTCCCACACTCCCCCCACCCCATCTCTCTGAAGGTCAGGTTCCTCCAGCATCTCCTGTGTTCTGTCTAATCCCACCCAGCCTCTTGATCCCTGTGGGAGCGGACTTCACTTCCAGGAATTCTGTGTTCTAGGAGGTGGTGCAGGCAGTGTTGTGTTCTGGGGGGAAGCAGCACTAGGCCTACATATTGGGGAGGCAGCACTAGGCCTAAGTTTTGGAGAGGCAGTTCTGTGTTCTAGGGAGGCAGTGTGAGCAGTGCTGTGTTCAGCATTGTCCTGCATATCAAAGTCATGTCCAGACTACACCAAGGCAGGAATGTAATGTGTCACGATAATAAAAGTAGTTCAGTCCCTTAGTCTAGCTTCAGATCTCTGTGCTGTTTTGGTCTGCTAAATGAATGCCAAATTAAATTTACATTCATTTAGCAGACACCTTTATCCAAAGCAATGTAGTCTACATTTGAACCTGCAACAGCATCAAACTGCTTTGTGTGAGGTATAGGGTGTAAGCCATGCTGAAGAGCAGTGGGGTCACACCTTCTGCCTGATAGGCTATAGCCATTCTGCAAACAGATGAGTCAGTTCTTCGTAGGGTCGTGACTCGTGTGCTACATTTAGCCAAAACCATTCCCAGACATGTGACCATGTTTAAGCGGCTTTCGGAACTCTACCTTAAGAGACACGACTTGCCACAGAGTAGAGTTGTGGTTATTGTTGTTGTTGTTGTTGAGGATGAGTGACAGCCAAAACAGCACGCTCTGTGCAGAGGCGTCAGAGAGCACCAGGCAGTAAGCAGGTTAGTCTGGCTGATTATCCTCTTAGGACTGGAGACATTCACGTACACTGCTCTGGGTGATAAATGAAGCCGTGAAGCAAGTGTTTTGTATTGTTTTGTACCACAAAATGAACCACAGCACTAATGGGGACCTAAATACCATAAAGTAGGTGTGTTGGCACATAACCACATATCTGTCTCCTTGGCATAAAACAGTTAACCCATAAGACCACTTCCTGAGGCCTTCCTGCCCCCAACCCTTTGACCTAGTTGCTCAGATGCAGAGCTGCAGTTGTCACTAAAAGTAAGGTTTGGCATTTCGTGTTTTAAGTCTTTTGACACCCCCCTCATGCTGCAACTCTAGTAGATGTTGTTTACCCCATCCTGGAGCAGGCAGGGAGATGTGGTTCTGAAACAAGCTGGGAGATGCGGTTCTGAAACAAGCTGGGAGATGCGGTTCTGAAACAAGCTGGGAGATGTGGTTCTGAAACAAGCTGGGAGATGCGGTTCTGAAACAAGCTGGGAGATGCGGTTCTGAAACAAGCTGGGAGATGTGGTTCTGAAACAAGCTGGGAGTTGTGGTTCCACAACAGGCAGGGATATGTAGTCATGTCGCTTTTAGAAGGGCTAATTTAGCTGTGCCGTAGAGGAATGTTCTGGTTGGCAGTGTGTGTGGAGTCATAAGGAGATCAGGATTACAGGTCTGACATTACCAGCAACATATGGAGTCATGGGAATATCCCAACCAGAACCAGAGCCATACAGTGCCATGGCCTAGACTTGTTTTAAGATGCAGTGATTAACAGACACAGTGCGCACACACATACACTAGTTCACGCACACTAATTCACACACACGCACACTAACTGACACACACCCACACACTAAAACCACCCGTGTGTGTTTCTCCTCATAAGCTCCTGTGACGCGACCAGAGATCTGTGCAGCTCCTCTCTTACCTGCCTCCACCAGCTCAACCTTACACGCCGACCACACAACCTGCAGTCTCCATCATGACCGACAAGATGGCATCCCTGGGCCGTGCTCTGCTGCGCCGCCGGGTGCTGGACTTCTCTGGAGAGGAGACCCGGTTTGCCCGCTGCCTGTCCACGCTGGACCTGGTGGCTCTGGGCGTGGGCTCCACGCTGGGGGCGGGGGTGTACGTGCTGGCGGGGGAGGTGGCGCGCGAGAAGGCGGGGCCGGCTATCGTGCTGTGCTTCCTCATCGCTGCCCTGTCCTCCATGCTGGCGGGACTCTGCTACGCCGAGTTTGGCGCCCGCGTGCCCAAGACGGGCTCGGCGTACCTCTACAGCTACGTGACGGTGGGAGAGATCTGGGCCTTCATCACGGGCTGGAACCTCATCCTCTCATACGTCATCGGTGGGTAGCCTGGCTGGCCAGCTTTGCTTCATGGCGGAGGGATGTGAGGGATTTGTTTACATTTGACGTTCTGTCTGGGTCGTGACCCTTCCTGTCTGGGCCTGCAGGAACGGCCAGTGTGGCCCGAGCGTGGAGCTCCACATTCGACAACCTGGTGGAACAGAAGATCTCGGGGTTCTTCCAGGCTTCCATGGCCATGAAGGTTCCTGGCAAGGTTCTAGCAGAGTACCCCGACATTTTCGCCCTGGTCCTGGTGCTGCTTCTCAGTGGTGAGAGAACCCTAACCCCCGACCTTGACCCCCGACCCTAACCCCATCCCTGACCCCAACACCACCCCTCAACCCTACCCCACCCCTTGACCCTGAGGAATGGAGAATGTTATCATGAGCGTGACGTCCAGAGACGTTATTAATTAAAAGCTGCAGGATGATGCTGATGAGGAAGCTGTCTCCATTCTTCTCCCAGGACTGCTGGCGTTCGGCGTCAGCGAGTCGGCGCTGGTCAACAAGATCTTCACCGGCGTGAACCTGGTGGTCCTGGGGTTCGTCATCATCTCTGGGTTTGTTAAAGGAGACTCCGCCAATTGGAACCTGACCCTGGAGGACTACCTCCACACCTACTCCAACGGCACCAACGAATCAACACCGTCAAAGGAGTAAGTCCCCCAAACTACCTGTTAGACCCAGAGCAACATAGCTACCTGTTAGACCCAGAGCAGCAGACTAACGGTGCTCTGACATTTCTGTTCCTCCAGGACGGTGGAGAAGGTGTTTGGTGAAGGAGGCTTCGCTCCGTTCGGTCTCAGCGGCATCTTGTCTGGAGCTGCCACCTGCTTCTACGCCTTTGTGGGCTTCGACTGTATAGCCACCACCAGTAGGTCATATTCTGCATAGTATCCACTGGTAGCTCCTATAGCCACCACCATTTTGAACATGGCAGCTGGCCAGACTAAGCCTGGTGTTGTGTGGCAGGCGAGGAGGCCAAGAACCCCATGCGTGACATCCCAGTGGGCATTGTGGCGTCGCTGCTCATCTGCTTCTTCGCGTACTTCGGCGTGTCGGCGGCCCTCACCCTGATGATGCCCTACTACCTGCTGAACACCCAGAGCCCCCTGCCCGAGGCCTTCAGCTACGTGGGCTGGAGCCCCGCCCGCTACATCGTGGCCGTGGGCTCTCTCTGCGCCCTCTCCACCAGGTAGGCGCACACGCCCAGTCACTCTCCAGGCTGCTTGCTTTTTGAGTCGTTAAGCTGATTGGGGATTTGAACCTGCGACCTCTTGATCTGCATTTGATCTGCTCTATTTCACCCGTCCCATCATTGTAAACTACACCCATATCAGCCGTGATGCTAACAGCCTCTGTCTCCTGCAGTCTGCTGGGCTCCATGTTCCCCATGCCCAGAGTCATCTACGCCATGGCGGAGGACGGACTGCTGTTCAGGTCTCTGTCTCGTATGAACGAGCGAACCAAGACTCCCCTCATGGCTACCATAGTCTCTGGCTGCGTGGCAGGTGAGTGGCGTTCCGTGTGTGTGTGTCTGTGTGCTCTTGTATAACAACCCTAGTACGGGACCACATGTCCTCACAAGTAAAGTATTCTTTCCTGGGACCCATAACTTCAAATGCTTTTTTTACGGGAGTTTTAGGGTTAGAACTAGCCTGGGTGCCAGCCAAACTTAGCCCCGCCCACAAAATATTTTGGTTGGGTCTGGGGTCGCTCTGTTGGGGGAAAAACTATGTCCGAATCAGAGCTGTACGGACCAATCAAATTGTCAGGGCGGGCTTTATACGATGAAGATGATCAAGAGTAACGTAATCAACCACGTCACCAAAGAGCGCTTGGGTTGAATTTGTTTTCAACAAACAACATACTACGTTGCTCTGATTGGTTGTAGGTCTATCCAATTGAGCGAAGAGGCATTTTTTTCCGGGTTGGGTTGAAACACGCCCCATACTCACAGCCCCACGGAGCGGTATCAGACTCATATTCTGACTAGAATTTTGAGTATGACAACGTCAGGCTAGGTTAGAACCAGTGTTGGAGTTAGAATTATAATACGGGGTTAGGTTAACACGATTTAGAATGGGAGTGAATGGTCGGGAGTCTCGGGACCCACCATGATGGGAAAACAAACCTGTGTGTGTGTGTGGGCAGATATTAAATGTGAGTGTCTCTGCAGCTCTGATGGCCTTCCTGTTTGACCTGGCTGCTCTGGTGGACCTCATGTCTATAGGGACTCTCCTGGCCTACTCTCTGGTGGCCATCTGCGTCCTCATACTCAGGTAAACCCCAAACTGTGCTGCATGATGGTTAAAGACTGTGTGTGTGTGTGTCTACCAGCCAGTAAACAGTTAAACAGACTGTGTGTGTGTGTGTGTGTAGGTACCAGCCAGGCAGCCTGAACTCATCCAGCCAGACGGAGAAGCTGGTGGAGCTGGTGGGCGGGGAGAAGGTGGCGGCGGGCGGGGACAGTGGTGACGAGTATGAGGACCAGCCAGTCATGGAGATTTTCTCTCCTCGCTTGCTGTTTTTCCCGAGTGGAAACACGCCCACACAGACCTCTGGAACCATCGTCTACGTCACCACAGCAGTCATCTGTAACTTACACACACACACACTTACACAAATTCACAAACATTCAGCTGGTCACACAAACACACACGATAACTGAAGTGAGTTCTATATCCTCCTAGCAGTCCAGGTGCACGGTTCTAATCCTGGTTCTGTCTCCTCCTAGCGGTCCTGATCACGGTTCTGTGTGTGGTTCTGGCAAACCAGCTGTCTGCGCTGGTGGAGGCCCAGCCTGTTTGGCTGGCTGTGTGTGTGGTTCTGGTGCTGCTGTGTGGCCTGTGTGTTATCATTATTTGGAGACAGCCTCAGAGCAGGGAGGCTCTCACCTTCAAGGTACTCTACACAACACTAACCTACCCTACACAGCACTAGCCTACACTACACAAGCCTACACTAGCCTGCACTACACAAGCCTACTCTACTCTCCACTACACTAGCCTGCACTGCACTAGCCTACACTGCCCTGCACTAGCCTACACTGCACTAGCCTACACTGCCCTGCACTAGCCTACACTGCACTAGCCTATACTGCACTAGCCTACACTACACTGCACTAGCCTACACTGCCCTGCACTAGCCTACACTGCACTAGCCTACACTACACTGCACTAGCCTACACTGCCCTGCACTAGCCTACACTGAACTAGCCTACACTACACTGCACTAGCCTACACTGCCCTGCACTAGCCTACACTGCACTAGCCTGTGCTACCCTAAGCTTGTAACTGACGATACTGTACCAGTCTGCTGTAACTATGGTAACTGATTATGCTACACTGTAGCAGTGTGCTATAACTATGGTAACTGTCCCCTCCAGGTGCCCCTGTTGCCATGGCTGCCAGTATTCAGTGTGTTCGTTAACGTGTACCTCATGATGCAGCTGGACATGGGAACCTGGATACGCTTCTCTGTCTGGATGGCCATAGGTCAGTCTCCTCTACACACACACACACACACATACTTCCAAAAACATGTACACACACATTTCCAAAAGATATATGTGTGCACACACACACACACACACTCCCCCACACACAACTGACACACACTCTCCTTTCCCTCCTCCCCCCCCTACAGGATTCCTCATCTACTTCTTCTATGGTCTGCAACACAGCAGTGCAGCGTCCAGCTCCTCCCCCTCCCTGAATAAGAGTCCCATCTACCTGGCAGGCTCGGCTGAAGACAGTGATGCAGAGGGGGGCAGGCTCGGCTGAAGACAGTGATGCAGAGGGGGGCAGGCTCGGCTGAAGACAGTGATGCAGAGGGGGGCAGGTCTTAAGAAGGGTTCGGAATCAGTTGTGCGTATCTTTGGGGTGTGTGAATGGGAGTGTGCGTGCGCATGTTTTGGAAGTGTTAGGGTTGTGGGGCTGGCCTAGAAGGAGGGAGTCCTGGTCCCTAACAGGGGACGATCAGTCCCCTCTAAACTGTAATCTGCTGCAGTTTACCAAATGCAAATGTCTGTGTGAGTGTGGTGTCTGTCTGGGTTTGGTTGGGGCTTCAACATGTTATTTAGATACCCCTGTCTTAGGTGCCCTGGTCCCTGATGATGTTGACAGAATGTGACAAAACAGATTGTCTGTTTTGAAAAGAAAGCATGGAGTTCGGGCTACCCCTGGTGTTAGGGCTATGGATAGGGCAGGGGTCGGCAACCCTTGACCACATATGTGGCTCCAACAACATTTTAGGATTAGTTATACAATGTATAGTAAATCAAACCTAATATAGTCCCAAATGGGGTTTTGGGATTCAACCATAGCAAGCCCAACGAGCATCATGGGCCTTTAAGAATGTACAGATTTTGTGCAAAAGCGTAAACGGGTAATGGGACGTTTATTTTGTATTTTATGTGCCATCCAACTCTACCAGTGGAGCCTAGCCTGTATAGACATAAACAAAGTGAATCAAGTGGTGTTTGAATCATGTTTAAATGGCCAAAAGCAACACAAAGAATAGGCTGATTTATGCAATCTCAGTTAACGCGTTCGGGTTGCCATTATGTTTTGATCTGCAATAAGAAGTTCTCCTGGAATAGAGAAAATCCAGCATTAAGAGAAGATTAAGATGAACAATGCCTCAACATTAAAAAAAGTTGCCGACCCTGGGCCTAGTGTTAGGGCTGGGCCTAGGGTCAGGGCTAACCCTAGGGTTAGGGCTATGGCTACCGCTAACCCTAAGGTATTGCGTTGTGAGCGCTACTGTCTAGACACACATCAATTGTTCGTTTGGGAGTTTTCCTGTGAAAATAAACCTTTTTCACAAACATTTTTAGTTTCCATTGAAACTTGTTGGCAGCTTTGTCTGTTGAGCTCCCAGCACCTTCAGTCCTGTGGAGTCACTGCTCTGTAGACAAGTCCATTCTGTCTTTCATTTGGAATTTGTGTTTTGTATGTCATGCCTTCCAAATAATTTTAAATTCAGTACTGTAATGTGCTTTATAGATGTACATCTGTGTAAAATCGTTTCCATGGCATCACCAAACGATTGGTCTGTTTGGCCCCTTGATGCTGCTAGACCATATGAGCGTGCTGATTGGTTAAACTAAGAATGACCTCTAAAAGTTGGTCTCTAAATGAAATGTACATTTGTGCTCAGACACAGTCTGTGGTTGTATTTATATATTTTTAACTTGTTTTTTATTTTATTTGTTTATCTTATTCTTATGACTGTAGTGCCGTTTTTACTATAGATGTACAGTTTCTGTTCATTGCTAGATGATTGTATCTAACCCGTGTGTGTAAATGCTAATGTATATAGATTACTGTAGGCCTGTGCTTGGTGTTTAATCTGACTCCTGATAGACGGGGTAGACAGACAGGGAGAGACAGTCAGGTGGCAGGGGGAGACAGACGGTGAGAGACAGACAGGGAGCCTACATGGCATGTTCCCACAGGCCATTTGAGTCTCTGGTGACTGAAACAGACGCTGTTTAATACAGGGTCCCCAGCTCCATGTGTACCGGTGTCTAAAACAAGCCACCATGCTATTACATCATCAATGCTAACAATCATCACATTCATGTTTGTCCTCAGTTTTATGCTGTCTGTAAATATGGACATCATGTATATGAATGAGTTGTATTTTCAAAATGTTTTATAAAAGTATTTACAAATTCAATTCTCAATTGCGTCGTTTTTATTTCATCTTTGTTTGCCGGTAACATTGTACATGGTTCTCCAGTCTAGACCACCTCTACACTGCTACAGCCCTGTAGACTAGTCTGATGAAAGGCAGAGCTTTGGTAGGAACTCCACGGAGCCCTGGTCTTCATGATCATCATCAGACAGTAGAAGTTTGTTCTTGTCTTTCGTACGGCAGTATCAGTCAACAGTTAATGGATGCAGCTGACCAACGCCGTTTAACAGACGCCGTGAAGATACAAAATAAAATATTCTCCTCTAACTTGAATCGTAAAGACATAATAAGGTCTAATGTTACTTAATGTTAACACAGATATGTGCGCGGATCCACCCCGCAAGCGTCCCGGTGTGGTTGACAAGTTCGCATCAGCCTGGGATGATCCACAATACGGATGGACATGGGATGGAGGCACAACACATACTGATGCCGAGTAACTTTCAAGTTATTATGAGGTCATATGTTTAAATAGTTCATCCTTGGCAAGCGACCAGCAATTACTGTGCTTTGGGCCTTTTGCAGTGAGTTGATATCACGAGTGAACAGGTCAAGATTCTTGTAGACCGGTGACAGAATGCGAGACTCGGAGGGGATGAATCGGAATGTCAATCAATAAAGCCGTCAACGGTAACTGTAGTCCAGACAGTAAGCAGCGCTGGACGAAGACGTGTCTGAAGTTGGACTATAGTCAAGTCATGCAGCAGGAACATTTGTTTAAAGTTCTTGTTATTGGGGACCTTGGAGTCGGTAAAACCTCAATAATAAAGCGATACGTTCATCAGATATTTTCTCAACACTACCGCGCCACCATCGGCGTTGATTTTGCTTTGAAAGTACTTCAGTGGGACAATGAAACGGTTATTCGCCTCCAGCTCTGGGATATTGCCGGTAGGCCTATATGCTTTGTATTCGCACAAGTGGACTTTAAAACTACACACTCTGTCAAATGTGGTTATAGCCTATATTAAATCCTATCTCTAACACTGTAGTATTTAGAGAATATTGTTGTAGGACATTTTGATGACATTATATATTCCTAATAACATTCTCATTCCAGCTATTGAGGATCCTACATTTGTGGTCATTCTGTTAAAACCATAACTGCCCTTCAGGGTAGGTAGTGTCCATGCCACTCTAGCTAGTAAATGTTTTTATTGTGCAGGGAAGGAATGCTGTTCTGGGGTTCTGAAGGCTCAACTGTATCAGTCACATGAGAGGGCTCACTAGCCACAGACTGCCAACACTCTCCTGCTCTCTCTTTGTGTTCCTCTCCTCTTTTCCTCTCTCCCCTGGTCTCCTTGCTGCCTGTGTGCCTGTCTGTCTGCTTTTGTCTGTCTGCTTTTGTCTGTCTGCTTTTGCCTGCCTGCCTGCCTGCCTGCCTGCCTGCCTGCCTGCCTGCCTGCCTGCCTGCCTGCCTGCCTGCCTGCCTATCTGACTGCCCGCCTGTCTGTCACAGGCCAGGAGCGCTACGGCAACATGACTCGTGTGTATTACCGAGAGGCGCTGGGGGCGTTAGTGGTGTTCGACGTGACGCGGGCGTCCACCTTTGACGCTGTGTTGAAGTGGAAGGATGACCTCGACTCCAAGGTCACGTTGACCCACGGCAGACCTGTCCCAGCCGTCCTACTGGCTAACAAGTCTGACCAGGTCTTCACCCCTCTGCCCAAGATGGACGCCTTCTGCCGTGACAACGGCTTTGTAGGCTGGTTTCCAACCTCAGCCAAGGTGGGATGGATACTGATCTCTCACTTACTTACTCACGCAGATGTTCAGGGTTAGTTGGAGGGATAGGTCAGAGGCAGGATCCTGTGGAATGTTCACAGGCAGGTGTTAGATGCCCCAGCCTAGGAAACACACTCTAAGTTCCTGCTAGATGAGAAGGCCTGGCTTGGAAGGCAAAACGATTACATTCACGCCTGCATCGTTTAGGCATTCACTGGATTGATCCTCCAGAGTGTGTTTGTCAATCTTCTTGTTCAGAATCAGAATCAGAACACAGACAAGGAATTTACTTTGGCAGGAGGGTGCATACATTCAGTAAGTTTAAACAAGTCTAACTATACTATGCAAAAGGTGCAAAGTCTAATGAACTGATACTAACTAATACTAAGGGAATACAATTAATATTAAGTATAAGTATGAAGTATATAAATATAAGTGTTTGGTCTCTCAGGAGAACACCAACATCGAGGTGGCAGCCAGGTGCCTGGTAGAACACATCCTGGCCAATGAGGAGACAGTGGCCCCTAAGGCCGATCCTGATTTGCTGATCCTCCCTGGCCACAACAACACCACCAAGGAGAGAGCCCGCTGCTTGTCCTGTGCCAAGACCTGACCAATTAGTGACAACCAGGAAGTGACCAGTGGCATTGCTCGTGACCCACCTCTCCACCCTGGACTGCATCTCTGCTCTTCACACAGTAGAATCTGGGGTGGTCTGGATACTGGATACTGCCCAACACTTTTTATTTATCCTGTATTCATACAGGGGAGCTGTCGAGGTGGGCAGGGACACAGAGAGACTGGGGAGGGTAGGGAGAGTGGCTGGGGGAGGGCAGGGGGCAGGGGGAGGAGAAAGAGATACTGGGGAGGGGAGGGAGAGTGGCTGGGGGAGGACTGGGGTAGGAGAGTGAGAGACTGGGGAGGGTAGGGAGAGTGGCTGGGGGAGGGCAGGGGGCAGGGGGAGGAGAAAGAGATACTGGGGAGGGGAGGGAGAGTGACTGGGGGAGGACTGGGGTAGGAGAGTGAGAGACTGGGGAGGGTAGGGAGAGTGGCTGGGGGAGGGCAGGGGGAAGGGGCAGGAGAAAGAGATACTGGGGAGGGTAGGGAGAGTGGCCGGGGGAGGACTGGGGTAGGAGAGTGAGAGACTGGGGAGGGTAGGGAGAGGGGCTGGGGGAGGGCAGGGGGAGGAGAAAGAGATACTGGGGAGGACTGGGGTAGGAGAGAGAGACTGGGGAGGGTAGGGAGAGGGGCTGGGGGAAGGCAGAGGGGGCATGGGTGGGAGGAGGGCAGGGGGAGGAGAAAGAGATACTGGGGAGGACTGGGGACGGAGAGTGAGAGACTGGGGAGGGGAGGGAGAGGGGCTGGGGGAGGGCAGGGGGAGGAGAAAGAGATACTGGGGAGGGTAGGGAGACTGGGGAGGGCAGGGGGGGGAGAAAGAGATACTGGGGAGGACTGGGGTAGGAGAGAGCGACTGGGGAGGGTAGGGAGAAACCTGTTTTTGTCCAGGTAAAACACTGCAAAATAATGTAACTGTTAGGCTGCAACACTGCACTTTCTACTGTATCCTCAATATTGCATATTGCAACTTTAATAAAACTTCTCTTTGATGAATAAGTCATTATATAATACACTGTGTGTGTGTCTGTGTGTATGTGAATGTGTGACTGTGTGTGTGTGTGTGTGTGCGTGTGCGTGTGTCAGAGTATAGTTTGCGTGTGTGCATGTCGTGTGTGTGTGTGTATTTTACCATACAGCCTGCTTATATCACAAGCAGGTCTTTTGTGAGGGTGTTACACACAATAACATATATTAATACAACCCAAGCGGCGTCCCGTGTCTGATGGTATTATCACGGAGGCTGAGCACGAGACCGCGCTATCCACTCCAGCAGCAGCCGCGTGCCTCTTTAAGATGCCCTCCCCGGACCCCTGCGCGCTGCCCAATCAACCCCTTCCTCAAGTCACCTGATTCATACTGCCATTTTACACATCATTTTTACTGAAAAAAAGAATAATCGCCAACCCTAACACAAAAAGGAGAAGAAAAAAAATATAAAATTGAATGCCTTCACATAAAGCGTATCTGAGCCTCGCGAGTGATGGGCAGAGACCAGGGGGAGTCAATGCAAAAAATATCCATCCGAGAGCGAGGAAGCTTAATCAATAAGGGAGGATTATAATGTGCAGTTTTGTAGCATAACGTCTGGAAAATTGTA
Organism: Mallotus villosus; assembly: GCA_903064625.1. NCBI lineage: Eukaryota > Metazoa > Chordata > Actinopteri > Osmeriformes > Salangidae > Mallotus > Mallotus villosus. The sequence continues at coordinate 351,822 of CAEFZP010000430.1, read as the reverse complement.
TTCTGTAACTGCTCAAGCGAATGCCGCATCATAATTACCCTGCTAGGACCGTTAACTGATCATTTGTTCAGCGCAGTCAAAGGATTTGATCCTCTAACGTGTTCTTGCTCTTACCGGCATCTCTCCCCTCTACACGGATACCTTGAAGCATCGCGACCTCTTCACGGAGCATTCAAGGCCAAATTTGGTGGAAATATTGGTAATTTATTGAATGTAACCGTATTCATTATTTGGTTGCCGTATGAATTCTGTTATCGGGTTAGTGTCAGCGTACATTTTTGTTTTTCGGGCGGCCAGTGCGTTTCGAGGGCAGTCTCTCTGTCATTAAAGACATTTGATTCGTGATCCCCCGATTCCTACCTCTGGAATATGTCGGGACAGACCATCACGGACCGGATCGCCGCGGCTCAGCACAGCATGAGCGGCTCAGCTGTAAGCAAAGCCGTCTGCAAGGCCACGACGCATGAGGTCAGCGGACCGAAGAAGAAGCACCTTGACTGTAGGTGGTCACCCTTATCACACATTTACCAACACCAGCATCGTAACACCGCAAGGCCGTCTGAAGGCCCGCATTTGGGGGTTGTTCCGTATGCAGCTTTGACTGTCCGTCGCTTTCACATTGGCCCATTTTTTTCCACCGACATTATCCCGGTGTGGAACAGGAGAATAGGAGTGATTGCGCATTGAGCCTAGCCTGCTACAGCCCGGGGCAGTGAGCTGTGGAGAAGGGAACCATCATGCCAGGCAGGGACACACAGGTCAATAGCCTTCACACTGCGACTGCTCATTACTGATGCAGCTAATATGCCCCTGTGTGTGCATCCTACACATGTGTAGGCCTATAATATAATATAACCACCGTAGACCACCCTGCTATAGACAATCATCCTACAGACCATCCTGTAATCATGCAATTGATCTAGATCGTCTGCTGTCTTGTCAATTCAAGTCAATTATATTTCTATAGCACATTTAAGAAAAAACTAGTTTTGCCAAATTGCTGTACACTAGCTTTATCACAAGGACACATACACAGGTACATAACATTGCTGTACTTTTGCAGTTTTATAGGCTATATGGAGAATAAGTGGGTCTTAAGATATCATTTAAAACCCTCAATAGTGGTAGAGGATCTTTTATGGAGTGGAAGACTATTCCAGAGCTGTGGGGCTGCAACTGAGAAGGCACAAGCACCCCTTCAAAAAGGATTTGGCAACAGTTAAAAGACAACCATTTGAAGGCCTATGGGTCCTCATATACAGAAATAAGGTCAGAAATTTAACTGGGTACCAATTCATGCAATACCTTCAAAACAAATAACCTTAAACTGAATTATATTGAACTGGAACCCAGTGAACTACAGAGCCCTGTCTCTCGTCTTGGTTCCAGTCAGGAGCTGTAGTCCTCCTGTAGACCATCCTGTAGTCCTGTTATAGACCATCCTCCTATAGGCTATCCTGTAATCCTGCTATAGACCATCCTGTAGTCCTGCCAGTCCTGCTATAGACCATCCTAGTCCTGCTATAGACCATCCGGTAGTCCTGCTATAGACCATCCTCCTATAGGCCATCCTGTAATCCTGCTATAGACCATCCTGTAGTCCTGCCAGTCCTGCTATAGACCATCCTAGTCCTGCTATAGACCATCCTGTAGTCCTGCTATAGACCATCCTCCTATAGGCCATCCTGTAATCCTGCTATAGACCATCCTCCTATAGGCTATCCTGTAATCCTGCTATAGACCATCCTGTAGTCCTGCCAGTCCTGCTATAGACCATCCTAGTCCTGCTATAGACCATCCTCCTATAGGCTATCCTGTAATCCTGCTATAGACCATCCTGTAGTCCTGCCAGTCCTGCTATAGACCATCCTAGTCCTGCTATAGACCATCCTGTAGTCCTGCTATAGACCATCCTGTAGTCCTCCTGTAGACCATCCTGTAGTCCTGTTATAGACCATCCTCCTATAGGCTATCCTGTAATCCTGCTATAGACCATCCTGTAGTCCTGCCAGTCCTGCTATAGACCATCCTAGTCCTGCTATAGACCATCCTGTAGTCCTGCTATAGACCATCCTCCTATAGGCCATCCTGTAATCCTGCTATAGACCATCCTCCTATAGGCTATCCTGTAATCCTGCTATAGACCATCCTGTAGTCCTGCCAGTCCTGCTATAGACCATCCTAGTCCTGCTATAGACCATCCTCCTATAGGCTATCCTGTAATCCTGCTATAGACCATCCCGTAGTCCTGCCAGTCCTGCTATAGACCATCCTAGTCCTGCTATAGACCATCCTCCTATAGGCTATCCTGTAATCCTGCTATAGACCATCCTGTAATCCTGCTATAGACCATCCTAGTCCTGCTATAGACCATCCTGTAGTCCTGCTATAGACCATCCTGTAGTCCTGTTATAGACCATCCTCCTATAGGCTATCCTGTAATCCTGCTATAGACAATCCTGTAGTCCTGCCAGTCCTGCTATAGACCATCCTAGTCCTGCTATAGACCATCCTGTAGTCCTACTATAGACCATCCTCCTATAGGCCATCCTGTAATCCTGCATAGACCATCCTCCTATAGGCCATCCTGTAATCCTGCTATAGACCATCCTCCTATAGGCCATCCTGTAATCCTGCTATACACCATCCTCCTATAGGCCATCCTGTAATCCTGCTATAGACCATCCTATTGTCCTGCTATACACCATCCTCCTATAGGCCATTTTATGGTCCTGCTATAGACCATCGTCCTATAGGCCATCTGGTAGTCCTGCTATAGACCATCCTACTATAGACTGTAGTCCTGCTGTAGTTATAGACCCCCTGTGGTTCTGCTGTAGTTATAGACCCCCTTGTGGTTCTGCTGTAGTTATAGACCCCCTTGTGGTTCTGCTGTAGTTATAGACCCCTTGTGGTTCTGCTGTAGTTATAGACCCCCTTGTGGTTCTGCTGTAGTTATAGACCCCCTTGTGGTTCTGCTGTAGTTATAGACCCCTTGTGGTTCTGCTGTAGTTATAGACCCCCTTGTGGTTCTGCTGTAGTTGTAGACCCTCTTGTGGTTCTGCTGTAGTTATAGACCCCCTTGTGGTTCTGCTGTAGTTGTAGACCCTCTTGTGATTCTGCTGTAGACATAGACCACCTTGTGGTCCTGCTGTATTGTACCTCTGTGGGAGCCTGGCTAGACGAGGAGGCTGCTATCTGTCAGATAGGATTTCAACGCTGGTCTAAATACTGCCAATTAGATTTGATTCAACCCTGCACACAATCAATAGCAACCCAGCCAATCAATAAAGCAAAGTTAGTTATACAGTTAGTCTGTCTGACTGCCTGCCTGTGTCTGCAGAAACTGTCTGTCTGTCTGTGTCTGTCTGTCTGTCTGTCTGTCTGTCTGTCTGTCTGTCTGTCTGTCTGTCTGTCTGTCTGTCTGTCTGTCTGCCATGATGAAGCTGTGTTCCTCCTGCCCCCAGATCTGGTCCACTGCACCAACGAGTTGAGCGTGGGTGTGCCCCTCCTGGCCGATGCCCTGCTGGAGAGGACCGCCAGCAACAGCTGGGTGGTGGTGTTCAAGGCCCTCATCACCACACACCACCTCATGATGTACGGCAACGAGGTAGGACACACACACACACACACACACTCTCTCTCACACACACACAGACACACACACACATACTATATACACACTGTATGCAGCCCCCTGACCCCCTCTCTCATGCTCCAGAGGGTCATGCAGTACCTGGCGTCCAAAAACAACCTCTTCAACCTCAGCAGCTTCCTGGACAAGGCAGCCCTCCAAGGTACACACCACGCATACGATAAAAAATGCTTAAAGAGTAACTAAACATCAATCCTTGAGAAATCTTTGCAAAAGTGTTGTTTTTTTTAGTATTTGTGGGTAAATCTCGACAGAATTTTGTGAGTGCCTTTCCGAGGTACTCTGACAAATCACAGGGAGGGGTTGTGTATGATAATTGGCTATTGGATAATTGGTATAAGGAATCCCACCATGGCCTCTCTCTCTTTCTCTCTCTCCTCATCTCTCTCTCTCTTTCTCTCTCACTCTCTTTCTGTTTGTGTCACATTATCTGTCTCTCTCTCTGCCTCTCTCTTTTTCTCTCTCTCCACAGGGTATGACATGTCTACGTTCATACGGCGGTATAGCCGCTACCTAAATGAGAAGGCAATGTCCTACAGACTGGTGGCTGTAGACTTCACCAAGATGAAGAGAGGGTAGGACGCACACACAAACACACACACACACAGCAGGTTCCCTCAAGGTTGTAAACCTGGTTATAAGCATATACAATGTATATGTGTGTTTGTTTGTGTGTGTCCTACCCCTGTGTGTGTGTCCTACCCCTACCCTGTCTCCGCTCATTGACAGGGTTGACGGAGTGATGCGTACCATGACAACAGAGAAGCTGATCAAGACTATCCCCATCATCCAGAACCAGCTGGACGCTCTTCTGGACTTCCAGGTACACCAGGCATCCTGGAGTAGTGTAGTAGTACACCAGGCATCCAGGAGTAGTGTAGTAGTACACCAGGCATCCTGGAGTAGTGTAGTAGTACACCAGGCATCCTGGAGTAGTGACGTAGTATACCAGGGGTGCAGGAGTAGTGTAGTAGTACACCAGGCATCCTGGAGTAGTGTAGTAGTACACCAGGCATCCAGGAGTAGTGTAGTAGTACACCAGGCATCCAGGATTAGTGTAGTAGTACACCAGGCATCCAGGAGTAGTGTAGTAGTACACCAGGCATCCTGGAGTAGTGTAGTAGTACACCAGGCATCCAGGAGTAGTGACGTAGTATACCAGGGGTGCAGGAGTAGTGTAGTAGTACACCAGGCATCCTGGAGTAGTGTAGTAGTACACCAGGCATCCTGGAGTAGTGTAGTAGTACACCAGGCATCCAGGAGTAGTGTAGTAGTACACCAGGCATCCTGGAGTAGTGTAGTAGTACACCAGGCATCCAGGAGTAGTGTAGTTGTACACTGGCGGTGCAGGAGTAGTGTAGTTGTACCAGACTGGTGCAGGAGTAGTGTAGTTGTACCAGACTGGTGCAGGAGTAGTGTAGTTGTACCAGACTGGTCCAGGAGTAGTGTAGTAGTACACCGGCGGTGCAGGAGTAGTGTAGTTGTACCAGACTGGTGCTGGTGTTGTAGGAATATTAAGGGCAGGATTAGTAATAGTGGTAAAAGTAGTTTTAGCAACAATAGTATCAAAACTAGTAATAATAATAATAGTAGCATTAGTAATAGTAATGGTAGAATTAGTAATGATAGCAACATTCCCTCCTCTCTTTCTGAAGGCTAACTCCAATGAACTGACAAACGGTGTGATAAACACAGCGTTTATGCTGCTATTTAAAGACTCCATCCGACTATTTGCTGCGTACAATGAAGGCGTCATCAACATGCTTGGTAAGCGTGTACACCGTCACAGCACAACCTGTAACACCGTCACAACACAACCTGTAACACCGTCACAACACAACCTGTAACACCGTCACAACACAACCTGTAACACCATCACTCTTACACCGTCACAACACAACCTGTAACACCATCACTCTTACACCGTCACAACACAACCTGTAACACCGTCACAACACAACCTGTAACACCGTCACAACACAACCTGTAACACCGTCACAACACAACCTGTAACACCGTCACAACACAACCTGTAACACCGTCACAACACAACCTGTAACACCATCACTCTTACAACCGTCACAACACAACCTGTAACACCGCCACAACACAACCTGTAACACCGTCACAACACAACCTGTAACACCATCACTCTTACACCGTCACAACACAACCTGTAACACCGTCACAACACAACCTGTAACACCGTCACAACACAACCTGTAACACCGTCACAACACAACCTGTAACACCATCACTCTTACACCGTCACAACACAACCTGTAACACCGTCACAACACAACCTGTAACACCGTCACAACACAACCTGTAACACCGTCACAACACAACCTGTAACACCGCCACAACACAACCTGTAACACCGTCACAACACAACCTGTAACACCATCACTCTTACACCGTCACAACACAACCTGTAACACCGTCACAACACAACCTGTAACACCGTCACAACACAACTTGTAACACCGTCACAACACAACCTGTAACACCGTCACAACACAACCTGTAACACCATCACTCTTACACCGTCACAACACAACCTGTAACACCGTCACAACACAACCTGTAACACCGTCACAACACAACCTGTAACACCATCACAACACAACCTGTAACACCATCACAACACAACCTGTAACACCGTCACAACACAACCTGTAACACCATCACAACACAATCTGTAACACCGTCACAACACAACCTGTAACACCATCACTCTTACACCGTCACAACACAACCTGTAACACCGTCACAACACAACCTGTAACACCGTCACAACACAACCTGTAACACCATCTCTCTTACAACCCGTCACAACACAACCTGTAACACCGTCACAACACAACCTGTAACACCATCACTCTGTGTGGGGCTGTAACATGCTTGGTAAGCGTGTACACCGTCACAACACAACCTGTAACACCGTCACAACACAACCTGTAACACCATCACTCTGTGTGGGGCTGTAACATGCTTGGTAAGCGTGTACACCGTCACAACACAACCTGTAACACCATCACTCTGTGTTTTTTTCTCCTCCTCCTCTTCTTTTTCTTCCTCCTCCTCCTCTTCCTGCCACAGAGAAGTATTTTGACATGAAGAAGCAGCAGTGTAAAGAGGCCCTGGACATCTATAAGACCTTCCTCAGCAGGATGACCAAGCTATCTGAGTTCCTCAAAGTTGCAGAGGTAACAGCTGTACCACAAGCAGCAACAAGTGGCTCCTCTCCTCTCTTTTCTTCTACTCTCTGCTCTCCTCTTCTGTCTCCTGTTATCTCCTCTCCTGTCCTCTCTCCTCCTCTTCTGTCTCCTGTTATCTCCTCTCCTGTCCTCTCTTCTCCTCTCTGTTCCTGTGCTGGGCTGGGGCGGGTCTAATCCTGAGGTAATGATTGACGGCTGAGTTTATCCTATCGGGGTGATGTCCCCTGCACTGTGTGCTTCCTGTTCAGATGCCTGCATTGCATGTGTTGATTCAATATATAAGTCTCTTTGACTCTATATCTATTCTCCAATCTTTCTCTGTCATTCCCCTCTTTCCCACGTTTTCTCCAATGAACACTATTCCCCAGTAACTGTTCCCCTCCTGACTACTAAACAGGCCTCTAGTATGCATACTAAACCCTAGATACAGGTTCCTAGAATGCATACTAAACCCTTGATAAAGCCCCCTACTTTGAATACTAAAGCCTATACAGACCCCGAGTCTGCATACTTAAGGCCTTGATAATGGTTGGTAACATGGATTTGGTGTGCATACTAAGGCCTAGATACAGGATGTTAGGATGGCTATAGTACGCATACCAAGGTCTAGATACAGGCCTCAGGGTGGTTACTAGGCCTGTATGTAGCCTTGGTCCTACCAGCTTGGTCTTCCTGGGTCGAGAGACAGGGTCAGCTTAGTCAGAGGGCTACAGGTCCATTCACCACTGTCTGACAGTGTCTGTCGCTTTTGACCTTCTGTTCAGTCTACATGACCTGTGTTCTTCTGGATGTCTGTGCTCCATCACACACCGGCACATCAGCGCAATTGCCCTCATTCCATAACGTTCTCCAGATGTGTGTGATGACGAGTGTGTGTGTTTTTGAGTGTGTGTGTGTGTGGTTTGTCTATGTGTATATAGCTGTGTGGTTGTGTGTATATACAATAGATGTGTGTTTGTTTTGTGTTTATGGCTGTGCGTATGTGTGTGTGTAGCGTATGTAGTGTATATGTGTGTATATAGCTGTGTGTACGTGTAGTGTGTGTAGAGTGTGCGTGTATATATAGCTGTGCATAGTGTGTGTATGTATAGCTGTGTGTAGGGTGTGTATGTATAGGTGTGTGTACTGTGTGTCTTTATAGCTGTGTGTAGTGTGTGTGTGTATGGTGTGTGTGTATATATAGCTGTGTGTAGTGTGTGTGTAGTGTGTGTGTGTGTGTGTGTGTGTATAGCTGTGTGTATGTGAGCTTGCACCCACTGCTTCTACGTTCAGTTGTTTTGTTTCCAGTCACTGCATGGATTAATGGATGATTTCGTTTGATTCTTCTTTCTACCTCCTCCTTCCCTCCTCCTCCACCTCCTCTTTTCCTCTTCTACCTCCCCTACTTCACCTCCTCTCCTCCTCTTTCTCTCCTCCTCCTCCCCTCCTCCACTTTTATCCATTCTTCCTCCTCCACTGCTCCTCCTCCTCCACTACACCGCTTCTCCTTCACATTCTCCTCCCCTCGTCCCCCACATCCTCCTCTCCTCCTCCTTCTCTCCTCCTAATTTTGCCTTCTCCTTCCTTTTTTCCTTCACCTCCTCTTTCTCATACATCTCCTCCTCCTGTCTTATACTGTGGTCATTTGTTGTTGTTTGTTTTATTTTTGCCTCCCTCCCCCTTGATACCCCCATCTCCTCCTTTCAACCCCTACCTCCTCCTCCCCTCACAACTGTCACCTCCTCACCTTACCTACTGTACCTCATCACCCCCACTCCTCCCCTCACCACCTTCCCTCCCTCCCTTTACTCACCCCCAGCTTCTCCCTTCCCTTTATCCCCCTGTCTCCTCCCCTCCCATTGCCAACCCAACTCCCTCTCCTCTCCTCACCCCCCACCCACACCTCCTCCTTTCCCTTCATCTACCCCACCTCCTCCCACTCCTCCCTTTACCACCCCTAGCTGCACTTCTCCACTCCCTTCACCTGCCCCTCGTTCCTTCACCTCCCTCCCCCCACTTCCTCCTCTCCCCTCACCCCGCCCTCCTCCCGTCATCCCCCTCACCCCCCACCTCCTACCCCGTGTGTGTGACACAGCGAGTTGGGATTGATCAGGGTGAAGGCCCCGATCTCAAACAGGTCAGTGGACATCTCATCTCAGTCTCAATCAATCCCATAATGCTCTTCTCTAAACGCTCCCGTTCCCTACTCACCCAACAGACCTCCTCCTCCTCCTCTCCTTCCCTAAGTCCTTACAGCCAAGTTACATCCCAGATACAGACACTGTTACAGTCCAGTTACAGACACTGGTACGTTCCAGATATAGACACTGTTACAGTGTTACAGTCCAGATACAGACACTGTTACACTGCTACAGGTCAGATATAGACACTGTTACACTGTTGCAGTTCAGATATAGGCAAGATTAAACCGTTTTACTGTTACAGTCCAGATATAGACACTGTTATACGGTTACATTCCAGATTACACGGTTTCAGTCCAGATATAGACACCATTTTACTCAAATGTTTTGTTTTGGAGATTGTGTTTAGATGTGGTCAATTATATTGCAGCTTTTCATGGAACTAAATCATGATGGCTAAGACATATAATCTCTCATTGATGGTACTCAGACTCCAGTTGATAGGTTCAAACATATACAGGCCATGCCTCTCTGAATAGGTTAGCCTATTAGAGACCAGATGTATGGATACGCCGGCCAATCACATGTCCTCCTCCCCCTTGAGCAGCTGTGGGTAGAGCAGTGAATGGTTGCAGCTCTCAGGGTTGTACCCAATCATAATCCAGGGCTGAGTGGGCCTGAGGCTTCATAAGCACCTGTCCACCACCGCAGTCTGGAGATGAAGGAACGGTTGTTCCAGTTTTTTTGTGCTTATGAAGACCTCACTGATCCCTGTCCAAGCTACATGGTAACCATAGTAACCACGCCTTTCCTGGGTTTGTCTGTCTTTGCTTTACACTTCTAGTACATTCTAGATTTTATCTGAAGAAGAATGATCCAGCTTTGTTATTTCGTATCTGCTTTTTTTACCACAAAAATAAGTATATAAAAGGTTTTCTTTTGTGCAAGTTGTTGCGTGTTCAGATTATGTTTTGAAACTGAAAGGCAAAGTCCGGTATGAAACTCTACTGTCACGTGATCGGTCACATGATCACCCTCACAGAAGTTTCAGCCGGGTTTCCCCTCTCAGTGAGTTAACCTGCTGGCCTCCCACAATGCACCGCCATGTCAGACAACCAGTCAGACCTCCGGTTCAATAATATCTATTCTGGCAGATTTTAATATTAAAGATGGAATCCATAGGTTAACTCAACTCTTACAGGTGAGGTGTGTGTGGAGCATGTATGCCTTCCAGTGCATGAGCCTCCAGTACTTCCTGTGTGTCCAGTGTGGCAAAGCCTTTCTCTGGTGGAGGGAGGTGGTACTGCTCTGGGCAGCAGGACAGGAAGTGTCTGCATGCTCCAGGAAGTGTCTGCATGATCCAGGAAGTAACTGCATGTCTGTCTGTCAACACAACTGGTCCAAGCTGATGACCAGATAGACACGTTACGCTCAGTTCGTGAAAACAAATGTTCAATTTTGCTGCTCTGTGTGTGGTGTGTGTTCATGGGTGAATGTGTGTGTTGGAAGTGTGTGTGGAGTGTGTTGAAGGGAGAATGTGTATATCTGAGAGTGTGTGTTTACCAATTATTGCGTGTATGCTAGAAAGTGTGTGTTTGCCAATGTTTGCTTGTATGCTAGAAAGTGTGTGTTTGCCTATGATTGTGTGTATGCTAGAAAGTGTGTGTTTGCCAATGTTTGCTTGTATGCTAGAAAGTGTGTGTTTGCCTATGATTGCGTGTATGCTAGAAAGTGTGTGTGTGTGAGTGAGTGAGTTAAAAAGTTTACTATTCCAATCTGGTTCCGCTGTCCCCCCACCCCCCCTGCCCCCCGTCCTCCTCCCCCCCCCGTCCCCCAGGCCCCAAGCAGTCTTCTGGAAGCTCTGGAGCAGCACCTGGCCTCTCTGGAGGGGAGGAAGAGCAAGGACCTCCCTGCAACCAGGTACACACACACACACACGCACAGGCAGCATGTGTACATGCTCTTGGTTAGGGGTATGTGTGTGTTAGGGGTATGTGTGTGTTAGGGGTATGTGAGTTAGGGGTGTGTGTTAGGGTGTGTATTAGGGGTGTGTGTGTTAGGGGTATGTGAGTTAGGGGTGTGTGTTAGGGTGTGTATTAGGGGTATGTGTGTGTTAGGGGTATGTGAGTTAGGGGTGTGTGTTAGGGTGTGTATTAAGGGTGTGTGTTAGGGTGTGTATTAGGGGTGTGTGTGTTAGGGGTGTGTGTTAGGGTGTGTATTAGGGGTGTGTGTTAGGGTGTGTATTAGGGGTGTGTGTTAGGGTGTGTACTAGGGGTGTGTGTGTTAGGGGTGTGTGTTTTTTGTACATTTTGTGGTGTGCTCCACAGAGCCAGCGTGCTCACCAGCCCTGTGGCTGCAGCTCAATCCGGAAGCATCTCTCTTAGTCGCCTGGATGACAAGACAGACGACAGCAGGCTGACTCAGCACAAGGTCAGACACACACACACACACACTCACACACACACACACACACACACACACACACACACACACACACACACATGCACACACACGCTCACACATGCACACACACACTCCTTTGAGCTGTTCATAATTGGGTCTGCTGTTCACCCTCTCTTGGTGGGGATGTAGGAGGAGGGGCCTAAGATGAGTGACAGCCAGGCCGTGTCGCCCGACACCCAGTCCGTGGGAGGGGCTGCTGACCTGTACTCCACCTCACCTGGTGCACCTGCCCCCAGCCAGTAAGACTGATCTGTTATTATTCTGTACCTGGCCCTAATCAGTGAGACTGATCCATCATCAAATATATTTTTATGAAGAACAGCCTTATCTTCAGACTTTTCTCAGTGCCCGTGTTTGTGTGCGGATGCCTGTGTGTGTGTGTGTGCACGTGTGTGTGTTTGTTTGTGCAGTGAGTTGTTCACTCTGCAGGCCAGCTTCCCTCCAGCCATCCAGACCGCGCCCACTGTGCCAAACACCAATCACTACGCCTGGGGAGGCGGCCTGCTGAAGCAAGCCCCGCCGCCTCACATACACAACCCTGCACAGCTGCATTCTGGGAAGATGTTGCCTAGCGACCTAGACTCCTCCCTTGCCAACCTGGTCGGCAGTGAGTCTCTCAATCTCTCTATTTCTTGCTCTTTCATTGTTTCAATCTCTCTGGATCCATCTTTTTCCTTGATATCTTTATATCGTTGATTCCCCTTCTAGAGGGGGTAAAGTAGTTAATCATTACTCTTGACCCTAACCATTGACCCTTGACCCATGCTAATGGTTCCCTTGACTCTGTTTCAGACCTGCAGTTTGGAGGAACACCAGCCAAGAAGTGAGTAGTGATGCTCTGGCCTCTTCTGCTCAACCTGTTAACTCATCAAACAGATTAACCAGTAGTGTGTGCGTGTGTATATGTGTCTGTGTGTGTGTGTGCGTGTGTGTATGTGTGTGTATGTGTGTGTGTGTGCATGTGTGTGTATGTCTCCAGGCCAGAGCTGCAGTGGAACCAACTGGTTGAGAAGAAGCCATCAGGAGGCTGGCAGTCTAAGACTATGGTCACCAGCAGCAACTGGACACACGCCACACACCCTATGGCACCCCAGCCGATGCCTGTCCCTCAGATGGTACACACACACATACACACACATACACACACATACGTACACACATGCACACACCAACACACGTACATGCATAGATGCACGCACACACACTCTATAAAAATGTCTTGCCATTTCTTTTGGGTTTTCTTTTGGAGTGACTAACTCTTTCTCTACTCTATCCAATGCTCCAGAATGGAATGATCTACACAGGCTATGTAAGTCTCCCCCTCTCCCCTCTCCCCTCTCCCCTCTCCCCTCTCCCCTCTCCCCTCTCCCCTCTCCCCTCTCCCCTCTCCCCTCTCCCCTCTCCCCTCTCCCCCTCTCCCCTCTCCCCTCTCCCCTCCCCTCCCCTCCCCTCTCCCCTCTCCCTCTCCCCTCTCCCTCTCCCCTCTCCCTCTCCCTCTCCCTCTCCCTCTCCCCTCTCCCCTCCCTCTCCCCTCCTCTCCCTCTCCCTCTCCCCTCTCCCTCTCCCTCTCCCTCTCCCTCTCCCTCTCCCTCTCCCTCTCCCTCTCCCTCTCCCCTCTCCCCTCTCCCTCTCCCTCTCCCCTCTCCCTCTCCCTCTCCCTCCCCTCTCCCCTCTCCCCTCTCCCTCTCCCCTCTCCCTCTCCCTCTCCCTCTCCCTCTCCCTCTCCCTCTCCCTCTCCCCTCTCCCCTCTCCCTCTCCTCCCCTCTCCGCTCTCCTCTCCCTCTCCCTCTCCCTCTCCCTCTCGTCCCTCTCCCTCTCCCCTCTCCCCCTCTCGCCCTCTCCCCTCCTTTCTTTTCTTCCCCTTTCCTTTCTTTGCTTCTTTTGGCTTCCCCTCTCTTGCTCTCATCTCTTCTCCCCCCCCTCTCCTTCTCCTCTCATCCCTTACCTAAAGCCTCACCTCAGCTCTCCCCTCCTCCCTCTCTTCTCTTATATCTGTGCTGTTGTGTTTCCCAGGCTCCTGCTCCTATGGCGTTTCCCATGACGACCCCTCAAGTGCCTGTTTATGGGATGGTAAGGTCTTGCCATCCCAGTCTTCATTGGAGTTGCAAACCCAGATGATCATTTTGACATCATTTTCACCAGCATTTCTCTCACTGCCTACCCCTGTAACCTTGTCACCCAAACCCCACCCAGCTACCCCCCCCAGATGGGACCAATGGGGGTTCCCATGATGGCCCCTCAGCCTGTGATGTACAACCAGCCGGTCCTGCGGCCTAGCAACCCGTTTGGCCCCATGCCAGGAGCCCAGGTAACAAACCCCTGGCACGCACATCTGGTACGGATAAACACACCTGCTACATGCACCTGTTACACATTCACCTGGTACAACACACAGCTAACTACCTAATCCACACAACTAACTACATCACCCTTAACCCACACAGCTAACTTAACTAGCTCACCTTAACCCACACAGTTAACTTAACTACCTTACCTCAACCGACACAGCTAAATACCCAATTATAACTTCTTAACCCACACAGCTAATTATTTCTTTCTTCTGTAAGATGCACTTTATGTAGGAGCAGAAGTGTCACCATGGCAACACAGAGAGGAAACACCCATCGAGATCCAAACCCCGCAAAGGAGGAAGAAGAAGGAATGGATGATTAGGAATAGGAAAGGAGGAGGAGGAGGGGAAGATTGGAGAGGGGTAGAAAGGGGGTGTGGCAGGAGAACGGAAGACAAAAACAGAGACACGTCACATGACCTCTCCTGGCTCCTCTGCTCCATGCTGTTGTCATGGCTGCATCCTCACACACACACACACACACACACACACATATACTCTGTATTTACTGTTCTGAGTGGGTTATGTAACGTGAAGTGAATGACTGATTCTACAATGACGCCAGTGGGAAGTTTGGAACTTGTTCAGCCCTTCACCACCCAGACCCGGCCATCAAAGCCCCGCCCCCATACAACAGGCCACTCCCTCCAACACAGGCCCCTCCACCATATAATAGACCACTCCCTCCGCCCACAGGCCCCTCCCCTACAACTAGACCCCGCAGACCCAGCCCTCTCCATGCCCCGCCCCCAAACCAAGCTCTATCTACCATAAATCTCTGATCATTTGCACGCACTTTAATCTATGTGAACTTGCCAAGGGTGTATATACAGTACTGTTGATCCATTAGCATCCGGATCGAACCATTCGAGTGTTTGTTATATGTGTTTGATTCCATTCAGTTTCTGTGTATAGGTCGTTAGGTCTGTGTGCTGGTTAGCCAGTGTAGCTCTGTACTATCAGAGACCTGTGCAAGTGCTATGAATGTAGGATGGTAAGGTACCCTCATTAATTCAGAACACACACTCCCTTTGTGCCGGTTTCTGTTCCGCCTGCTTCACATCACAGTTGTATGTGAAGTATCAATGATGTTGCCATAAGAACAGTTTTGACCACTCAGAGAGAGAAGCTGTTCTAATACCTTTTCCCCTAAAGCTCCTTGATAGTCTTTACCCATAATGCTCCTGGACAGTCTTTACCCATAATGCTCCTGGACAGTTTTTACCAATCTTTACCCATAATGATCCTGCACAGTCTTTACCAGTCTTTACCCATAATGCTCCTGGTCAGTCTTTACCCATAATGTTCCTGGACAGTCTTTACCAGTCTTTACCCATAATGCTTCTGGACAGTCTTTACCCATAATGCTTCTGGACAGGCATGAACAGACTTTACCCATAATAATCTTGGACAGTCTTTACCCATAATGTTCCTGTTTAGAAATTACCAGTCTTTCCCCATTATGCTATTGGCCAGTCTTTACCCATAATTCTCCTGGCCAGTCTTTACCCATAATTCTCCTGGCCAGTCTTTACCCATAATTCTCCTGGCCAGTCTTTACCCATAATTGGTCCAGATGCATCCTTCTCTGGGATTGACCCAGAATGATTGATTGGCAGACAGACAGGAAGGGAAATTGACAGACAGGAAGGGAGACAGACAGACAGGTAGGCAGACCACAGACACAGTATTTATAGCACAAATCTTGGAGGAAGGGGTGGGTCTCTATGGCACAAGTATTGAACCACAGCTGGGATGTACAGAAGAGGGGTTGCTGGGAAGTAATTGTTTTCTATTGATTGTGTTGTATATGTACTGTATGTTCTGTATGTACATGTATGTATGTATATATGTATGTATGTAAATGTATTTGTGTGTGTCTGTGTGTATACATGCCTTCCCATCGAGATAACAGGGTGATGTTCCTTCATGAGGCATCCAGGCCTTCGTGTGCTGCCGTGGCCGGTGGCTTGTTCTTAGCGTAACTAGTCTTGTGTTCTACATGTGTGCTGGAGGGTGAAAGGACCTTTTATCAGTCTTGGGGAGCCCCCTGTCCTGTCCCTGTCCCCGCCCCCTACCTCCCCTGACGGAGCTCCCGTCTCTGTTCCCGCCCCCTGCCTCCCCTGACGGAGCTCCCGTCTCTGTTCCCGCCCCCTGCCTCCCCTGACCGAGCCCTTATTCCTGTCCCCGCCCCCTGCCTCCTCTGACCGAGCCCTTATTCCTGTCCCCGCCCCCTGCCTCCCCTGACCGAGCCCTTATTCCTGTCCCCGCCCCCTGCTTCCCCTGACCGAGCCCTTATTCCTGTCCCCGCCCCCTGCCTCCCCTGACCGAGCCCTTATTCCTGTCCCCGCCCCCTGCCTCCCCTGACCGAGCCCTTATTCCTGTCCCCGCCCCCTGCCTCCCCTGACCGAGTCCTTATTCCTGTCCCCGCCCCCTGCCTTCCCTGACCGAGCCACCATCCCTTGTCCCTGGAGCTCCTCTAACCAGATACCATTTTGTAGATTTTATGCGTGTTCTATTTCCTGTCTCCTCTGTGTCATGGCAACATCCCTTCCTGTCAGCTGCTTGACAGGTCGACTCGGGACTGGTCCATTTCCTGTCCTCTGTATATAGATGTGTTCTCTGTTCCTGGAAGCCCATTGGACGACATTCATGGGACGTTTTATTGCTGTCTGTGATTGGGTGATTGTGTTTGATCTATGACGGGTCAGTGTGTGTATTGTGTCCACCTGGAGGGAGGGGGGGTCAGTGTGTGTATTGTGTCCACCTGGAGGGGGGTCAGCATCTCTTCTACCGAGAGTGTCTTCACCAGACAGTGGACGCTCGCTCCACCATCTTAGCAGGAACATTTTTGCACCAAAGTCAACGATGCGCAGCTTCCTCCTTCGTCGCTTGGCCAGGAGGACTTTTGAGTTCAGTGACGACGTCTCTTTTGCATGATTAAATGTTGTCTTTTGATTGGCCTGTGTGCCCGGTACAGCATGACCATACTGTGAACTCCTACCGGCGTGTTTGGAAACGTGTAGGAATGTTCTCCCTGGGGAGAGGATCCTCTTTGACATGAACAAGCATGGACGTTCATCCCTGTGTTTCACCTGGACAGAGTGCTGAAGAGGGGGTCTGGATGATCAGCCGACCGGCAGCCTATCGGTGGTCAGGCTGGTTCCCATGGCACCCCCTGGAGGTCAGAGTGGTTACTGTGGCACCCCCTCCACAACAGGGTGGTTACCATGACACCCCCTCCAGGTCAGGGTGGTGATTGGTTACCATGACACCCTCTTAGAAACAAGATAGACCCAACGCTAGCTATAACCCAGCTAGATAGACTTCTCAGTCGTGTAACTTATTGTGATGCTGTTGTCTTCAGTATGTGTTGAATGCTCTTTCTTTGAATGCTCTGCTACTGTTCATCCGTGTCTGAGTTTAGACCCTGTTCTAACAGATTTATTAATGTTCACTGTGAATAACTATCTACTCCTCACTCCTGACTCTTTCTCACCCCTCCAGTCTCCCCCTACTCACCCCTCTTTCTCACCCCTCCAGTCTCCCCCCACTCACCCCTCCCAATCCCCCCTCCTGACCCCCCTCACACCTCAGACTGCCTACTCACCCCTCTTGACTCCCCCCTCCAGTCTCCCCCTACTCACCCCTCTTTCTCACCCCTCCAGTCTCCCCCCACTCACCCCTCCCAATCCCCCCTCCTGACCCCCCTCACACCTCAGACTGCCTACTCACCCCTCTTGACTCCCCCCTCCAGTCTCCCCCTACTCACCCCTCTTGACTCCCCCCTCCAGTCTCCCCCCACTCACCCCTCCCAATCCCCCCTCCTGACCCCCCTCACACCTCAGACTCTCAACTCCCCCCTCTTGACACCTCCCTCCCCCCTTCTGACCCACTTCTCCGGACTCCCCACTTCTGACTGTCCACTCAACCCTGCTGGCTACTGCGAGGTGTCAACCTTGGTATTACCATGGTAACCTTGGTGTCATGGTAACTCCTGTGTCATGGTAACCTTGGAGTTGTGGTAGCCCTGGTGTCATGGTAACCCTGGAGTCATGGTAACCCCTTGTCATGGTAACCCCGTGTCATGGTAACCCTGGAGTCATGGTAACCCTGGTGTCATGGTAACCCGGGAGTTATGGTAACCCTGGTGTCATGGTAACCCTGGAGTCGTGGTAACCATGGTGACAGCAGCAGGCCCGGTGCTGCTCACCTGGACCCAGCGCAGTCCAGCAGGCCCCTTCTGACATTTTGTACATTAAACAGGAAGATGCATTATACTGTGTCAACAATGGGTTTGCTTTGTTATCAAAGAGATTTTTTATTTGAAATGCAGAGGTTGATGTTTTTGGAAGAAAACTAAATAAAATGTCATCTGTTGCTCAGGTTCTGTTGTTCTCGGGGGGCCATATTTATTGTAGCCTAAGGTTAAACTTTGGTGTCCCTATTTATTAAGGTACTCCTTAGTTACTGGAACAGCTTCCTGTTTGAGGGGTGCAGAGAAGCCATCAGGATTTAATTGTATCACAGTCCAATTTATTTCAACAGTTTCACACCATAGAGTATACAAACTTAACATAATGTCACCTAAGGACGATACTGTCAGGCAGTATTTACTTTTAACTAATATATATCAACCATCACATAACAATCAACCCATAACAACCACACAAGCAGAGGTATGCAGAGGTATGCAACAGTGCCCAGCCAATCACAGAAGCTGGGTAAGGTCAGCTGACTGATCCCCACCAATCCACTTGACTGTCCTTGCTGGCGTCTCATTGGATAGCACAGGCTCCATCAGGCAGGTAGTCTTGGACATAGGTGGCTACAGCCTTGGAGAGGTAAGTCATGCTCCCAAAGCGGCCACTGGGGGCGCTGTCGTACAGCAGTCTGCAGATGCCGTTGGACTGGTCCCTCTCCAAGAGAGACTCCTCTGCTCCTAGGTCCTTCTTCTCAGTGTGTGTTTGTGTTGGAGGGCGTTATGGAATGGGGGTGGGGGGGGGGTAATAATTGCTTCAATAAGAGGTTTCCAGTTGATAAAATCATAAAATGTGATATGTTCACACTTCCTACCTGGTCCTGGTAGAACATGTCACTTGCCATGTAAACAATCTTCTCCACGTGGATGATGCTGCCGATGGTCTCCACCTCCAGCTCTGCCAGCAGGGTCAGAACCAAGATAGCCTCCACCAAGAGCTGCCGGTACTCCGGCTGAGGGACCCGGTTCAGAACCGTCTCCACGTGGACCGCAAACTTGATCTCCCCCGGGGTCATCTACGGGTCACAGAGGAAGAGGAGAACAGGGAGGCGAGGAGATGAGGAGGGTGTTGAGGCAGTAGAAGAAGACAAGGAGAAGATGAAAAAAGAAGTGAAGGTTAGTAGAGACACAACCCTGACCTCCAAGTTCAAGTTTATTGTCAAATGCACATAACCGTTATTTGCAATGAAATGCTTTTTAGGCTTCCGCAACTATAGAAACACGTGTAGTAGAACACGATGTTGATCATGGGTAAAGGAGATGTTGTGGCCTACCTCACTTGTGGTGGAGGAGGACAGAACCCATCCTTCAATGGACAGACCATGACACTAAAGAAGAAAACCACTATTACTGGAGCTATGGACAACAGTTTTTAAGAACCTATAATAATGCTGAAAGATCAATAAATAAGTACTAAATATGGTATGAGGTATAGTCATCGTAGGGTTTTAAATGATTAGACCAACTACATCTATAAACCCTATATAACCCCTATACCCATTATGTATCTAGACCATCTGTACCTACATCTAGAAGACCTATATATATGTCTATACCACCTATATCTAGACCACTTCATCTTAGCCACCTACATCTACTCTATATCTGGACCCCCTATATCTAGACCAACTATATCTAGGCCACCTATATTTGGAGCTTGTACCTTCTGCAGAATCTTCCAGACCTTCTGGTAGAAGCCCACAGGAACCCTGTTGATGGCCCCGTCAAGACGCCTCCTCCTCAGCCACTGGCCCTGCCGGCCGTCCTTCACCGGTTTAACAGCCGGGCCCTGGAACGACTCAATGGAGGGCTGTCTGTAGCGCTGAGGAGCACATACACACATACACACACATCCCACACACACACACAGACTAAACATTTACCCTAAAAGACAAACGACCAAAACCTGCATTGTCTGATATGGGACGGGGTACTCACCCCTGACTCGATGTGTTCTATGTCCAGAGAGTGCACGGATAAGGACTGGAAAAGGAGAACAGGTGAGTGTTTGGGTGAGGGGTTGAGTGGATCCAGGGCTAAGGAGAGTAGATGTACTCAGGGGTATGTGAGAGTGGATTCAGGGTTAGGATGAGTGGACCAGGGTTGTGGTGGAAACAGGGTAAGGGTAGATGCAGGGTTAGGGTGGATTTAGAGTAAGGGTGAGTGGATTCAAGCAGGACTAGCCTAACTACCAACTACTGTCCTACCAGGCGTATGTCACTGCTGTGCTTGCTAGTGCTTGTCCGGTCGGCTGGTCTCTCTGTCTTGGAGGCCTCAGACTCTTGAATGGCCACTGAGTTGGCACCAGTAGAACGTACTAGAAAACACAGAGCTAGTCAACTACAGACAAGCACACGGTGGTGTCTGTAGTGGTGATCATGGAGTGTGTGTTGGTGATCATGGAGTGTGTATTGGTGATCATGGAGTATGTATTGGTGATCATGGAGTATGTGTTGGTGATCATGGAGTATGTATTGGTGATCATGGAGTATGTATTGGTGATCATGGAGTGTGTGTTGGTGATCATGGAGTATGTGTTGGTGATCATGGAGTATGTATTTGTGATCATGGAGTGTGTATTGGTGATCATGGAGTGTGTGTTGGTGATCATGGAGTGTGTATTGCTGATCATGGAGTGTGTGTTTGTGATCATGGAGTGTGTAGTGGTGATCATGGAGTGTGTATTGGTGATCATGGAGTATGTATTGGTGATCATGGAGTATGTATTGGTGATCATGGAGTATGTATTGGTGATGTGTGTATTGGTGATCATGGAGTGTGTATTGGTGATCATGGAGTGTGTGTTGGTGATCATGGAGTGTGTATTGGTGATCATGGAGTGTGTATTGGTGATCATGGAGTGTGTATTGGTGATCATGGAGTGTGTATTGGTGATCATGGAGTATGTATTGGTGATGTGTGTATTGGGGATCATGGAGTGTGTATTGGTGATCATGGAGTATGTATTGGTGATCATGGAGTGTGTGTTGGTGATCATGGAGTGTGTGTTGGTGATCATGGAGTGTGTATTGGTGATCATAGAGTATGTATTGGTGATCATGGAGTGTGTATTGGTGATCATGGAGTGTGTATTGGTGATCATGGAGTGTGTATTGGTGATCATGGAGTATGTATTGGTGATGTGTGTATTGGTGATCATGGAGTGTGTATTGGTGATCATGGAGTATGTATTGGTGATCATGGAGTGTGTATTGGTGATCATGGAGTATGTATTGGTGATGTGTGTATTGGTGATCATGGAGTATGTATTGGTGATCATGGAGTGTGTAGTGGTGATCATGGAGTGTGTAGTGGTGATCATGGAGTGTGTATTGGTGATCATGGAGTATGTATTGGTGATCATGGAGTATGTGTTGGTGATGTGTGTATTGGTGATCATGGAGTGTGTGTTGGTGATCATGGAGTGTGTATTGGTGATCATGGAGTGTGTATTGGTGATCATGGAGTATGTATTGGTGATCATGGAGTGTGTGTTGGTGATCATGGAGTGTGTATTGGTGATCATAGAGTATGTATTGGTGATCATGGAGTATGTGTTGGTGATCATGGAGTATGTATTGGTGATCATGGAGTATGTGTTGGTGATCATGGAGTGTGTATTGGTGATCATGGAGTATGTATTGGTGATGTGTGTATTGGTGATCATGGAGTGTGTATTGGTGATCATGGAGTGTGTAGTGGTGATCATGGAGTGTGTGTTGGTGATCATGGAGTGTGTAGTGGTGATCATGGAGTGTGTATTGGTGATCATGGAGTGTGTATTGGTGATCATGGAGTGTGTATTGGTGATCATGGAGTGTGTGTAGTGGTGATCATGGAGTGTGTATTGGTGATCATGGAGTGTGTATTGGTGATCATGGAGTGTGTAGTGGTGATCATGGAGTGTGTAGTGGTGATCATGGAGTGTGTATTGGTGATCATGGAGTGTGTGTAGTGGTGATCATGGAGTGTGTATCATCATGTATTGGTGATCATGGAGTGTGTAGTACCGCTCTTCTGGACTCCAAACTCCTTCCCAGCGAGGATGAGCTGCAGCAGGTTCTTCAACTCTGAGGGACTCATGTTCATCAGGCTCTCTGTTGCCTCCTCACCTGCAGCACAGACACACAGACATGTACACACATACACACACACACACACACACACACAGATACACGTCAGTAAGAAACAAACATGTGCACATGTAACCTGGACTAAAATCCTGGTTAACAAATAAATATTGTATATCGTTTAATATTGATAGAAATGTATAGTTGTGTAACTTATAACTAAACTAAATAAATGCAAAAGAATAGAAGGTCATGGCCCGTTGGCCAATGAGAATAAAATAGGAAGTCCCGCCTCTGCTGACTCAGCAGATGCAGGAAAAACGGAAGAGAAGAGACAAGTGCAAATCGCGGAGAAGAGCAGTGCAATTCAATGAACGTGTGCATGCAAAAGAAAGAAACAGGGCTCTCAAGTCTCACGCTTTCGCCGTGAGACTTACGCATGTCAGCCATTTGTCACACTTTCATGCCACACCTTGTATTTCTCACGCATTTCAACCATTTCTCACGCTGAGATAACTTTTCCCGCCATATACAATTAATGAACAAGGCGCAGGCATACTGAGATGATAGTTATACAGAGTTAAATGCCAATCAGAAAACAGCACCAGCCCCCGGACTGACCCATCCCCAGGTACTGAAGTTGGTCTACAGGTCAGTAGTTGGGTCAGTACGTGAGCATGTGAACAGGTGGGTACCTGAGCAGTTGAGAGACTGGGCCAGCTCGGTAGCCATGACCTGGATGATGAGTCCTATCCGGAGCCGGAACATCTCAGAGAACAAGCCTGGCTGGGTCCGGATGATCATGGCCAGGAACACCATGATCTCCTACAAACACACACAGGTGTGGAGGGTGTGGAGAGTGAGGGTTTGGTGTCTACCTCGGGGAGCAAGGTGAGGAAGGTGAGGGTGTGAAGGGTGCGTCGTCTACCTGGGTGAGCACAGCGATGGTGAGGTTGTTCTCGCTGGCCGTGTCAATCAGCTTGGCCAGCTGGTCCGGAGGTATAGGGCTGAAACCAACACAGGAGGACACTGAGTGTGTTCTGGTCTGTTCCGGGCGGAGTGTGGGTGAGTGAGTCTGTGTGTGTTGGTATGTGTTTGTGTGTGAGTGAGTGTGTGTGAGAGTGAGTGTTTGTGTGTGAGCGTGTATAAGTGGATGTATGTGTGTGTGTGAGCATGTGTGTGTGTGTGTGTGTGAGAGCTAGTAGGACTCACGCTGAGATGGTCTTCTCTCGTGGTTCTGGAGGTAGACTGAGTGTGTGTGTGTGAGAGCTAGTAGGACTCACGCTGAGATGGTCTTCTCTCGTGGTTCTGGAGGTAGACTGAGTGTGTGTGTGTGAGAGCTAGTAGGACTCACGCTGAGATGGTCTTCTCTCGTGGTTCTGGAGGTAGACCCACAGTCAGATGCTTCTGGTGAGCCAGCAGGTCAGAACAGGCCTGGCATGACAACAGCAAAGGTGGTCAACGCACACTAATAATGTGTGTGTGTGTGTGAGCGAGTGAGTGTGTGTGAGTGCGTGTGTGTGTGTGTGTACCTCGTCCAGTTCCTCCACCTTCATGCGCAGCATCCCAGACACCATGCGTATGAGGCCCCAGTGCTTCAGCGCTCCTGCCTGGCTGTACAGCTGACTCAGCAGATGCCTCACTGTGGAGCCCTTACCATGCAGCCTGGTGTCCCAGTCCATACCCCTGATACACACACACCACGCACACAGACACCATACACACACACACACCACGCACACACACACCATACATACCAAGTGGGTGAGATGCGAGCCATCTGGATTGGTGCATGTATGTGTGTGTGGTGTGTGTAGACGTGTGTGCGTGTAGACGTGTGTGTGTGTGTGTAAATACTTGTCCTTGTAGAAGATGTAGAGTATGTCAGCCTGGTCCTGCAGGTTCTGGCAGGTTCTCAGCATCTGGACCAGAGCCTGGTGGTCCACACCCCCGGACACGTCCCTGGGCAGGGAGATGGGGGCCTGGGCGCTGGAGCTCTGGAGCACACATACAAATTTATTAACACAGCGTTGGGGCACATACAGACAGGTGCACAGACATGTGTATAGACAGACAGGAATGCAGACTGACAGGTGTACAGTACCTGAGAGTCCAGCAGGTGCAGGCTGGGCTGGGGGCCACGAAAGAGCTTGGTGGGCAGGTACATCTGCACATCTGGGGGTCAGAGGTCACACAGAGAGACAGCTCAGCTGCAGACGGAGCTACAGGTACAGAGCTTCAGATATAGGTGCACAGACAGTAACTGATAGTTACAGAGCTACAGACAGAGTTACAGACAGAGAACCTGAGTTACAGACGCAGTTAGAGACGGTTACAGAACTACAAACAGAGTTACAGAGCTAAGACAGAGCTACATACATAGTTACATATAGAACTAGAGAGCATACCATTTCTGGGGTAATTGTGAGGGTGTGCTTGTGGCTGCCCCAGCTGCCCATAGTCTCACTGTGTTTACTGATATCAACCACTCAGTGTTTTTACATTGCTTTTAGACAGCAAAGAACATTTGTGTAGGTTGTTGGTCAACTCGTCCCGTTATCTGGTTATTAATTCCTGGAGAGCAACCATTAGTTGACATGTGCATTGAGTTTTTGTGGGAGTTTTTCCTTGTCTTCCTTGAGGGTTTAGGTTGGTTGAGAGGCAGGTCTATGGGCGTATGTGAAGCCCTCTGTGACATGCTTGCGTGTAAAAGGGCTATACAAATACATTTTGATTTTATGTAATCTAGTAAACTTGTAATAAACCATACAACCAACATTGCTTCCAGTTGATAGGCCATAATGTAATTTTACACAATACAGGATTAAAAAATGAACACCCATCTTTGCTATATTGAAAGGGTCAATTGTAGGCTATGGGACTATACTATTCCAGTTTGTCTACACTCCAAAACATCGTTTCCAACCCAGCGGCTAGTTAAATATATAGGACAGAACACACGTTGGGTTAAACTAACCCAGCAAGATGGGTTGACCATTTAACCCAGAATGTTGGTTTGGTCATTAAACGCCTCAATGCCTAGCTAGCATTTAAATTGATTCATACAAACACGAAGAAAACACAACGTTGTTAGCACATTTTTAATTTTCTGTTTAATGTAGCCTTCTGTACAGTAGACTAACGCTACCTTTTCTATTTGTATTACCATCCACTTTTGGCGCCTTCACGAACGAACAGCCAGTCGTTAGCTAAGCTAGCTAGCTAGCTAGACTAGAGCTATCTAGGCTACTAGAGCTACGCTAAACATTCCAAAAGCAGACAGTTGCAAAAAAAACTCCTTAAAACAAATCGTTTGCAGTAGGCTACCGTACGTTTATTTCGGTAGGGTTCTTCTGTATAGTTGACATTTGCTTCGCTGGCTAGACTAGTAAATGTAGACTAAGTTAGCCGGTTGCAAACTGAGGTAGTGCTAACGGCTAAAACAAGCTAACGCTATCCTCAACAACACCTACAGTACTAGCTAGGACTCGGAGAATCTCACCATTCAGTTGCTGCAAGAAATGTGGCTACAGTACACCGCCGGACTAGTATTTTTGCTGTCCCCTTATCTTGGTAGGTAGGCTACAACAGATAACCCTTTAGTAAATTAGCAAAATATGTCCTTGCTGAAAAGACCGTTGACAATTACATGTATGCTGCAGATGAACCAGCAGCTGGGTTATAGTGAGGCATCCGCTGGATAAGGTACCAGGTGGTCGTATCTAATGCGTCGTTGCTAACATGTGCCGACGCTGTGACGTAGACTATTATAACTGAGTAGTCTACCCTTTGCCGACAAAATCAACTTTATGCCACAAAAACGTTGTATGGTCCTAAACTGTGCAACGGAACGTACATAAAAGTAATAGCAACTCAATCGGGACCAAGACGAAACTTTTGACGTCAACGTTTTCTATGTAGTCCAAATATTGACAGAGAAATAGGGCGGCAAAAATAATAATAATAAATATATATGTGAGATAACAAAGGTTGTGCTTCATGCCGAAGGCAAAGCACACCCAATTACAGAGCTACGGACACAGTTACAGACAAAACCACAGACACAGCAGTGCATCGTTAAAGACAAAGTTACAGACAGAGTTACAGACACCGCAGTACAGTTCCAGAGCTAGAGCAGCACACACAGACATCCAGACAGGAGGACCCCTTACTGTGGATGTCGAGCTGGCGGGCCTTGTGCACCAGGGACACCATCTCCAGGGTCTTGTTGGCGGCGGCGCGGAAGCGGTTCAGGCCTCCCTTGGTGTTGCTGATCTTCTGGGTCTGCTCTGGTACGGCCAGCAGCTGGTCCAGGTACTGAGCCAGGTCATCCACCTCTGGGACAGGGAGGCGTTGTGATACACTCACACACACACACACACACACAAACACACACACATACACACACACACATACACACACACACACACACATTCACACACACATACACACACATACACATACATACACACAGACCCACACACACATACACACACACACACACACAC
Organism: Mallotus villosus; assembly: GCA_903064625.1. NCBI lineage: Eukaryota > Metazoa > Chordata > Actinopteri > Osmeriformes > Salangidae > Mallotus > Mallotus villosus. The sequence continues at coordinate 325,174 of CAEFZP010000430.1, read as the reverse complement.
ACACACACACACACACACACATACACACACACACATACACACACTCACACATACATACATACACACACACACTCACACATACATACATACACACACTCACACATACATACACACACAGACCCACGCACAGCCTCATGCATACATACATACATGCTAACCCACGCACACACATTCACACACACACACACACACACACACAGGTGCTCACACACATACTGTCAGACACAAATGCTCTCAGACCCACACATTCACACACTCACACACAGGTGCTCACCACAGTCCATGAACGTGAGGTGGGTGCAGCTGGATGTACACAGGACCTGTGACATCTTGCCTGTCTGAACCCTGCAGGACAGCACAAATACAGTATAGACACATATACAGTATGTGTCTACCTGGCTCTGTCTACACACCTACACATACATTATAAGTGTACCTGGTTCTTCTCTATGTAGTGGTTATACACATCCTGTATATATATCTTCCTGCTGCTGTGAGACTATACAACAAGCACTGCTTTACACACACAAACACACACAGGACTCAACCACTGTAAATAACTCATGGACACACTTATAGTGCAAAATACTGTGCAAAATGTATATTTGTTTATTAATATTGGGTCTCCAAATGCAACTGGTGTTATCTTTTTTCCATATTTTCCATAATATCTCGTACTTACTTCATAAATTGTATTTATATTTCTGTCCACTTTGCTAATTCCATGCCCGAATCTTATCTTGTCTTATCTCATCTTAAATGTGTACCTGGCTCATATCTCTATATACTGTAGATACACATCCTGTGTACATTCACGTTAGTCACGTCGCGGCCATATTGAAAACGAAAACGAGGCTTGGTCCAGCGGAAGTGATTCTCTACTATACGAAGAGTAATGATGGACAAAAAATGGACCACAAATCTTCTGCTCTTGCCCCCTATAACTGCGGCATTAATAGATAAATGGGCGGACAAGAAACACCGGATCCCCAAACTTGTCCAGATCAAATATATATTTTATATATTTAATATATCTCCTTATTTTAACGATCCATTCTTGACGAATTGCGGAATTGACAGGGAAGCGGTGAAATGTTTTCTGTTTGCAAGAAACTTTCTTTTTGTTGGAATGGCACTCGGGGACGCAGCAGAAGGACATCAGTCTGGACTGGAAGCGTTAGATCAAGCCTCGTTTTCGTTCAGCTCGATATCAAAATGGCGACGCATGTGACTAAGGCGAATATACATGAGTACCTGGCTCCTCCATAGTATCCATCCTGCAGCTTCTTTAGGGTGGCCAGGATAGCAGGGTCCACTTCTTTCTGGTCGTCAGCTGAAGGAGCATTCCATAGTGATTACTAGGCTCTTACTGAGCATGCTCTGTGAGAGGAGGGACTGAGCATGCTCTGTGAGAAGGACCTTACTGAGCATGCTCTGTGAGAAGGACCTTACTGAGCATGCTCTGTAAGACGGGGAAGGAGATGGTGGGCCTGCCGGTCATCCTCCAGCGGGAGCAGAGGTAGGACAGGTCCGTGCGCAACATCTCCACGATCATGTTGTTGTCCATCGCCAGGTAGAAGTTCTGGTGGTCAAAGAACTACGCACACACAAAAACACTCAGGGGTCTGTAGTGTGTGTAGTATGTGTGTAGTGTATAGTGTATATAGTGTGTCTCGTGGGTATTCACTGCGATTCAGTACAGACCTGTGGTGTGAAGGAGAACACTGTGTCTCTGATCAGGTAGAACTTGGAGGTTCCCAACACCCCAATACGACGGTACGGTCTCCCGGACAACCCCAACCGCTGGTTGCGACCTGCAACATCATAACACACAGCTTCTATGGCAACCACTGGCCTGACCTTGTCCATACAGCTAATATGGCAACCTCCCCCTTGACCCTGCCTGCTTGGCTGTGCTTCATGGACAGGCCCTGGATGTCGCCCACATGTTACACACCTAGCCGGGCGTAGATGTGACTCAGCACTCTGGAAGGCTGAACTCTGATTGGGTGGATGTCCTCCAGCGTCTCAGAATCGATGCCGTGGTGCTGCAGCAGCTGCTTGATCTCCTCTGTCTCTGCTAGGATTATCACTACACACATACACACACGCGCACACACACATTCACATGCCCAAACACAAAAACACACACAAACATACACCAGCCAGGTTACTGAGTCACCACACCAGGTGAATTGCTGTCCTCCCTTGCTAGTCAGTCGTGGTGCTGCCCACCTTGCACCACAACATCAGGCTTGGGGATGGTGGAGAAGCGGCGGTTCAGCGGGTCGATTTCCCCCGGAGCCAGGAAGCCCTGGTGGAGAAGAATAGGACCGCTTATCATCGCCATAACATTAATAATTATATTTTCAATTAGTAGATTTTGAGAAGTTTTTATTCAAAGTGATGTACAGACAGGCCGTGCAGTACCCACCTCGTCCAGCAGGGAGCCCAGCACATAGAGAGACTGAGCCCACTTCAGAGGACACTGGCCCTGGGCAACCCGCTCCACAGAGTGTGGCTTCACATACTCCTCATCCACCTGCAGGGAACAGGGTCAGAATCAGGATCAGGGTGTGTGACCTTGTCAGGGGTCAAGGTCAGGGGTCAGTGAGTGTGACCTTGTCAGGAGGGACGCTGTAGAGCTCCGGCACTAGACGGATCCCGTCCTTCTGTTTGATCATGATGGCCTCTAACGCCTCTCGGTACTCCTGCACCTGGAGAGACACGGGAGAGGTCACACACACACACACACACACACACACACACACACACACACACACACACATAAACACTGACACACACATACAGACACACTGACAGACACACACGTGCACACACACACATGCACACACACACTTACCTGCTCAGGACTCTTGGTGAAGATGCCGTCAAGGATGAGGTAGGTCCAGAACAGAGGCCATTCACACTCTATGTTCTCAAACAGCTTCAGCTCTGATGACTCATAGGAGAGACGGGTGGAGTCCTGGGGAGGGGGCGGGAAAGTCTCTTCATTCTGGTGCCTTGAGAGGCTTGCGTGTTAAGCTACCTCAAAGCACCTGGTTAAAGAGCAATTGTCGGCTTAATTTTGTGTCCTGTGTGGTCAAAAAATAGACCTCTGACTGCTTCCTTAACGTGGCATGCCATGAACCCACTTTGCCCAAACAGGGACTTGAACCCTGGACCCTCAGATTAAAAGTCTGATGCTCTACCAACTGAGCTATCCAGGCTCAAGGCATCAATATGCTTCTGCGTCTCCGTTTTGGGCTGGGTGGGCTCACGGATACGCACGGATACACACGGATAGACTTCGTTTATAGTTCTCCGTAGGCTGTGGGTGCTGAAAACAATTCACCGCCAGAAGAGTAGGTGGCGCTGCACTGCGATGCTAGCTATAGGTTATCGAAAACTCGGAGCGAATTTAGAAATGAGCCGTTTCATCAATAAAATAAGCACAGTTTCAACGACTACACTGCCCATTTCTCGTCACATTTGAATTCAAATGCCGATTTACATGTACTGTTTAGCTGATATGAATTGTAAAAACTGCTTCTCTTTGGTGATGTTTGTGATGCTAGCTGGAAGGGCAGCCTGCTTTGACTGGGTGTGCAGTGGACATTTCTGGGGGGTTATTATGATTACGGAAAGGGATCGTATATGTTTTTATATTGCTACCATTTTAGAGACTGCTTATCGATCCGAGTGTTAATCAGGCGCGGAGCCAGACGTTGTAAACATTCCGGGTTTAGCCCAAACCAACAACGTATTGGGGCTTGATTTGCAAGAACGCGACAATGAGCGCCTCCACGGTCCTCTTCCACATATTAAAATAGTGCTGCTGCCAACGAATAATGCACCTAATAATATGGTGCCTGCACTGCAATGTCATGGCGGGCTGGACCAAATGATTTTTCGGGCTGCATATGGCCCGCAGGTCGGACGTTTCCCACCCCTGGTCTTGTTGGTCACGGCAACAGGGCCGGATGCAGCCTGCTTTGACTGGGGGGGCAATGAACATTTTTGGGGGGGCGGTATCATTACGGAAAGAGATCGTTTTCTTTTTTATATTGATACAATTTTTGAGACTGCTTAACGATCCTAGTGTTAATCATGTGCGGAGCCAGACGTTTTAAACATTCGGGAGAATGGATGAATGATTTCGCACAAGAAAATAGCACACCTTACCACCGACGAAAAGCAAAAATAATGTATACCATAGGCCTTCTTTAGATTTTGATCCTTATTTGCTGACAAGTGAACTGCTTACTACACTAAAACTTCCACACCTAATGCGAGCGCGCGGAGCGCGCGAGAATTTTTTTTGTGCTGATTCGAGCTTTATCTAAAATAAACATAGACGTCTTTCAATTGGTAAAACCTTGTCTGGTGAATTTGGTGTCTTTTTGTCTCTTAATTTTTCAGCCCCATCTTTACGTTTCTTAGCCTGGTTTTCCATCGTTATATTCTTAGCTTTTGATCAGTCAGTCCCACTGTTGTCTGTAAACGAGACCAAAAGCTACGACAGTGACTAGTTACTGACTTCCACACCTAATGAGAGAATTTTTTTGGTGCTGATTTGAGCTTTATCTAAAATAAACATAATCGTCTTTCAATTGGTAAAACCTTGTCTAATGAATGTGGTGTCTTTTTGTCTCTTAATTTTTCAGCCCCATCTTTACGTTTCATAGCCTGGTTTTCCATCGTTAGGCTATATTCTTAGCTTTCGATCTGTCAGTCCCTGTTGTCTGTAAGCTACGACAGTGACTAGTTACTGACTTCCACACCTAATGCGAGCGCGCGGAGCGCGCAATCATTTTTTTGGTGCTGATTTGAGCTTTATCTAAAATAAACAGTCGTTTTTCAATTGGTAAAACCGGTCCCGGCCGGGCCGCGGAAATCTGGGGGGGCGCGGCAGAAATCTGGGGGGGCGTGGCAGAAATCTGGGGGGGTGTAGCCCCTAGATCCGGCCCTGCACGGCAACCCATAGCGGCAACACCGCCCCTGACTTCTTAATACGGACCAATCACAGCCAAGGGGGTCTCCGTCGCTCTCCGTCGCTCTCCGTCGCTCTGCGTAATTTCGACGGATAGTTAGAAAATTCAGGAGGTGCACGTGCCTAATTATGCTTCTGCGTTTTTCGAAAAACGCAGAGGAGGGAACGCCCTCGTCTCCGTGGAACGCCCTCTGCGTGCTCTCCGTCAGCCCTCGGAGACCTTTTGACGGATTGACGTGCACCTCCTGAATTTTCTAAAGGCCTAATTATGCTTCTGCGTTTTTCGAAAAACGCAGAGGAGGGAACGCCCTCGTCTCCGTGGAACGCCCTCTGCGTGCTCTCCGTCAGCCCTCGGAGAGCTTTTGACGGATTGACGTGCACCTCCTGAATTTTCTAACTATCCGTCGAAATTACGCAGAGCGACGGAGAGCGACGGAGACCCCCTTGGCTGTGATTGGTCCGTATTAAGAAGTCAGGGGCGGGTTTGCCGCTATGGGTTGCCGTGACCAACAAGACCAGGGGTGGGGAACGTCCGACCTGCGGGCCATATGCGGCCCAAAAAATCATTTGGTCCAGCCCGCCATGGCATGGCAGGCACCATATTATTAGGTGCATTATTCGTTGGCAGCAGGACTATTTTAATATGTGGAAGAGGACCGTGGAGGCGCTCAGCGTCGCGTTCTTGCAAATCAAGCCCCAATACGTTGTTGGTTTGGGCTATACCCGGAATGTTTACAACGTCTGGCTCCGCACCTGATTAACACTCGGATCGATAAGCAGTCTTTAAAATGGTAGCAATATAAAAACATATACGATTCCTTTCCGTAATCATAATAATAACCCCCAGAAATGTTCACTGCACACCCAGTCAAAGCAGGCTGCTCTTCCAGCTAGCATCACAAACATCACCAAGAGATCGAAGCAGTTTTTACAATTCATATTTCAGCTAAACAGTAGCCTACATGTAAATTGGCATTTGAATTCAAATGTGACGAGAAATGGGCAGTGTAGTCGCTGAAACTGTGCATATTTTATTGATGAAACGGCTCATTTGTAAATTTGCTCCGAGTTTTCGATAACCTATAGCTAGCATCGCAGTGCAGCGCCACCTACTCTTCTGGCGGTGAATTGTTTTCAGCACCCACAACCTACGGAGAACTATAAACGAAGTCTATCCGTGTGTATCCGTGCGTATCCGTGAGCCCGCCCACCCGAAAACGGAGACGCAGAAGCATATTGAGGCCTTAACTATCCGTCGAAATTACGCAGAGCGACGGAGAGCGACGGAGACCCCCTTGGCTGTGATTGGTCCGTATTAAGAAGTCAGGGGCGGGGTTGCCGCTATGGGTTGCCGTGACCAACAACACCAGGGGTGGGGAACGTCCGACCTGCGGGTCATATGCAGCCCGAAAAATCATTTGGTCCAGCCCGCCATGGCATTGCAGTGCAGGCACCATATTATTAGGTGCATTATTCGTTGGCAGCAGCACTATTTTAATATGTGGAAGAGGACCGTGGAGGCGCTCAGCGTCGCGTTCTTGCAAATCAAGCCCCAATACGTTGTTGGTTTGGGCTAAACCCGGAATGTTTACAACGTCTGGCTCCGCGCCTGATTAACACTCGGATCGATAAGCAGTCTCTAAAATGGTAGCAATATAAAAACATATACGATCCCTTTCCGTAATCATAATAATAACCCCCCAGAAATGTTCACTGCACACCCAGTCAAAGCAGGCTGCCCTTCCAGCTAGCACCACAAACATCAACAAAGAGATCGAAGCGGTTTTTACAATTCATATTTCAGCTAAACAGTACATGTAAATCGGCATTTGAATTCAAATGTGACGAGAAATGGGCAGTGTAGTCGCTGAAACTGTGCATATTTTATTGATGAAACGGCTCATTTGTAAATTTGCTCCGAGTTTTCGATAACCTATAGCTAGCATCGCAGTGCAGCGCAACCTACTCTTTTGGCGGTGAATTGTTTTCAGCACTCACAGCCTACGGAGAACTATAAACGAAGTCTATCCGTGTGTATCCGTGCGTATCCGTGAGCCCGCCCACCCGAAAACGGAGACGCAGAAGCATATTGAGGCCTTCAGTCCGTCAAAAGGTCTCCGAGGGCTGACGGAGAGCACGCAGGGCGTTCCACGGAGACGAGGGCGTTCCCTCCTCTGCGTTTTTCGAAAAACGCAGAAGCATAATTAGGCCTTAAGGCATGCAACAGAAACAAAGTTAGACTAAGTCATCCCACGCTGAGAGTTGAATTACAGTTGAATAAGAATGTTCAAAGATAACACATGAAGTGTAATAACTTTGCATTAAATTAAATTAATTACAAGGAAAACACTACAAAACTACGGTACCTACTCTACCATGGTTATTTTGAGAGACACAGAGAGAAGAGAGAGAAAGAGAGAGAGAGCCAGGAGTCAGCAACGAGGTTTGAAAGGCCCTTGCCCAAACAAGGATTTGAAACCCAGATTAAAAGTCTGATGATGTCAGGGTTGAAAATGTAGACGTCACACTGATAACAAATTGGGGGCTCTGTGGCACAATGGATAATGCTTTGGACTTCTAGGCAGGAAGAAAAAAAAACAGTTGTGGGTTTGGGGCCCATCAGAGCCACTGTCTTTGTTTCCCAAACTCCCATTGACAGATCACAGGAAGAGCTATTACTACATCCGCTCCACATTCTTGTTTTGGCACTCGTCTCCCAGTGTTTCCTTCCATTTTCCAGTCCTATTTCTGTACTGACAGTGTCTCTATAGTGCAGTTGGCTAACGCGTTTGGCTGTTAACCGTAAAGATGGTGGTTGGAACCCACCAGGGAAGAAGAGATAATTATTTGCTTCGGGTGTGGATCCTGGCTGTGTGACAATGAGCTGAACAATCAGATTTGAAGAATCTGTAAAAGCTTTTCATTCTGGTGCCTTGAGAGGCTTTGATGCATGTTGGGCATAACTTTCTAAGGTGTCTTTCAAAGACACTGTAGATCCCACTTCAAAGTACCTACCCTAAGAGAAAATAGGATGCTGAGCCATTCCTAGTCAATCATTCAAGGCGCCGTGGCTTAGTTGGTTAAAGCGCCTGTCTAGTAAACAGGAGATCCTGAGTTCGAATCTCAGCGGAGCCTATTTTGGCGCAGTCACAACTGTTGCGCACCAGAGTCAGAAGTGTGCGTTAGGTAGCATTATGCGTGCTCCTCCATTGGGAAAAACAGAACCTTCTTTCAGAGAAAAGTGAATGTGTTGTGGACGTGTTGAACTTGCAAAATCAAGCTCTGATGGCTTCCTCATAGTGAGGCTTGCCTAGAACTCGCGTCGCCCGAACAGGGACTTGAACCCTGGACCCTCAGATTAAATGTCTAATGCTCTACCGACTGAGCTATCCGGGCTCCTGCTCTATGACTTTTCTCAAAGAAGTATTTTCAAGCGACACAAAGGTTGTGTATCACAAGTCATGCTGAGTGGTTTGAACACACATAGCTCACACAGGGGCTTGAATGCTTGACCCTCAGATTAAAAACTTGTTTTCTAAAAGTAAGGCATGCAACAGAGACAAAGTTGGCCTATGTCATCCCACGCTGCAATATATATAGTATTACCTAAATATGCTGGAATTGTGGTGATTCTACTCTATGGGATCAATCAGAGTTTAACTACCGTTGAATGAGAATGTTCAAAGATAACAAATATGAAATTAGAGATTGTGAGAGAGACAGACAGAAGAGAGAGAAAGAGAGAGAGAGCTAGGAGTCAGACCATGTGACTCACCTCTTTGGGCGTTTTGTGTCCATCTCGCAGAAAACGGCAACATCCATACCTCCCCTAACAGACAGACAGGAAGGATGTGAATTGAGACACATATCTCCAGAGTTGTAACAGCGTGGCTCTTCACCCCCCCCCCTCAGCCCAGCAACAGAGCAGGCCCACCTGCAGCTTGGAGATGATCTCCTCCTTGGTGAGGGTGACAATGCTGAGGTCTTCCACAGCGAATGCGGGGTAGGAGATGATGGACAGCACGCCAGCGTCCACCTCCTTGGATGTGGAGGCGCGGGGCAACATGGAGCTGAGGATGGACTGGAAGGAGGGGCTGTGTGAGCGGGTGCCCTTGTGTGTGTGTGTGTGTGTGTGTCTGTGTGTGTGTGTGTACCTGGCAGTGCTGTATGTCGTCCGCTAGGGCGTGGACCACTGACTCTGGACCCCCTTTCGCTCCAAAGAGGTTCAGACCATCCAGGGCCTCCAGTGCGGCCTGCACACACACACATACACACAACCATATTTAAAGACCGTATATACCGTTACTGTCACACATACACATATACACACGCAAGAACACGCACACTCATGCATAAAACTTGAAACAGCTATTGGCTGTCGTAACTTGGCTCTGCTTAGTTCACCTTGGCCATGCCGATGGAGCTGACGTTGATCTCAGGGATGCCCTGGTTGGTTTTGTCGCCTCGCTCCCACATGCCAAAGTCCTGTGAAAACAACATCAACAAAAATAAAACAACGACAACGACCAAAACAATAGCAAGTTTTCTATGAGCGTTTATGACATCCACGCTATAGTATGACTTGATGTATGACTGTTACTTACTGCTACTTTATAAGCTGCCTCAATGTAAAACATGAGGTTCTGGATGATGTCCACCTCATCACGAGTATACACAATATGGAGTCCTGCAGAGAAGGGAGGAGAAGGGAGGAGATGAGAGGAGAAGCAAAGGGAGGAGAAGGGAGGAGAGAGAGGGTTGTACCTGAGGCGGTCATCTGAGCCAGGAAGAGCAGGAAGATGGAGGTAGCGTCGACCTGCAGGTGTCCCCATTCGTCGTCCCCCACCACTGGAGCACAGGTTTGGGAGCTGAACTTGGCGTGCAGGCTGTCCCCCACGCTCTTACTGTACTTGAACTTCTCCACCTTCTCAATCTGAACAGGATGAACCTCTAGTCAGCTCAGTGATATCTATATATCTATGTGTCTATCTATGTATCTATCTATCTATCTATCCATTCATGTATCTATCTATCTATCATTCTATCTATCTGGCTTTTGGTAAGGTAGGGTAGCTCTATGGTCATGCAAAAATGCCTAACGGTGCATTCCTCCAAGGCCATGTTTGACTTGCAATCACTCCCTCCAACACAAGAATAACAGGAAGTGATGTCATACCTGTCTCATCATACACTGCAGCAGACCTCTCATCAGCTTGACCACATTCTGGCGAGAGGAGGAGGGAGAGAGGGAGGGGGAGAGGAGAAAAAGGGAGAGGGTGGATTGAGAGAAGGAGGGATAGATAGAAAAGGTTACAGAGAGTGCAACAGAAAGAAAAAGAGGCAATGGATGTGAATGGATCGGGCATAGTACACAGAGAGCAGGTTTGACCCATGACCTTCTCTCTTTCATATGTCATTTGGATCAGTGAAAACTGATCTCTGTTACCCCATGGCATTTAAATACACACACGTTAACTAGTTAGAGAACTAAACATGACACTTGTCAACAGATGTCAGATGTAAAACATGGCAACAGAAACACCCCCTACCTGCTCCAGCCCCAGACCCCCTACCTGCTCCAGCCCCCAACATCTACCTGCTCCAGCCCCCAACATCTACCTGCTCCAGCCCCCAACATCTACCTGCTCCAGCCCCCAACATCTACCTGCTCCAGCCCCCCTGCCCCCAGGGTAAGGGTACCTGCTCCAGCCCCCCAGCCCCCAGGGTCGGGGTACCTTCTCTAGCCCCCCAGCCCCCAGCCCCCAGGGTTAGGGTACCTGCTTCAGCCCCCCAGCCCCCAGGGTCGGGGTACCTTCTCTAGCCCCCCAGCCCCCAGGGTCAGGGTACCTTCTCTAGCCCCCCAGCCCCCAGGGTCAGGGTACCTTCTCTAGCCCCCCAGCCCCCAGGGTTAGGGTACCTGCTCCAGCTCGTAGGCCTTGGCCTTGTCCTCGTCCCGGTCAGCAGTCTTCCTGTAGGCCAGGCTGAGCCCCCAGACAGACAGGATGCTGTAGACGTTGTCCCTCACCCACGCATGGGGTGAATCCGTTGTTCCCGGCAACAGCCCTGTCACTGGGTCCTGCCCAATAACAACAACAATACTTAGCAGGCCTCTGCAGGTTGTCTTTGGATCCGCGCACCACTGTCTTGTAAGAGACTGCACTCATGATATCCTTTGATGTTGCACTTATGATGCAACATTGTTTTTGCTGGATTGTAGTATTTAATGATGTAGTTGAGATGTTAATGTGGGACTGAAGTTGTGGCATCGTGTTTGGTAGCTGAGATGTGGTTACTTTGCAATGTGGCTAGGAAATACAGATCGTTTCTTGACTCTGACGCTTTTGCAGTACTTTTGATATGCACTAACTGTATGTTGCTTTGCATAAAAGTGCATGGCAAATTAATGAAACTTTACGTAAAGTAAAATGTTACAACAAAAACCCCATCATAAACATGTTGGCAGGTAGGCTGAAAGGGTTAGGACATCTCTGTTTTACTCTCTTCCTGTCTCTCCCCTTTATCTCTCTTCATCTAATCTCTCTCTCACTTTCTCTCTCTTTTATCTCTCTCTTCCTACCTCATCTCTGTCTTTCTCTCTCCCTCTTTTGATCTCTTCCTCATTTCTCTCTTCCTGTCTCGTCTCCTTTTCTCTCTCATCTCTCTTTCTCACCTCTCTGTCTCTCTCTCCCTCTTTTTCTCTCTCTCTCTCTCTCTCTCTCTCTCCTCTCTCTCTCTCTCTCTCTCGTCTCTCTCTCTCTCTCTCACTCTCTCTCTCTCTCCTCTCTCTCTCTCTCTCGCATCTCTCTTTCTCACCTCTCTGTCTCTCTCTCTCTCTCTCTCTCATCTCTCTTTCTCACCTCTCTGTCTCTCTCTCTCTCTCTCTCACCTGGTGACACAGGATAGTCTTCTGTACCATGCGGGCATAGTTGTCCAACTTCACCCCAGAGTTGCTGCGACTCCTCATGTCTGCTAGTTGTCTTTAACGGTCTTCAGACTGACTGACTGCTCCTCCTCTAACTGTCTTCAGACTGACCAACTGCTTCTCTAACTGTCCTCTGACAGATTGCTTCTCTAACTGTGTTCAGACTGACTGACTACTCCTCTAACTGTGTTCTGACTGACTGCTCCTCTTCAGACTCTGCTCAGACTGCTTCTGCTGCAGCCAGAACATGAGACCCGGCAAATGTCAGGGTGGAGAGGAAGGAACATCCCCAGGGTATCTGTTTACAGGGTTAGAGAGCCAGGGGGCTCGGGGGGGAGGGGAATGGAAGAGGCGGAAGGCTTCTACTGCCCCCTAAAAAACAGCAGGGTTCTGCTGGCATTGGAGATAGAGAGTGCAGCTGAGCTTTTCCATCCCTGAGTCTTTGCCAGAAAGATGCAACTTCAGGTAAAAACTAACTATTCAGCTCATGGTTTGGATTGCATCTGACTGACGATAAATTGCATTCATAAATCCTACTGTTTCAATATTTTTATTTAACAACATCTATCAACTGAGATGACTGGCCAGACCAGTACAATTGCACAACGTGGTTAGAATAATAGAGCTCCGATTGTCAGATTGCAACGCTCTGAGATTGACTTCTACTGTCTGCATGCAGTTATGGGACAACAACCGCGAGGATTTTGTCAAGCAACACCATCAATAACGGCAACATAGATAAGCATTTTGGGATGCCATTCACGTTATCTTCGCTTAACGCTAGCTACTCGTCTTAGTCATCAAGGTAGACAACGGTAAGCTTAGATTTGATGACGTTACTGTAAAAATACAAAACACTGTCACTACTGACTCAGGCACGCAGCGATAGCTCATATTAATTCAGCCGGTTATAGCGACTGGACATTAGTCTAAACCTTTCAGAATAATAATCCGTTATGTTGGACAATGCTTGCCCATCCTTCCCCGAGACCGAGCATCTGACTATTATTGGCCAGTGTGACTGACGGGTGTCTCATACAACGAGATGCATCATGTCAATATCATATCATGTCAAGTTAGGGCCTTACAGCTTTAAATATCATATCTAGATACCTGGGACGTACACGATGATAGCAGACATTGTTTTGCGTACGCCAGTACAGTATGGAGACCGCTCTTATCTCTAGCGAAGCTGTTAACTGCAGTCTTTGGACCCTGCGTTAATTTCCGTGTGGCTGCAGGTTGTCTGAATGGACAACTCGAGCTACTGCACCGACAGCTTGAACAGTGCGTTGAGCGGCACGAAGAGCGGCAGCAGCGACGACGATATGGTGGAGATAACCGGAGCCACACTGGACTTTTCCGTCACCGAAGACGTGCAGTCTCTCGACAGGGACGGTAGGGACGCATACTAGAGAACTGGGTCTTGAGTAGTGGGTGGGCAAGGGCTGGACTGGCGAACTGGGGTTAGAGAACTGGGGCTGGAGTGAGGGTAGGGATGGAGGAGGTGGTATGTCAGCTGGTAACCAAGTCTGTGAAGGACTATTGTTTTTGTTGGTTCTTCAGACACCATTAATACCAGGAAACAGTGTTTCCATCAATGTTTTACTGAGCTTATGGGCGTTCCTGATTTTTCCTGTCTGAATGAGGCCAGCCTGATTAGACACCATGAGTTTATAACAACAATACGATATGAACTTACCTGATGTCTGTGTCATATATGCACTTCCTCCTCCTTCCCCTGACCTCCTCTCTATCTCTCTCTCTGCCTGCCCCCCTCTCTCCCCGACTGCCCGTCCCTCTCTCTCTTTTTCCCTTCCTCTGCCCATGCCTCTCCCTATGTCTCTCTCCCCCTGCCCACCCCTCTCTCTCTCTCTTTGACTCTCTCTCTCCCTCTGCCCATCCCTCTCTCTCTCTTTACCTCTCTTTTGCTCTCCCCCTGTACATGCCTCTCTCTCTTTTCCTCCCCTCCAGGAGATGGTGTAGAGGGGGTCCCCAGGCTGCTGGAGCTGCTGGACGAGCCTGTCCCCGGCCTGGGGACGTACGAGGACTTCAACACCATCGACTGGGTCAGGGAGAAGACCAAGGATCGGGACCGACACCGAGAGGTGACCCCTGACCTATAACCCCTCACCCCTAACCTTGAGCCCAACCGCAGCTCTATTGCTGAGTAATAACATCATCCAGTAACTGTGTGTGTGTGTGTGTGTGTGTGTGTGTGTGTGTGTGTGTGTGTGTGTGCGCAGATTGCCAGTAAGAGTAAGGAGTCTACTTGGGCGATGGTGAAGAGTGTGTGTGATGCTTTCTCTGGATGGCTGCTTATGCTGCTTATAGGACTCATGTCAGGTAGGATACACACACATGAACACACAAACACACACATGAATACACAAACACACATACTAACACGCTTACAGAAACATCTGAAGAGAGAGCTGCTGATTGGCTGAGGGGCGTGTCCGTCTGCAGGGGCGCTGGCGGGAGGGATCGACATCTCGGCTCATTGGATGACAGACCTGAAGGAGGGCGTGTGTTTGAGTGGGTTCTGGTTCAACAGAGAGCACTGCTGCTGGGGCTCCAACCACACCACCTTCCAGGACCGGGAACAGTGCCCCCAGTGGACCTCCTGGGCACAGCTGCTCACAGGCTCCACGGAGGTGGGCTCACACACACACATACACAAATGCATGCACTTACATTTGCATACACATGTATACCTACACACACACACGCATGCATACACACACGCATACATACGCTAGCGCACACACGTATAAACACTTTGACAATGAGATTCAGACCGCGGAGACACAGGAGACATCTGAATTAACAAAAATATAAAAAAACTATTCTCCTCAGGGTGTATTGCTCCAACCGGGTCGGCCGCTTAGGCCTGGATGTGAGAGGCACCGAAAAAACAACAACACTGCGTTATCGGCCTTAAGTATTCGTGCGGATGATCAGCTCTGGGTAGTGAACGACATGGTGTGTGTGGGATTGTGTGTGTGTTCCAGGGTGCAGCAGCCTACATAGTGAACTACCTGCTGTATGTGAGCTGGGCTCTGCTCTTCTCCTTCCTGGCCGTCACCCTGGTCCGAGCCTTCGCCCCCTACGCCTGCGGTTCTGGGATACCTGAGGTACACACACATATGTACACTCGCACACATGTATGCACACACATTCATGCACACACATACATGCACACTTAAACACACATACACACATGCGCGCACACACACATGCTAAAGGTCCAGCTGTAAGAGTGTGTGTGTGTGTGTACAGATCAAGACCATCCTGAGCGGCTTTATTATCCGGGGCTACCTGGGGAAGTGGACCCTGGTGGTGAAGACGGTGACCCTGGTGCTGGCCGTGTCGTCGGGGCTGAGCCTGGGGAAGGAGGGGCCTCTGGTCCACGTGGCCTGCTGCTGCGGGAACATCCTCTGCCACCTGTTCACAAAGTACCGCAAGAACGAGGCCAAGAGACGAGAGGTGAGGGGGGGCGGGGAGGGTGGAGGAGAGGGGGGTGAGGATGAGGGAGGGAAGACAAGAAGTAAAAAGAAAAAAAAGTCTGATGGTAACTATTCCCTGTGTGCGTGTGTGTAGGTGCTGTCTGCGGCAGCTGCTGTGGGAGTGTCTGTAGCGTTTGGAGCACCAATAGGAGGAGTTCTCTTCAGCCTGGAGGAGGTGAGACGTCGGAAGTGAGATTACTGCTAGTTACTACCGGTCAACTAGTCACTACTAGTTACTGCTAGCTACTACTGGTCAACTAGTTACTGCTAGCTATTACTGGTCAACTAGTCACAACGGCTGTGAGCTGATCTGTGTCCACTTCCTGTCAGCTGATCCCTGTCCACTTCCTGTCAGGTGAGTTACTACTTCCCCCTGAAGACTCTGTGGCGGTCGTTCTTCGCGGCGCTGGTGGCGGCGTTCACGCTGCGCAGCATCAACCCGTTCGGGGACAGCCGCCTGGTGCTGTTCTACGTGGAGTTCCACACCCCCTGGCACCTGCTGGAGCTCATCCCCTTCGTGCTGCTGGGGGTGTTCGGGGGCCTCTGGGGGGCACTGTTCATCCGTGCCAACATCGCCTGGTGCCGGCGCCGCAAGACCACCTGGCTAGGCCGCTATCCTGTCCTGGAGGTGAATGCCTCATTGCCTGGCTTACTGACAGGTTGACTGCTTTACTGACTGGTTTTACTGGCTAGTTTACTGACTGCCTCACTGGCTGCCTTGTTTACTGGCTAGTTTACTTGCTGCTTTACTGCCCGGGCCAATACACTGACCAGGAGGTGGCTGATTGACTGGCTGGCTAGTTTACTGACTGCCTGACTGGTTGACTGACTAAGTGATTGGCTGTTGTATAAACCAGGTGAGAGAGGATGACTCGTTGACTGTCTGGTTTCTTCTAGAGTTCTTCTGTTTAACTTTCTGTTTCAAGTTTCTGGAGGATGATTTTATAACTTACTGTTCCTGGTTTAAAGAGGACGACTTTTTAACTTCCTGTTCAATGTTTCCAGAGGATGACTGTTTGACTTCCTGTTGCAGGTGCTGGTGGTGACGGCGGTGACAGGACTGGTGGCGTTCCCTAACCCCTACACACGCGGCTCAACCAGCGAGCTGATCTCCGAGCTCTTCAATGACTGTGGCCTGCTCGACTCCTCCCAGCTCTGTAACTACGACAACGTCAACGTGACACGCGTCAGCAACAGGCTTCCTGATAGGCCTGCCGGGAGGGAGGTGTACACCGCCATGTGGCAGCTGGCTCTCGCGCTGGTCTTTAAGATGCTCATCACCGTGGTTACCTTCGGCATGAAGGTATGCCCACGCGCACTTACATACTACCATCAGGTGTTTATGGTATTTAACGGTGTGTGTGTGTGGTGTGTGTGTGTGTATGTATATGTGTGTTTGTATGGTGTGTTTGTATGGTATGTGTGTGTACCGTCTGTGTGTGCTCCAGGTGCCTTCGGGTCTATTCATCCCTAGCATGGCAGTGGGTGCCATCGCAGGGCGGTTGCTAGGCGTTGGCATGGAGCAGCTGGCGTTGTACCACCATGATTGGCTGGTGTTCCAAGGCTGGTGCTCCCCCGGAGCCGACTGTATCACACCAGGCCTGTACGCTATGGTGGGGGCCGCTTCTTGTTTGGGTGAGTCTAAACGGGGGGCTGTGTGTGTGTTTGTGTACTTGGTTGTAACTTCCTGTCTGGAGTGACTTCCTGTCTGGTGTGACTTCCTGTCTGGAATAACTTCCCGGCTGGTGTAACTTCCTGTCTGGAGTGACTTCCTGTCTGGCGTGACTTCCTGTCTGGTGTGACTTCCTGTCCTGTCTGGTGTGACTCCCTGCGCC
Source organism: Mallotus villosus (assembly GCA_903064625.1). Classification (NCBI taxonomy): domain Eukaryota; kingdom Metazoa; phylum Chordata; class Actinopteri; order Osmeriformes; family Salangidae; genus Mallotus; species Mallotus villosus. The sequence continues at coordinate 307,915 of CAEFZP010000430.1, read as the reverse complement.
CCAGGTGGCGTGACCAGGATGACCGTGTCCCTGGTGGTCATCATGTTCGAGCTGACGGGCGGCCTGGAGTACATCGTGCCCCTCATGGCCGCCGCCATGACCAGCAAGTGGGTGGCGGACGCCCTGGGCAAGGAGGGCATCTATGAGGCGCACATCCGCCTCAACGGCTACCCCTTCCTGGAGCCCAAGGAGGAGTTCAGCCACAAGACCCTGGCCATGGACGTGATGCGGCCGCGTCACGGCGACCCCCCCGCTGTCCGTGCTCACGCAGGATGGGATGAGCGTGCAGGAGGCGGAGGAGCTGGTGGCCGGCACAGCCTACAGCGGCTTCCCCGTGGTCGTGTCCCGCGAGTCCCAGCGGCTGGTCGGCTTCGTGCTGCGCAGGGACCTCGTCATTTCTATAGGTGGGGGCCGGGGGGGGGCGCGCGTACTCTCGTAGACATAGTTATACACCACACACAGTCATACACAGACTAGTTATACGCACACACCTACACACACTGTTCTACACACACTTTACTCACACACACACACTTACACTGTTATACATACAAACACATACACACACAGCCAGGTAACCGCAGGGCCCTCTCCCCCTCTCCCCCTCTCTCCCTCTCCGCCTCTCTGCCCGCCCAGATAGCGCCCGGCAGCGTCAGGAGGGCGTGGTCAGTTCGTCACGCATCTTCTTCACGGAGCACCCGCCCCCCCCAGCCCCCTGGGAGCCCCCCCCCGCTGAAGCTGCGCAGCATCCTGGACCTGGGCCCCCTCACTCTCACCGACCACACCGCCATGGACATCGTGGTGGACATCTTCAGGAAGCTGGGCCTGAGACAGTGCCTGGTCACTCACAACGGGTACGCACGTGTGTGTCGTGTGAAGTGTGTGTGCGTAAAGTGTGTGTGTTGTGTAAAGTGTGTGTGTATGTTGTGTAATGTCTGTGTGGTTGTTTTGCAGGCGTCTGCTGGGCATCATCACTAAGAAGGACATCCTAAAACACCTGGCGTCCATGGCCAACAGAGACCCAGACTCCATCCTCTTCAACTGACCCTCCAGACAGCACTGTGGAGCACAGGACTCCATCCTCTTCAACTGACCTTCCAGACAGCACTATGGAGCACAGGACTCCATCCTCTTCAACTGACCCTCCAGACAGCACTGTGGAGCACAGGACTCCATCCTCTTCAACTGACCCTCCAGACAGCACTGTGGAGCACAGGACTCCATCCTCTTCAACTGACCCTCCAGACAGCACTATGGAGCACAGGACTCCATCCTCTTCAACTGACCTTCCAGACAGCACTGTGGAGCACAGGACTCCATCCTCTTCAACTGACCTTCCAGACAGCACTCTGTGGAGCACAGAGATCTAGAAATGCCTAGATCTGCTTTCTGGCTATGCCTGTATTAAACAGTATTCTGGTTGGTTGGCTGGCTCTGTAAACAGTATTCTGTTTGGCTGGCTTGCTCTGTTAACTCTGGTTGGTTGGCTGTGCTGATTTAGCATGCAGGTCAGAACCAGCGAAGAGGGGAAGGATCACCATCATTATCTTCATCATCAATATCATCTATGTCTTATATCATCTCCACCTTCTCCATCACCTTAGCCTAAGAGATCTGTTCAGAGATGAATAGTTGTGCTTCTCAGTCAATATAAACCAGACACTCCATCCTGTGTTCATGAAGCACGCTGCTCTCCTCCAGAGGGGTGGGGTTTAAGGGCAGCAGGCAGCTCTTCTGCTAGGCTCCACCCCTCCAGGGGGAGTCACCTCTGGGGTGTGCTTGTTTTGTACTACGCTGGTTGGCAGCTACAGCAGGCACTCCCCAGGAACTACCACTCCCTAACCTTGGAACCCATGTGTGTGTTATGTGTTCATTAACTGCAATTAACACTAATCTAAGATTATAAACTATGTAATATATCACTAATGCATTCCTGTAATTTGAATTTTGCTAGGAATAAAACAGAGAGAGAGCGAGATGGCACAGTAGGTGACACATGAGGAAATCAAAACATGTGTTTAAACAAACAAGTCCAAACATGAATGAGCAACACTGCAACTGAAAGCACTCCTTGCATTTCTGTGAACAGCTTACTTCTCATACCAATATATTTTATTCAGTCCAACCATTTGTCATACTTCCAGCTCAGACGCTGTGGCAAGCCATCAAATGAATAACCAATCAAGCACCTTTGTGAATAACTCAGTTAAAACTCTGCTGATACAAAACATACAAAACTGAACTACAAGTCCCAGATACAAAACATACAAAATGTATCTAAAAGTCCCAGATAAAAAACATATTTGTTGGCTAAGTGAGGAATTGCCTCCATGATTGTAGTTCCTTATCAGTGAGGCACAGTAACAAAGCTCCTCTATGGGGTCAGGGGTCATAGCGGGATGCCCCAAAGTAGCTGGCAGCGTCCTCAGGGTGGTGCAGCACGGCGGGAGACGACACGGAGACGAGCAGCTGGTCTCCGGCACGCAGGGAGAACAGCGCCCCCTGGTGGAGGGAGTGGACGGCAGGCTCAGGCTCGGGGGCCCAGCGGCGCGTGGCCACGCCCTTCAGCAGAAGGATGGGCTTCGCGTACCACGTCTTCCTACTCACGCACAGCACCAGCTGGTGGCTGGGCTCCGGCGCCCCCTGGTGGCCCAGGGAGGCGTAGTGCAGGGTCAGCTGGGCATAGACGTGGTAACGACCCGAGCGCGCCACGCGGAGACGGCCCCCGGACACGCTCATGTTGTACAGGTGAGACACCATGCTGTGATTGGACCAGGAGAGGACCGGGTAGCGGCAGGACTGGTGGAGGTCTCTCTGGGGGGAGGATGAGACCGGCCCTGGGGAGCGATGTGAAGGGGAAGGGGTGAACAGGACACAGGGGAGTGGGGGGAGGTAACTGGGACCTGGGGTAAATGGGCAGGTAACTAGGGCCTAAAGAAGAGGAGAGGTAAGTAGGACCTGGGGGAGAGATACCTACCCTGTAGCCCGCTGTCTCGGAGAGTGAGGTGGGCGGAGGGCTGCAGGCTGCGTGTGGTCCCTCTGGCGGGGAGAGACTCTGAAGAGAGACCAGAGTGTTAGAGGGAGGGATGAATGGATGGGTTGGATAGAGAGAGATAGATGATGAATGGATGGATACATGGATGGAGGGATGGATGGAGGGTTAGAGAGTTAATAGATGAATGGATGGATAGAGGAATATATGATGGAAAGAGGGATGGATGGATGTACAGATGGAAGGATGGATGGAGGGATGAAGAAATGCATGAAAGGATGGATGGAGGGTGTGAATGTTACCTGAAAGCATGTGTTCAGAGACGATCCTTTCCGTCACCTGGAAAATAAACAGCATCTAATGGAGGTGAAGCTATAACTGTATACTGTTTGTTACAATATACATGAAGTTGGACAAGACTGAAGTTGGCGGAGGAGACTACAACTCCCATCTGCCACCTTGTCTACGTACCTGATCACCATAACAATGACATACCTGATACTCACCAGCTAATCCAACATATAACTCAGTGTAGGCAGTAGCCTCCTATGAAGACAAACTTGCTATTTCCAGCCACTTGTTACTACTGCATCCCTCCTCCTCCCCCATCTCCTCTTCTATTCTCCACCTCCCCTCCTGCTATTCAGGGCACCTCGAGGGGGGATCGTCCGAGCTCCGAGAAGCCCGGTCGACACCCAAGGACTCCACATCCAGCATTTCCTGCCTGGATCCTCTCACTGAATCATTTAATTGAATCATCCTTGTTCGTCCTTTAAGTAATTTGACCAGAGTCTGCAGCCTTAGGACCACATAATAGAATGACTTGGGAGGACGCTTAGTCACAATGCTTTTATAACTCTTACTGTTTATCCTATCTCCCCTGCATGTCCCCCACCCCCCTCATCCCCTTAACGTGTTTCCCCTCCACATAATTCCATCCTCCCCTCCACCCTTCATCCTCCCATCCCCTCTTACCCTGCAGCACTCCTCTCAATCCCTCTTTCTCCCCTCCGCCCCTCATCCGCTCACTCCTTCATCCCCCCTTCCTTTCCACCCCTCATCCTCTCAGTCCTTCATCCCCTCTTCCCCTCCACCCCTCATCCTCTCACTCCTTCGTCCCCTCCACCACTCATCCTCTCACTCCTTCGTCCCCTCCACCCCTCATCCTCTCACTCCATCCTCCCCTTAAAGATCAGCTGACCAGAGTGTGACTCAGTCTTTCCTGGCAGGACACCTCTATCAGCTTTACACGCTTAATCTGGATGTTAGACAGAGAGGATATGTATGTGCGTGTGTGTACACGTGTGTGTACGTGTGTGTGCATGTGTGCGTGTGTGACTGAAAGGAGCATGGGAAGGAGTGAGGAGGGTAGGAGAGTACATGGAGAGGAAGTGCTGTAATGCTGGGGAAGCTAGTTTGTGTGTTTAGGGCTTGGTGTTTAGAATTCCTAAAGTTATTAGACAGGACTCAAACCAGACTTCCTGGAGGAATTGAGTGGCTGGTTCTGATTGGCTTCATCAGGATTATACTATTAAAATATCTCAGAGACATAAATCAAGTCCAGGCATGGCTAGTGGACTACTCTGAAGGCATAGATCATATTAAAGCAGAGCAAGTGGAGTACCTAATCTTGTGGTGTAGATTATTCAGGCAGGGCAAGTGGAGTACCTATTTTGGAGATTATAATGAGGCAGAGCTAGTGGAGTACTACCTTGGAGATTATATTCAGGCAGGGCTAATGTAGTACCTACTGTAGAGACATAGATCATATTCAGGAACGACTACCTTGGAGATGTAGGTTCTTAGGCTCTGGACCAGGCTGAAGCAGGACACTCCCTGCTGGTTCAGCACCTCAGGTTGCTCCTTGGCCTTGTGCAGGTGCTGGTTCTGGGTCTGGTTGTGGGCATGGTTCTGGTACTGGGCATAGTGCTGGTTCTGCAGTGCTCCCAGAAGCCTCAGACACTCAACCTCCTCTAGAGCCTCCTGGCACTGCAGCTGCAAAGAGACAGACAGAGAGAGAGATATGAGGAGAGATGTGAGGAGTGTACGAGTAAAACATACAGGACAGAGAGATACAGGTGAGAGAGACAGGAGAGACATACAGGAGACATACAGGAGGATGTTGGTGCATTGTCAGTATAGTGGGCTCTGTAGCAGTACTGAGACAATAAACCACAACCAACCTGTTTTATGGGGGTGGGGGGCATTAGAGAGAGGGGTGACAAGTAAAGATAAAGGGGGTGAGAAACAGACAGAGCTGGAGAGAGTAATTGTGTGTAAGAAAGAGAGAGGCTTGAGAGATCAACAATCTGATGTAATTGCTACACTAATTAACTGCTCTAGATTTTACCGTGCTGAAATGTCCCTTCGCCATAACAATACTCAACGAATGTGCGTGGACACATTGACAAATGTTAAGCACGCATATGCGTTATGGAGACGATTCTCGACATGCAAGACAACTAGGCTAAAGGTTAAGAATTGTATTCGTCTAACTCCTCTCGTGCACGGTTAATGGCGAACACATATCGGTGCGTCTTCGCATATGGGGTTCCATTTGTGCCAAAAACATTGATGCTTCTAGACAATGGATCTTGGCGATTGCTTTGCTCTCAGTCGTTTACTTTGCAGCAGTTGTTGTGATTTGCAGCGTACAATTTGTGCCAAAAATAAGTCGATGCTTTTGTACAATAAGTCTAGTTGGTGCCACTTCACCAGTCGTTTGCTGTGGTCGTTGCTTTAGTCTTTGGCTATTGCTTTGCTCTCAATCTACTTTCTCCCGCTGCCGATTTCATTGGTTTGCAGCGCTAAAACTTTTTTTATTTAGAATTGAAGAATCGAATTGAAGAATTTAGAATTTTATGAGTATAATATAACAAAAAAATCACCAGATTTTAAGATCATAAGCACTGTATGGCTACGTGTAGGCCTACATAACAATGTAACATGATACATAACACTTACATTATCCATAAGAAAATCTGGTGATTTTTTTCTAAATTCTAAATTCTTCAATTCGATTCTTCAATTCTAAATAAAAAAAGTTTTAGCGCTGCAAACCAATGAAATCGGCAGCGGGAGAAAGTAAACGAGAGCAAAGCAATAGCCAAAGACTAAAGCAACGACCACAGCAAACGAATGGTGAAGTGGCACCAACTAGACTTATTGTACAAAAGCATCGACTTATTTTTGGCACAAATTGTACGCTGCAAATCACAACAACTGCTGCAAAGTAAACGACTGAGAGCAAAGCAATCGCCAAGATCCATTGTCTAGAAGCATCAATGTTTTTGGCACAAATGGAACCCCATATTCGCACGCATATGTAAATGACATTTCAAATAGCCTACATCGTTAAATTCTACTGCTGGTTGTTGGGGTGATAATGACTTTCACCTGCGCGTCATGTTAGCTTAAAAAAGCATTCCGATGGTGGTTACCTGTAACACAAGCAGAACGGAAACGGTCAGGGCCACCCGCATCTTGCCAGTCGCGTCCGGCGGGTTAGACGAGGCCGTCAAGGAAGACGTGTGTTTATCGGTAATGGGCTGTTTCCTTCTGAGCTAGAGCAGTTCTGGGTGTAGCCACGATCATACTGGAACAGATATTCCCCGATGGCACGGGAGGCTGGCCCACTGTAGTCAACATTATAGTTGTCTCAGAATAGGTTTACTAACTGGTAGGCTACAGGACTATGAGAAACGTATTTAGTTAGTTAGTTAGTTAGTTAGTTACATCCGTCCAAACGACTCCCCAAAACTTAACTACAATGCAAAAGACACAGATGAAATCCCATGTCTGTGTTGGTGTTGTTATTGTGGATCTATAAGGGACGGATCTATAGACATTTTCACCTGGGCTGGCAAAGGGGTGGCATGGAGGCGGGGATCGAGGGACAGTGTTTAAATAATGCCAATAATAATGATATTGGCATTAATTATACTATGATGTAAAAGTATATATTTTATCATGGGGAGATTGGGGGTGGTAAGTCTTTTTTTGCTCACCCCTTGGACCCGTCAGTGCTTGGAAAAGTTGCGCGTGGCTTGACAGATGTGACCAGATGTTGAGGTGATTCGTCACGGTTGTCTTGGTGATCCCATTCGCATGGTGCAGCAGCAACACTGCGAAAGTTGGCATGGATACGCCACAAAGATACCCACATTCCTTAAGACACCACGAGAATCCACAGAGAATGTAGCTGCAGACCACAGCGCACCCTAACGGAGATCTAGCGCCCTGGCAGGAAACATTGATTTATTCGATCAAATTCAAGGTTACTCATCTTTGTATGGATTACCCTAGGTGTCATTGTTACGTGACATCATCCTCATTTCCCTCGAAACCATGCGGGAGATGTTCACAGAACTTTCTCATGTAGCTACACACAGACACACATCACACACCCTATATACACACACAGACACACAGACACACATCACACACACACACACACACAGACACACATCACACACACACACACATCACACACACACACACACACACACACACAAACACACAGACACACATCACACACACACACACACACACACACAGACACACATCACACACACACACACACACACACACACAGACACACATCACACACACACACACACACAGACACACATCACACACACACACACACACCCTATAGAGACACACAGACACAAATCACACACATACACACACCCTATATACACACACAATACACTCACCATATAGAGACACACAAACACACCATTTACATACACACGCACACACTACCATATACACACATACTACACACATACACTCACACACTCTGGCAGACAATGACAGAGGCTTTTATTCAGCCTCTCGTTCCCACAGAATTCTTTACACAGTACTCTCCCTCCCTCCCTCACTCCCTCACTCCTTCACTCCTCTCTCTCACCCCTCACCACTTCCTCACCCCTACTTCTCTCACTCCTCTCTCCCTCACCACTCCCTCACTCCTCCCCTCATCCCTCTCACTCTCTAATCCCTCCCCCTCTTCTCCCCCCCTTAATCCCTCCCTCTTCTCCCTCCCTCCCTCCCTCCCTCCCTCCCTCCCTCCCTCCCTCCCTCCCTCCCTCCCTCCCTCCCTCCCTCCCTCCCTCCCTATCCCCTCACCCCACCTCACCCATATCTAACCCCTCTCCCCCCACCTCTCCCTCGCCCCTCCCTCCCTAACTCCTCACCCCACACCTCTCCCTCACTGTAAACAAAAACAACCTCAGAAGGTTCCAGCTCAATTCCAGTCTTGCACGCATGACAGATAAGTAATGCACATAATGTGTGTCCTTGTGTGGGTGCGCGTGAGCGTGCGCGTCACAGAAACGAAGGGTGGTGATGGTGATGGTGGTGCCTGCGTGCACCCTCCATACGCATGCGCCGTAGTGTCATCGCTGCAGAGCGCTCGCGTAGGCTGCCAGTGATACACACATGCAGAGAGTCCGCGGAGAAGCGGCGGCACCGTCCTCCATTCCCTCCGCCGCGAGCATGCAGCGATACTCATAGCAGCACGCCGACGCGTTCCGACTCGCTCCGCCGCTGATGGGTGATTAGCTGGACTAGCCACGCAGAGGACCTTCTCTACTCGCGGGAGGACTAAGCAGAGGTGAGGCTTCCATCCTTATTGTCACACGCTGGTCGCTGGTCGTTTAATTCCCGGTTAGGAGAGCGTAGATAACTATAAAACGATGCGTTTGGGAGTAAAGCTCGTGGTGCGTTTATGTAATTCCGAAGGCTTGATGAGAAAAAGAGAGGCAGAGAGACAGACAGAGAGAGAGAGAGAGCCTACCAACGTTATCAGGGCATGTCATTATCAGTAGCCTAGATGATCAATATGGGCATCAGGAAACAACACGTCCAAGCCCGCGGGTCAAACGGTGTTCTCTTTTGCAATTAAATTATCACTTGACCTCGTTGTTTCTTTATTTGACTAGGCAATTGGACGCACACGCACGCGCGCACACACCTGTTCGCTCTGATTTTACAAATCACGTGCACGTCTTTGGCGGGGACTTGCCTGTAGAAACAATGACGTAATCCTCTATTCCACTATCTCCGGTCCGAATGAACGCATCCCGTGACGTCATCCTTCTATACCCAGAACCCCGTCATGCGGTGCATGCACCTGGATGCACATGTGTGTGATTTTTTGCATGCATAGTGTGTGTGCTTGCAAAGTCAGAGGACACAAATCGTGATCAAAGACTTCACAGTGGAGCCGTTACCATGGTTTCCACTCTTTAATCAGCTGTACAGCATTACTGTGGAGACTGACTGCTGAAGAGAGGAGAGAAGAGGTAGAGGAGAGTAAATGAAAGGAGGAGAGAGGAGAGGGAAGCTGGAGGAGCAGATAAGAGAGGAGGGGAGGAGAGAGGAGAGGAAGAGAAGAGGATAGAGAGAAGGCTGAAGAGGAGAGGGGATGAGGAAAACCATCCATGGCAGCATGTAGCCTGGAGGGAGAAAAGGAGCGAGAGAGAGAGAGACAGTGAGAAGAGAGCGTATGAGCATTCATCTTACAGAGAGAAAAGAGAGTAAGAGGAGTGTGTGGTGTGTGTGGGTGAACGTTCATCCCCAGACAGAGGGATCTCTGAGACACTACGAGACTGCAGCAGAGATGGGGGGTGGCCATCTTGGTTGCTCCTCGGATCACAACGGACTTCGCAGCCAAGCAGAGTAGAGTACGCACCAGTGTGTATGTGTGTGTGGTGTGAGTGTGTGTGTCTGTGTGTGTGCATGTGGTGTGTTTGTGTGTGTGTGTGCTGTGAGTGTGTGTGTGTGTGTGCCTGTGCATGGAGTCCCCGGGGGGGCGTTGACTGCTGTTGTCATGATGCTACGGTGTGCCAGTTAGCTGGCAATCTGACAGCTGTGCCTGGCCACACACCATGCCCCCGGACACACACACACACACACACACACACAAACACACACACATCACACACACACACGCACACGCACACACACACACACACACACACACACACACACACACACACACACACACACACACACACACACACACACACACACACACACACACACACACCACACGCACACGCACACACACGCACACACACACACACACGCCTCCGGATATGGCCTGCCCCACTTCCCCCTCCACCCTCCTCCAGAGTAAACTAACCCTAACCCTAGTAGTCTAGCTGTCTCTCCTCCACTCTCCTCCACTCCACTGGGCTGGTTGTAGAAAGCAGACATACTACATCCTGCTGAGCTCCACAACCTTCGGCACTCTCCTTTCATCCACTGCATGTACCCATTGTTTGATTATTCTTAGTTCTTAGGTAAATTATTCAATATGATCATTTTTCCATATATTGGCAATAAGTGTAGGTTTAGATTCATTATAATAGGTTTAGATGGGCCGCTAGGGGTTGTCAAGAGGAGCAGGAACAAATCATTTCAGTGTGCCTGTACTTGTTACAAATGGCTCATGTACTTACATTTACATTTATACTACTTGAAACTTGGAACTATTTTTCCTCTCCTCTCCTTTCCTCACCTCCACGCTTCCTCCTCTTCTCCACTTTTCCTCGTCTCCTCCTCTCTCCTCCTCCTCTTCTCCTCTTCTCCACTGTTCCCCCTCTCCTTCACCTCACCTCTCCTCCTCTCTCTCTCTCTCCTCTCCTCCTCATCTCCCCCACCTCACCTCTCCTCCTCTCTTTCTCCTCTCCTCATCTCCCCCACCTCCTCCTCTCGTTGTACTGGGCAGCAGAGCATGATGTAAAGCCTCGAGAGGTTGTCATGGTGATGCCCTCCGACTAGAGCACTGATACAGTATACAGCTACTACACACACACACACACACACACACACACACACACACACACACACACACGCACACACGCACGCACACACACACACACACACACACACACACACAGTCATGCATGCACACAGAAGCAGTCATGCATGCACACACACACGTTTCAAATGTAGGAGCAGTGTGATCTGACTCAGCTGTTTGATCCTGCGGGGTCTGAAATAGTAGAGAGGAGGGGAGAAGGGAGGAGAGGAGGAGAGGGTAGAGGAGAGAGACAGGAGAAAGAGACTGGAGAGAGAGGAGATAGAGAGCAGAGAGGAGAAGAAAGAGAGAGCAGAGAGGTGAGAAAGATGAGAGGGCGGAGAGAACAGTGAGGGGAGGAGAGAGACAGCAGAGAGAGAGAGCAGAGGAGGGAGCAGAAAGGAGAGAGAGAGGCCAACAGAGCAGTATTCATGGTTGCTAGGAGACAGTAGAGGCTCGTGGAGTTTCGCAAAGACCAGGGTGGCGGGGTGGGGGGGGTTTCCATGGTCACTACATGTACTGTGACACAGGCCCACACGGCATGCATACACACACACATACAGCACACACACACACATGTATTTGCACACACCCGCATGTGCACACACCACACACTCACACATGAATGCACACACACACTACACACACCCAAACACATGCACCGCACACACACACTTGCACCTCCCCCCTCCCAGACACCTATATACACTCTACGCTCTCTCTAACCTCCCCCTGCTCCCCCCCCAGGCACCATGCCTCTTGTCCAGCGCAGCATCGAGCCCAGGCACCTGTGTCGCGGGGCCCTGCCTGATGGCGTCACCAGTGAACTGGAGTGTGTGACCAATAGCACGCTGGCGGCCATCATCAAACAGCTGGGCGGGCTCAGTAAGTCATCTTCTGATTGGTTACTGTAATAATTCGGGCTCAGTAAGTCAGCTACTGATTGGTCACTGTAATGTCAAGCTCCCAATGATCTTAGTGTGTGTTTAACTATAGTGTGCTTTTGTGTGTGTATGTATGTGTGCGTGCAGGCAGGCATGCGGAGGACATCTTTGGAGAGCTGTTTACAGAGGCTAATAGCTTCTACCTCAGGATGAGCGGCCTGCAGGAGAGAGTGGACCTGCTGGCTGTGAAGGTCACCCAGCTAGACTCCACCGTGGAGGAGGGTGAGGAGGGGGGGAGATTGAACGACGGGAGAGGTGGAGGCGAGTGATGAGGAGGGATGTGGGGTAGGCTGGGAGGAGGAGGTTAAAGGAGGGGTAGAGGGGTTGAGGGGGAGGAGGGGGAGGCCGGGAAGAGGGGGTTGGAGGACAGGAAGCGGGGAGGTGGAGGAGGAAGGAGGGAGGAGGGCAAGCCTGGAGGCGTGCTGGGAGAGGAAGGGTGCGAGCGAGACAAAGGTGTGTGTTTGATGAGAGCGTATGTGTGTGCCTACCCCAGTGTCTCTCCAGGACATCAACATGAGGAAGGCGTTTAGGAGCAGTACCATCCAGGACCAGCAGGTGGTGTCACGCTCCTCCATCCTTAACCCCGTCATGGACATGTACCAACGCTGTGACAAGCCCCCACCCCTCAACATCCTCAGCCCCTATAGGTCAGTACTCAACATGCTCAGCCCCTATAGGTCAGTACTCAACATCCTCAGCCCCTACAGGTCAGTACTCAACATGCTCAGCCCCTATAGGTCAGTACTCAACATCCTCAGCCCCTATAGGTCAGTACTCAACATCCTCAGCCCCTACAGGTCAGTACTCAACATCCTCAGCCCCTATAGGTCAGTACTCAACATGCTCAGCCCCTATAGGTCAGTACTCAACATGCTCAGCCCCTATAGGTCAGTCATCACACTCTTACTTTTCTGGTTAGGATTGAATCATTTATTAAGAATTAATCAATCTCCTCTCCTCTCCAGGGATGATAAGAAGGATGGTCTGAAGTTCTACACAGACCCGTCCTACTTCTTCATCCTGTGGAAGGAGAAGATGCTGCAGGCCACTGAGAACAAGAGGAAGGAGAAGAGGAGGCAGAAGGTTTGTCTATCGGTATGTCTGCCTGTCTGTGTGTCTGTCTGTCTGTCTTCTTGTCTCTCTGCCAGCCTCCCTTCCTCCATCTCCCCATCCTCCCCCTCCTTCCATCACCTCCTTCCCTCTCTTCCCCTCTAGCACAGAAGGTTCTCTGGCCATGTTATCATGGTGACATAACAGCCCCCCCATTGGACACTGTACATGGAGCAATTCAGATTTACACTCTGCTCTGTGTGTGTGTGTGTGTGTGTGTGCATACATGTGTTGGTGATATGTATGTGTGTGTGGTGTGTGTATGTGTGTGTGTTTGTGGTGTGTGTGTGTGTGTGTGTGCGTGTGTGGTATGTGTGTGTGTTTCTGTGGTGTGTGTACGTGTGTGGTATGTGTGTGGCGTACGTGTGTGTGTGTGTGGTATGTGTCTGGTGTGTGTGTGTGTGTGGTATGTGTCTGGTGTGTGTGTGTGTGTGGTATGTGTGTGGCGTACCTGTGTGTGTGTGTGTGGTATGTGTCTGGTGTGTGTGTGTGTGTATGTGGTATGTGTCTGGTGTGTGTCTGGTGTGTGTGTGTCTGGTGTGTGTGTGTGTCAGGAGCAGAAGCAGGTGGAGGACCCTGGCAGGGAGGTGAAGAAGGTCCGTAAGGCTCGTAACCGCCGACAAGAGTGGAACATGATGGCGTACGACAAGGAGTTCCGCCCGGACACACGCCTCACGCCCTCACCCTACCACGGCATGTCCTCAGAAGGATCGCTGTCCCCAGACAGGTACACACACACACACACGCGCACACACCAGACACTCCATACACTTTATACACACAAAAACACATACCATATACACACACACCACATACGCACCATACACAAAGATCACAAACCTCACACCCCACACACACACACACACACACACACACACAACAAATACTTCAACCTGCTGTCAGCTGCTGCAGATCTCTAGATTAGACTACTTATTAGAAACTCAGTATGGATTTATCATTGTTATTATTATTATTTGATTATTATGTTATGGCAGGACTGGGTACTGGTTAGATCACCGGTTTTATGTGATGAGTTACGGTTAGTGAAAAGCCTCAGGAGAAAGGAATTTCAAATGACCACCATAACCCTAACTCTTTACTAATGTATGACACCACCCCCTTCCCTCCCATCTCATCCCAGGTCAGGGCTTTCAGACGAGATGTCCTACCCCACCTCCCCCAGCCTCCCCAACCAGGAAGCAGCTGCCCCTGATGGGATGGATCATCTGATCAATCCCAACCAGACCCAATCTCTGGACCGCGCCTACCGCCCTCCTGCCTCTGCCGTCGCCGCGGCCACCGCTCGTCAACACTCCCTGGGGCGCACCCAGCAGCACCCACATCATGGAGCCCCGCCCGCCGACTCCGCCCTGAACGGACCACGCCCTTCAACAGCTAAGGACGCTAGGTGTGAACACACGCACTTAGTCTAACATACGCGTTCAGTCTTATTAGGTTGGTAGGTAGTGAGGTAGATGTAACTGTCTCTTCTACTTCTCTTCCCAGCGGCCACCAGACTGAGCACTTCATCCCACCCGCCCCCCCCTCCACCCCCCCCCTCTCATCCCCTCCGCCCAGACAGCCTTCGACAGCACCTCCGCCCCCTCCTCCTTGCCCCCCTCCCTTGCTCCCTCCCTCGCTGCCCTCTCCCGCCCCTACAGCCCCTCCCCACCTCCTCCCCCGCCAGCCAACTACGTCCCCTCCCCCTCCCACCCGGCCGGCGGCCCCCCTGCCGCCCCACCCCCGCCTCCCCCGGGCCCCCCCAGCCACGCCCTGTCCCCGGCACGGGGCCTACACCTCCCGTCTGGGGAGCACAGGAAGGGGGCGGTGCCCGCCATGCCCATGACCGACGCACGCAGCGACCTGCTGTCTGCCATACGCAGAGGTACGCTATTCGATGCCATGCGATGCTGTCCTACCTATGCTACACAACATAACTCTATGCTATACCACTTTACACACTGCTATGCTATGCTATGCTACACACCATTACACACTGCTATGCTATGCTATGCTACACACCATTACACACTGCTATGCTACCCTATGCTACACAATGTTACATACTGCTACGCACCACATTGCTCCACAATCCATCCCCTCATGAATCCCTCATGAATGTGTGTGCGTGTGTGTGAGCAGGCATCCAGCTGAGGAAGGTGCAGGAGCAGAGGGAGCAAGAGGCCAAGAAGGAGCCCGTAGGAAACGACGTGGCCACCATCCTATCACGTCGCATCGCCGTGGAGTACAGCGAATCAGACGAGGACTCGGAGCCTGAGGAGAACGAGTGGTCCGACTGAGGAATCTAGGGTGGGGGGGGCCGGGGGGGGGGTGCTGCTATTCCAACACACACACACACACATTAATAATGAACACACACTCACCATACATGCTCTCACTACATACACACACACATACACATGCATGCACACACAGGCACACAAACACACACGTACACAATCATCACAGGCATTTGTCTCAGTTTCTAGGGAGATACATAGGTTAATGAATACAGTCCAGATATATCCTAGACCCCGAGGGAGAAAGGGAGGGAGGGAGCGTGAGACGGAAGGAGGGAGGGAAGAAAGTAAGAAAGGAAGGAGGATGGAAGGAAGGAGGATGGAAGGAAGGAAGGAGGATGGAAGGAAGAAAGGAAGAAAGGAAGGAAGGAAGGAAGGAAGGAAGGAAGGAAGGAAGGAAGGAAGGAAGGAAGGAAGGAAGGAAGGAAGGAAGGAAGGAAGGAAGGAAGGAAGGAAGGAAGGAAGGAAGGAAGGAAGGAGTGTGATGGAGATACGTAGGGGGACAACCTCCAAACGTAAGCACAGGAATCCTGTAAGTACACATCACACGTGACTACATACATCTGTTCAGTGATTGCTTTAGATATAAATATATGATAGTCTATTATATAACTAACGGTCTTGTGTCTATAAAATTGTGGTTATAGTTCAGTGATTTTAAGTGCTACACGTTGGGGGACTGGCCACAACCAGATGGGCTAGGCCTAAGGGGAGGGGCTTCATACAAGGGGAGGGGCTAACCCCAAGGGGGAGGGGGCAACATTTGAGTTGCCGTTGGACACAAAGAGAAATGGACCCTTGACAGATATACAGATCCATACCTGGACAGATGTACAGCTCTACACCTCTCCAGCTCTACTGCTGTTCCCCTGGGCTGTTACTCACTGAGAAGGACTGACAGCAGGATCTGTTTCATCCTTCTCATCACCACCACGTTCACTATTTCAAGTGTTGTGTTTGAATATGATATAAACCCTTCTCAAACAAGAAGTAATATTGCTGTATTATTTGTTTAAAAAACAAACAAAAGAAAAACAGAAGCATACTTGGTTGTGAACGAAAGAGTTGTGGACCTTTTTAGCTTCTATTCTCATACTGTGTGTGGGTGTGTGTGTGGGTGTGTGTATGGGTGTGTGTGTGAGTGTGTGTATGGGTGTGTGTGTGTGTCAGAGTTGTGTAAGAGTTCACAAGAGAATTTAAATGCCTTTCTATATTTTTCATTAAATCAGGATAGGGGCTGGGGTAGAGAATGGCAGGAAGGGGGGTCGGTGGGAAGGAGGTGGGGTAGGAAGACGGGAGGAGATGTGGGTGGGGAGGAGTGGTGTAGGAGGGGAGGAGATGTGGGTGGGGAGGAGTGGTGTAGGAGGGGAGGAGGTGGGGTAGGAAGACGGGAGGAGATGTGGGTGGGGAGGAGTGGTGTAGGAGGGGAGGAGGGTGGAGAGGAGTGGTGTAGGAGGGGAGGAGGTGGGGGTGAGAAGGGCAGGAGGGGGTAGGAGGGGTGGTCGAAGGGGAGGAGGTTGAGTAGGAGGGGAGGACGGGGGACGGGGGGGGGCAGAGGGAAGGAAAAGGACAGGGAATGATGGGGCAGGAGAGCAGAGTGACTGATCTCGACATCACAGTGCCAGCTCAGATGTCCATGGGTTTAGAACAACTACTGTGTTTAATATCCATTGTTGTATAGATTTTGGCAACACTGCTTGTACAACGAGTTTGTTTATGTTGTTCTCCAGTACTGTTGATGACGCATGTAACTAATAAAACCCCGAAGCTGTCTAATGAGGTTTCATCCTGCTGTCTCTGAACTTGTGTGTAGGGGACAGAGAAAGGTAGGAGTAGAGCGAGTATGTACGTGTGTGTGTTTGATGTGTGCATGAGCGTGTGTGTGTTGACCAGGAGAGAGGTGGGAGGGGAACGTGTGTGTATTTGTGTGTCTGCCAGGAGAAAGGTGGGAGGGGAGCCGAGTTATAACAGATGGAGGAATAGAAATATATTGTATAAGGGAATATTTTTCCATGAACTCACACATGCACACACACACATGTCACACTTGAGCTTGTGTATTTTGCATGCATATTTCTCCCACTGTTCTTTCCTACCATCTCCATCTGTTCCATAACATATGTGCCAGGACCTCACAGGGGTGGGGCAGCGGCCAATGGCAGAGCCTCTCTGTAGGACACTGACCAATGGCAGAGTTCCACACACTAACCCCTCACTCCCTGTCTGAATCCTAACACCATAGACTGTAACATAGTCCTGGATTCATTTTATATTTGTGTATTGTTTTAGTATCCTAAATTCTAATAGTGTGTATTTGTTTACTGAGACACTCAGCTTGTGTTCCTGCAGAATCATTTTGACCAGAAGGTGTGATTTACCTGGAGAACCTAAGTCTAACCCTGGAGCGTTCAAAAACCTGGTAGAATGGTTCTCTTAGTTTCTACGCAGTAGGTTAGGGCAGACAGCGCCTTTGCTGTCAGTAAAAAAGTACACAGACGCCACACTTGTTTTGTGTCATTTATGAAAACATAATTCTTCGAATACATTTCTAAACCAGCTGAACAAGACCTTAAGACAACATTTGTGATCGTTATGCTTTAAACAGGAACTGAAACAAAACGGTACACGTGTAGAATCCATCAGTTGAGTGTTTTTCTATATATATATATATAAAAATATATCTCTGTATCAACCTGCTGAGAGTTGTGAGAACCCTGTGACGACTCTTCCTCAGTCATGCAGAGGAGGAGCTGTGAGGACCAACCGCTCACACTCCATAGCTGTGGCCTTAGTGGTGAGGGCTGTGTGTGTGTGTGTGGTGTGTGTGGATTGCGTGTGTATGAGTGTGCGTGTGTATGCTTCCAGAGCACGGGTCCCCTCTCACCTGGACTCGGACGGTATCATCATTTAAGTAGCTGCTGTAGCAGCCAGATTATCCAGATTATTCAGATTAAGTAGATAATCCAGATGATCCCAGATACGGTTGTTGATACCACAGACCCGGCCGAGGCTACATGTTAGTTTGGGGTTCAGAACATTCAGCAGGCCATGCCTGGAGATGATGATGTCAGACGGGGTTATTGCCAGAGTGCAGCGGTGCAACAAGGCAGACATTCTGGAGAGCAAAGGAAGATCCTGGAGACAGGAACACTTATATTTGCATATTATAATCACGTGTTACTATGTACAACCATACGGATACGACCCTGAGGGTCAGATAGATATGAACCCCAGGGTCACACAGAGGAGAGGGACACCGCTCAGTAGAATAACAATGTGTTCATTTAGCTTTCATCCAAAGAGGCGTACATGGGGGGATTCGACCCTGTGCCCTCCTGTCACATACTCTAACTACTGAGCTGGACCAACCCAGACGTGTGACGTTTGGAGTTAGATGTGGAGTTATTGTACGTTATTTCTTATCGCAACGCCTGCTAATCTGTCCTTCCCTTTCATGTTGTATTTGAGATCCCGTACCTTTGTCTGGCAGGAGACTGCACCCACAAAACTGTTTGATGTTGCACTTATGATAAGACATGGCTTTCGCTGCACTGTACTATGTATTGTAGATCAGATGTTAATGTTGGCACTCTGACGTAGAAATATGATTCAATACTCTATACTGTATTATTGCATGTGTGATTTTCTACTGTACTTTCCACATGGACTATGTGTATGCTTTGATCAAAGCATCTGCTGAATGAAGTCATTCCAAAAAAATGAATGAATTTGAATGTAAATGAGTCAATTGTAACTTTTAAGCATGTGTGTGAAGGATTGTATACTAAATGAATGAAAGGTAATGTAAGGTAATGTAAGGTAATGTAAGGTAATGAAAGGTAATGTAAGGTAATGAAATGTAATGTAAGGTAATGAAAGGTAATGAAAGGTAATGTAAGGTAATGAAAGGTAATGAAAGGTAATGTAAGGTAGCGTAACGTTGCATTGTGTTGCTTTTCATTTAGATGCTGTGACGCCTCTGCCAGTGTGTGTCTTGTCGCTAACGAGCCTCCTCCATGCAAAATGCATCACTCTGTCACTCAGGGAGCAGCTGGGCGTGTTGAGCTGGAGCTGGGCTTGTTTCTATCTAGGAAGGATCTAACACAAACACTGTTACATTATGTATGGCACACGGCCGGCACTTGTCCCACTACTGGTGCGTCCTCTATTTCAGCACCGCGGACAGCGACATCCACCAGTACCTGCTCTGCGCCTCTGTCCCCTGCAGAAACGACTTTCGCGACTGTCATAAAGAATAATGAGAATGAGTTTATTTCGCTTTTATCCAAGGCAATGTACAGGGGGGGACTCGAACCCGCAACTCCTTGACCTGCAGTCATTTGCTCTATAACTTCGCTACACGCTGCACCCCCACCCTATAGGTGACGCTACGTAAGCACTCTGACAGGGAACCCTGAAGGGTGACGACACACAGGCCTCATCTAGCACTGCCACCTGGCTGTAGCACTGAGGCTTATTCAACCGTTGATAGCTTGACTCCTACCTACCTACCTACCTACCTACCTTTCTCATCCTGCCCTAACATACCCGCCTAACCCACCCTCCTGCCCTACCCTGTCCTCCTACCCACCTTCCCAACCTTATAAACCCTCCTACTCTGTCCTCCTACTTACCCTCCTGCTTAACTATCCTCACCCACCCACCCTCCGGGCCCACCCTAACCTCCTACCCACCCTTCTGCCTTACCATGTGTGTGGGGGGAGCTGTTGGGGTGGGGGCGGGGGGATAGTACTCTTTTATGGACCAAATAGAGACTTCTAACCTCCTATACCTCTACAGGCTTCTAAATGAATTAGCGACATCATCTGACTCCTCCACAGACATGTCATCATTGCAGCTCCCATAGTCACTAATCCCTCCATTCAGCTCATGTCCCACAGTGGAGCCCCAAGTGAACTAGAAACACAGGAAGACAGGCTGGGCCACACAGAGAAGCTCGAGGAGGAGCAGAGTCTTGTCTGGGGATCCTGGTGGTCCTGGTGGTCTGGGGGTCCTGGTGGTCTAGACATGTGTGAGATCCTGGTGGTCTAGACATGTGTGGAATCCTGGTGGTCTAGACATGTCTGGAGTCCTAGTGTTCTTGGCAGTCTACACATGTCTGGGGGTCCTGGTAGTTTAGACATGTGTGGGGTCCTGGTGGTCTAGACATGTCTGGGAGTCCTGGTGGTCTAGACATTTGTGGGGTCCTGGTGGTCTAGACATGGCTGGGGTCCTTGTGGTCCTGGTAGTCTAGACGTCGCTGGGCGTGCGGGGCCGCATGGAGAAGCGGGAGGAGGAGCACCCGCAGCACGCCAGCCTCAGACCCTTCTGGATGTCCGGGTTGCGGAAGGCGTAGACGACAGGGTTGATGATGGAGTGGCAGATGGCGGGCAGCGCCGCCAGGTAGGTGTAGACAGGCGGGTAGCGTGTGTCGGCCACCAGGGAGTACAACGCCAGCGGCACCCAGCACGCCGCAAACACGCCCAGGATCGCCGACAGAGTGGACACGCCCTTGGTGGTGGACGAGGCGTGTGCGGCGCTCATGAACTGCTGCTGCACGGCGATCTGCTGCGCGTGGCGGAAGGCGATCCTGCAGATCTGGAGGTACAGCTGCAGGATCAGAGCCAGCACCAGCAGGAACGCCACCGCCAGCGCCGCCGCGTGGTTCTTATCCACCGGCCTGAACACGCTGCAGGCGCTGGCGTCCTCCAGGCAGTTCCAACCCAGGACCGGGAGCGAGCCCAGCGTCAGGCTCGTAAGCCAGATGAGCACCAGCACAGTGTAAGTGAAGATGACCGTGCGCTCCGTGTGGTAGGTCAGTGCGTTGTACAGAGACAGGTACCGGTCTACGGTGATGGCCAGGATGCTGAGCACCGAGGCGGAGAAGGCAGTGATGATCAGGCCGGCCACCAGCAGCGTGACCAGGTCCGAGTCCAGCATGTAGGTGATGGTGAAGTTGAGGATGAGGCCCAGGCCGGCCAACGTGTCAGCCAGAGCCAGGCTCAGGATCAGCAGGAACATGGGGGCGCGCAGGCTGGGCGTGGACACCACCAGGGCCAACACCAGGGCGTTCTCACAGGACATCAGCGTGCCGGTCACGCACAGGACCACGTCCCAGGGGTTAACGGTTAACGGCACCGGGAGCAGCTCTGTGGACGGGGAGGAGTTGCGCCCCTCTGGTCCGTCCCAGCTGAAGATGGAGGTGTTGGGGAGCTGGTTACTCATAGCTGCAGCAGCGCCTGAATCATCCCTAGGGGGGGAGTGGAGGGGGGGAGGGGGGAGGAGGGAGGGAGTAAGGGCGGAGAGGGGGAGAATGGGAAGGGGGAGACGGAGGGGGGCAACGAAGGTGGGGGGCAGAGCAAGGGGGTGGGGGGGGGCAGATGAGGGAGGCAGAGAAATGGGGTTGGGGGGTGGGATAGAGGGGGAGGGGCAAAAAGGGGTCAGAAAGGGGGGTTGGGGTGGGACAGCATGAGAGGTGTCTGTGGGTGGAGGATACAATAATATAGACACGGGTGAATGCAATAATACAAACAATCCATATTCACCACACCTGTCTAGCTTACAGTCCCCCAAACAATCCATATTCACCACACCTGTCTAGCTCGTGCTGCACGAGAAACAAGCATAAGCTCACAAGAATGGACACTTTACAGGGTCGGATAGTAACGTCCTCCGACCCTTTCAGGAGAGGGTTAAATTCAAATGCAAGCCCCTCCACGGGGACTAGATGACATCAGAGAGCTGGCAGAGAAGGAATTTATAGGTAAAAATGGCCATTAATGGCACGTCTTTGAGCTAAATTTAGATCTCAGTAATTTCAAGTCATGTGACGCATAAACACAATACATGAGCAGTCACACCAGTAATACCCCCGTCCTGTTTCTAATACGATATTCCCGCTGTTTCCTCTAGGTTAGAAAGGACTTCTAAGGTCAAAAACCAAATGATGCCATATTAGCTAAGAATAAAGGTGAACCAATGTCTCTTCATCTCGAGCGTTAATCTCTGCTCCACGCACACTTACACACGGATAGAAACACGGATAGAAAAACTGATAGCCAACCTGAGAAGCGGTGCATGCCTCCATCTCGAGCCTCCTTCTCACCGGCTCTGTGCGGCTCCGGTAAGGCTCCGGCGCGCGCATTCCTTGACAGTTGATCGGAAAGAAGATGGAGACGCAGGGCGCAAGGGTGGGGGCGCGACTAGAAGCACCCCCTATGTAAAGGTGATCTCTCCTTCAGTTATTTTTGTCGTTAGTAGAATGGCTCTTCGCTTCGGCGGGTGTCCGTGAGGAGACGCGGAGACTTGGCTGACAAAGCGCGGAATATGTTGGCGGTGGACCGCGCGAGGCTCCCGGCTGTTACACCCCCATTGGCCGTGTGGGATGATTCTCCAGCTGACGTCAAGAGTTCGCCCCCCGTTCTTCCCGCGGTGAATCAGAGTGGAGAACGTGACACAGCAGATGAAACGCTACGCGCCACATTCCGGTCACAGTTAGACCAGGACCGGTTCTAATAGAGATTCACCGGGGAGTGCAGCCGTGTCCTCGAGATGATAGTACAGTTTTTTTCCGATTGCTTAAGCACAATTTTGAAAACCGGGCTCACTTTGTCAAAACACACGATTCACACAACTAGACACACAAGCAGCAGAACACCTCCAATCTTTTGCAAAATACACTTTCTTCAAAACTGTACAATAATGTAGGCCTATACAAATCTATTTCTGTCACCGTATGCCACACACATGGTTCACAAATTGGACTCTGTTTGAACCAATTAAACACTGTGCAGAATGTAACACACTTTTACGCTAACTATTCTTTTCTAATGATATAAGCTGCTTGATTTTGTCAGAGATATTGTTACAGTATAGAGTATGTAAAAGTACATGAATATGTTGACCAAACACAACACACAAGACCAGTACTGCACACTGCTGAAAATATTTACTGTATTTATCCACATTGTCGACGTAAAGGTTGCATTTTGTGCAGAAAATCAGAACATTTCAAATGGAATACTGTATAATAGGCTACATACCGTAAACACAGCAAATACATTTGTGGAGACAAATGAATGTATTCAGCAAATTAAATACAGTACATTGTTTCATTCACTGTGCTCTTGTCGAAATGTCCAAATTACTGTTGCAACAGTATCTGCTGAGGTTGGGCTGAACTCTCTGTCCAATCTCTCTCAATGTTGCCCCATGGTTCACTACATGGTCATCCAATGTTGTTCGAATTTCATTAGATACTGTACATTTTGCCCTATTCTTCCATGGCCTCCAGGTCTACTTCTCCCTCTCCCTCTTCCTCCACGGCCTCCAGGTCTACCTCTCCCTCTTCCTCCACGGGCTCTCCCTCTCATCCTCACTCTCCCTCTTCCTCTTCCTGCAACATTGTCCTCTATTTTTGATGAGGACAGGTACACTGACCTTTTTTTTCTCCTCTAGTTTTTCCTTAAGGGTTGAGGTTGGCTGAGGGGCAGTTCTATAGGTGTATGTGAATCCTTCTGTGACATTGCTTGTAAAAAAGGTTATACAAATACTGTAAATTTGATTTGATTTGAAAATATTACAGTAACCATCACAATGTCAACAAAGAACAAAGAAAAAAGGGGAAAAACCCCTCTGGTGTGCTGGATCCAGCCTTGAAAACACTCCACACCTATGTCACCACAGAAACACTCCACACTAATGTCACCACAGAAACACTCCACACCTAATGTCACCACAGAAACACTCCACACTAATGTCACCACAGAAACACTCCACACTAATGTCACCACAGGCCAATTCCATTGCCTGTAGGATATTTACCCTGGTATATGGGTTTCGGTCATAGACCTTCCACCGCCACAGAGAGAAAAAGTCTTCAATTGGGGTTGAGAAAAGGGCTGTATGGTGGAAGGCAAACATTTACAGTAAAAAATGCTGGTTGATGTTGAACTATTCTCATACATTTACATTTACATTTACATTTAGTCATTTAGCAGACACTCTTATCCAGAGCGACTTACAGACTTACAGTAAGTATGGGATATTCCCCCGAGGCAAGTAGGGTGAAGTGCCTTGCCCAGGGACACAACATCATTTTTCACTGTAGGGAATCTAACAGTGTTTTAGCAATTGTGAAAAACTGTAAAGATAGGCTACATATTAATTCTAACCCTCTACTTATATCCCCTATCTACCAAACACATGCAGGCAGGCAGACAGACATACAGAAAAACAGACAGAGTGGAGTAGATCAAAGGGAAATGTGAGACAATACCATAATACTAGATCTATCTAACACCAGTGTTGTGTGTGTCTGTTTGTGTGTGTTTGTGTGGGGGTGTTCTCAGTGACTTATCTACCCCTCCCCATACCACACACACAAACTCTCTCTCTCTCTCTCTATCTATCTATCTCTCTTTCTCGTATCCATCCCACACATACAGTATATACTCCCTTCATCTCATACAAACACTCCATCCCACACACACAGGAGGATGCTGGGGAGAGGCTGGGGGGGGAGGCTGGCGGGGGAGGCTGGGAGGGAGACTAGGGGAGGGGCTGGGGGTAGGCTGAGGACAAAGATAGGAGGAGAGGCTAGGAAAGAGAGAGGCTGAGGGAAGATATAGGAGAGTGCATTCCGATGCTGCCCTTCCACAGTCAGCCACCAGAAGGCAGTGTGGGCTAGCAGGATTGGGGACACACTGCTGCTCTCCTCTCTTCTGGAGAACACACCCCTGGTTCCAGCTGAAGGGGAGGGAACTTGTGGAGGACGAGGAAGAAAGGATGAAGGAGGATGGAGGGGGAAAGAGGATGGAGGAGAAGAAGAAGGAGGTGGGTGAAGGAGGAGGTGCAGGAGTGCATTGCTCCACACACGTCTACCTGTACACCCCATCATATACACACTGTTCACACACATTCTCTAGCACACAACACATTTGTGTAGTGTCACATGACACATTCTTCTCTACACCACAAGTTTGTAAAATTAATAACTTTATTACATATTGTTCACCACTATGGCTTTCTGGTACCTCCACCACCATAGAAAAACTTGCCACATAAAATGTATAGTTAGGTTTGTTGTTTTTGGAGACCGTAGTTAATTAGTGCACCTTTTTAAGTAAATGTATGGAAGACTTTAAATGCTTTACTTCGTGTTAGTGTTTCTCGAATGCTTACACACATTTTTTTTAACTTGTGCTCTTAAAAAAATCAAAATATCACAAACACGTCTCAAAAGCAAACATTTGTCTCATGTTGCAAACACTTTTATCATTATATGACATTTTGGGATATATCATGGGGGGTCAGATGGCAGAGCGGTTAGGGAGTCAGGCTATTAATCATAAGGTTGTTGTTTCGATTCCCGGCCGTGCAAAATTATGTTGTGTCCTTGGGCAAGACACTTCACCCTACTTGCATTGGGGGAATGTCCCTGTACTTACTGTAAGCCGCTCTGGATAAGAGCGTCTGCTAAATGACTAAATGTAAATGTAAATATCATATACACACAGTTATTCAAAACCTAAAGCTCTTCTTTCATGAGCTCCTATGTACATTTCTGTACAAGATTGAAAGTAAATGGCAGAGATGCTGAAAAATTCATGGAAAACAAGATTGAAATCAAACTTTTTATTTTTGTACTGTAAGCATTTGTGGGTGTGAATACAGTATTACACAGTACAAAAGAAAATACTACATTTACAGTACAATACATCAAACAATTGTAGTTGACAATAGCCCAGATAGCCCTTTGTCCAATGACATGTCTCTTCTTCTCATTTAGTTGAGATTGATTGAGATTGATTATAAAATACAAAATAATATGTATATCAGTAAATGCACAACCCAATAGCCTGACTTGGTTGGTGCAAGTCTGATATTTTGGAGAAAGTGTTACTGTTTACATACCTCCACTTAGTCATGTTGAATACTCTTGACTCTGTCACAGATCCTTTCAAATGGGACCCTGTACAGCTGTTTTATTCTGAGTTGATTTTTCGAGAGGACACGGTGTATTGTTGATGGGCTCACAGCATTTATGTTAGCAAACATTGTGGCATCATTAAGGATATGATTGCGTATTTGCTGAATTATTAAAGCCTTATTGGCCAAACTAAATTCACGATAGCCATCTCTTGCTCATCAGTTATAGTAATGTGACCTCGCCCACCACGAAACCTTTGCCTTTCCACTCTGTAGAAGATTCAAGAACAGTGTGAGTGTGTGCCATTAACTGTAACATACAGTTATATACTATTTTCTACAATATTGTCAGAATGTCTTCTTACAGTTAGCTGTACTGTTGCACAGTATGATACAGTAATCCACCAGACTGGGACCAATTATGCAGTGCACTGCAGTCAATGGATGCTAAAATATATGTATACCGCATGCTATGCTGAAATAGCTATTACTGTTTGTGTACATTAGAACACGTGTACATTACAGTAGGTTGTTACATACCTGTTCTCATTTCGGAATGTTCAAACTATACCGGGCACCAGTGGCGGACTCAGGGGGGGGGGCAGGGGGGGGCGACCGCCCCCCTTCGTGCCTCCTTGGTTGAAAAAGCGCGCTAAAGTGCCGTAAAGAGTGGCGAATTACGAGAGAAAATCCGATAACGTGCTCAATGAGTGCCCTTCTAATGCCCTTACAGTGCCTACATGGTTGAAAAATTGCTCTCTAGAGTGGTGAATATGAGAGAAAGTGCCTTATTGGCTGCTCTTTACATAGGAAAACAATTATTGAGTGCCCTCTATGGTAACCCTTCATACAATGAATTATGATGATGTTCCCTTTTAATTTTTTCGCCCCTGCCCTTCAAACAGTCTGAGTCCGCCACTGCCGGGCACTGTCAAGCGACTCTAATTAGGCTGGACTCTCTGTCCAGCCTCTGTCATTGTCAAACCGTGGTTGATCACATGATCAATGACAGTAGCTCTAATGTCATCATAAACCTCTCTTACTCTGTCTGCATTGTTTGCTTCCATTGTTCAAGAACTTTACTTGACCTTTGGCCTATTTATAGGCCTATCCTAAAGCCATGATTGGTTGGTGTTGAGTAAAGCAATGAGTGTTTGCACATGTGAGGAGTTGGTGTGAGGTGCTGATGAATTAGTGTGGCATTTTGAATGGTTGTGTAGAAATCAAGATGCTTCCTCTTGGGTTTTGTGTTTGGTTTTTAATTGGAGAATTATGTGTTGTGTTTTGCAAAAAGTGAAATTTAAAACTGTATCAAAGGCCCAACATGTGCGTATGGTTTTGCAGATTTGAGGTTCTGGTGTTTGAGTGTCAGGTTTCAGAAATTGTGTGAAAAGTAAGGAATTTGTGTGTAAGCATTTGAAAGAAGCTGTAGTAACTGTCTCTCATATTCCTTGGTGGAAAAAAGTAAGACTGAAAAATGCAGGATATTACGGAATTGAGTGAAACCCGATACATCACGTTAGCTTACCCTTATGTGCTGGGTTAACTGCTAACAGGCTAATCATACTGCATCAGAAGGGTCATTAAAATCACGAGTGTCTGAGTAGTTGTGGTTACGTGATGTGAAGCTGGTTTTTGCCCTCACAGTGACCTTCTGACAAAGGATGAGGATTAACTATCGGGCTGAGTCTCAATTCTTCACTCCCGGGGCTCAGGATGGGATTTGTCTCAATCCAAACTGCGGAGCGAGACGCTATCTTAACTGAGTCATGTTTATCAGTCATGTCATTCACTCAGAGACACTTTGAAGAACTGTACAATCACCACACTGTCTGTCTTCTCCAGGGACTGATTTTATTAGTTTGTTTGAACACTGGGAGGAAATACAGAAATACAGACCTCAAACTGGAACTCAGACAGAAATAGCAGTCTTCAGAAGTGTGAAAAGAGGACAATGATCATGATCTAAGTACACCAGTGTATTCACCAGCACTTGACTTAAAATAAGTGTAGGAACTGAAAAGTAAAAGAATCTCAATTTAAAAAAGCTATCAGAAAGCAATTTGCCTACAATTAGAATTACTGGAACGTGTTTACTGCCCAGTTAAAGCATGTATTTACATTGAAATACATGCTTGTATCAAACATGTATTTACACATGTACAAGTAGATTAGTATTTCTAATTGATTTACTTATGATTGTATCTCTTAAGCATTCTTTTGAGCTCTATGTACACCTTTGAGGTTAGGGATTGGGGTTAGAACATACAATAATAATACATTAATTTAGCATAAACACGTCAAAGTGACTTCCTAGGGGGAGAGGGTAAACCTGTGACCTTTTGATCTTCAGTTAAATGCTCTGCACTGAGCTGGGGTGATGAATAAGAGGAGGGAGAGGAAGGAGAGGAGGGTGAGGAGGGAGAGGAGGGTGAGGAGGGAGAGGAGGGTGAGGAGGGTGAGGAGGGAGAGGAGGGTGAGGAGGGAGAGGAGGGTGAGGAAGTAAGGCTCAGTGATTAAGTGGTATAGACTGGGACTCATGAATCCTTCAAGTCTATGTTTAGACCAGCAGAGTGTCCTTAGAGGAGATCCTTCTAATCATAACAGTGTGATTAAACCCCTACTGTGCCCCCTGTGAACCACCTATCTCTCAAGAACTTCAAGGAAGAGGAGGTGGGGGGGGGAGGGGGAGGAGGAGGAGAAGAGTGGAGGAGAGGAGAAGGGAGAGGAGGAGAAGGGAGAATGGAGGAGAGGGGGGAGGGGAAAGTGAAGGAGAGGTATGATGTCCCAGTGTTTCAAGTGAGGTGTTCAAGTGTTCCAATGCCCTGGTGTTTCAGGCCCCGTCCACTCTACCCCGGGTATATACAAATACGCGTATTTGAATTGAAAACGATCTCCGTCCACACTAGCGTTTTCATATCGTTTTCCAAATGTTTGCCGTCCACACTAACATGGATACATGACAATCGTTGTCATGGTTACCCACTCCAGCCCCTTGGGCAATACTATTTGGTGTTGTAAAATTGTCCCACCAGCTAGCTGTTCAGCCAGGGCTCACCCAGAATCGCCGCTCTATGTTTGGTTTAAACCGTTTACTCTGCCTTGTCCCCTTATCGTTCAGGCACACCGAGTACAACGCCCGCCTTCTGGGTATGTGTAACGCGTATCTATTAAGTGATAATACTTCTATCTGAAGTACACTAACTAAACTGGTAAATACATTATAGAGATGGAGCAGAATATTTCATTCACCTTCCATGTTCTTTGACATTATAGCTATAGAGCGCAAGCTACCCCCAGTGCCATGGCAACTGAACGTCATCGTATCTGAAAAGCTCCATGGATCCCGTCCACACTACTATGCAAACCCGGCGTTTTCAAATGTCTCCGGCTAGGGGAGCATATTCGAAAAGCTCCGTTTTCACGCCGTATTAGTGTGGACGGGAGGTGCAAACGCAGACATATGTATGCGTTTCTAAATGTACCCGGGCTAGTGTGGACGGAGCCTCAGTGTTCCTGGGGAGGTGTTCCAGTTTTGCACTATTCCAATGTTCTTAGTGAAGTTCCATAGTTCCTGGTGAGGTGTCCCGGTGTTCCTGTGTTCCTAGTGAGGTGTTTCAGGGTTCCAGTGTTTCTAGTGAGGTGTTTCAGGGTTCCAGTGCTCCTAGTGAGGTGTTTCAGGATTCCAATGTTCCTACTAAGGTGCTCCAGTGTTGCAGTGTTCCAGTGTTCCTAGTGAGGTGCTCCAGTGTTGCAGTGTTCCAGTGTTCCTAGTGAGGTGCTCCAGTGTTGCAGTGTTCCAGTGTTCCTAGTGAGGTGCTCCAGTGTTGCAGTGTTCCAGTGTTCCTAGTGAGGTGTTCCAGTGTTGCAGTGTTCCAGTGTTGCTAGTGAGGTGTTCCAGTGTTGCAGTGTTCCAGTGTTCCTAGTGAGGTGTTCCAGTGTTCCTAGTGAGGTGCTCCAGTGTTGCAGTGTTCCTAGTGAGGTGTTCCAGTGTTCCCAGAGAGGTGTTTCAGGGTTTCAGTATTTCCAGTGATGTGTTCCAAGGTTCCAGTGTCAATGGTGGTGTATCATGATGTTGTCCTCCTCGCCTCCAGTGGGCAGCTCAGTAACATGGCGCACAGTGGAAAGCCTCCTCACGGCCTTCTGAAGGATCTGCTTAAAGTCCCTGTGCATCGTCCTGAAACACAACAAGAAGGAGGACGGGAGTCAGGAAGTTGCAGTCCTCTCGCCCTGCTAGTACGTCCCCCATCTCTGCTGTCACCTTCACCAGCATTTCAACGAGACAGATGGACACATGAACAGTCAAACAGACACAGAAGCACAGAAGCGCAGCAGACAGACCATTTTGGCTTTTTGGAGTGGATAAACAGGTGTTGTCCCCAAGAAGTGAGACACGTGTTGTCACCAGGAAGTGAGACAGGTGTTGTCACCAGGAAGTGAGACACATGTGGTCGCCAGGAAGTAAGACAGGTATTTTCACCAGGAAGTGGACAGGTGTTCAGACAAGTGTTGAGACTGGTATTGTCACCAGGAAGTGACACAGGTGTAGTCAGGAAGTAAGACGTGTTGTCACCAGGAGTGAAACAGCTGCTGTTTTCAGGTAGTGAGACAGGTGCGAAGTTTAAAAAACTCAGACGAGGACCAGTAGTTGAAAATAGCTTAACTTGGTGTTTATTCAGCGATCACAAGGTATTCACATACAGACGATGGAAGACAACTCATCAATTCAAAAACTCAAACTTATATACTCCAAAATGAGGAAAACTATCCTCCCCTCCCTGGATAAGAGCACGTCACCCCTTCTAGAACCTTCTAGACCCCTCGTGCAACCCTTTGCACGAACTGTGTATTTGTGTTTGTTGTACACCAGACCCTTGAAATACTGAGAAATGCTCTCAACAACAGGAAGTGATGTCATAATTAACGCAAGCTCCAGATGTCCTTTAATCTTCCCAATTGTTCCTACTCCCCTCCCCTTATTTGTTCCAGCGTCAACCAGTCTGGCTAATTGTTCTTATTAGTAACTACGTAGCTCCTTGGTCGTCCATTTTGGGCCTACTCCTGACCTCTCAAGACCACAATCCCATAATCAAATCCCACAACAGGTACCAGGTGTGCTAGGGCAGGGCATGTAACAGGTGTGGTAGGGCAGGGCAGGTAACAGGTGTGGTAGGGCAGGGCAGGTAATAGGTGTAGTAGGGCAGGGCATGTAACAGGTGTGCTAGGGCAGGGCAGGTAACGGGTGTAGTAGGGCAGGGCAGGTAACAGGTGTGGTAGGGCAGGGCAGGTAACAGGTGTGGTAGGTCAGGGCAGGTAACAAGTGCAGCCTGCATAGATTCATCTGCTCCCCCTGGCCAGCTGCTCGGCTTTCTTCTTCTTGTGACGCATTATCTCCTCCATCTGCAGCCCATGAGCTTGTGCTCTGTAGAGACACGAGAAACACCAGGAGACACTAGGGGCGATACCAGCAGAGATACACCAGGAGAGATAACAGGAGGAGATAACAGGAGAGATACCAGGGGAAATACAATATTTTTCTGAAAATAATCCACATTTTCTATAAACCGCACCCCAACAGAATGCCACCTCCTCTACAAATCAACAATACAGAACTGGCTGTTGTCCCAACTCTCAAAGTGCTTGGTCTTTACATCCAGAGCGACCTCCACTGGGACAAACAGGTTAACTCTTCCTCTTAAAACGACTGAAGAAGTTCAATCTGCCTCAGGGTGACCTGGTATTGATCCATATTGGCTACATCAGGCCAATATTAGAGTATGCCGTCGCCGTCTGGAATTTCGGCCTGACCAAGCACCAATCTGACCAACTAGAACGGTTGCAGAAGAGGGCATGTCGAACCATCATGGGCACCGGGTACACTGTAGCGGGGTGCCTAATTGATGACGCCGTTTCAACCACTCACGTCACTGTGGGAGGGGTCCCTGCGTACATAGGGTGCTCCGAATGAAGGGCAAAGGGAGAGCGAGAAACACAGTAGACAGACAGACGGAGCCTGAAGGAGTTCATCCAGTTGGTGAAGCTAAAGAAACGAATCATAACGACGCTTGCCTACCGACCGCAAGTGCTGGAGTCCGTGGTCCGGTGAAGACCTCCCGACGCGACACGGTGAACCACCCGGCAACCGGAAAGGTCGGATTGGCCACACAGGGATCCGAAGGATCGTCGATGTGCACGGAACCTGCCGTTCTGCCTTCAGGAGGACCAGGGCAGATCCGTGGCGTCCACCGTGTCCGTAAGCAGACTGGAGAACACCTTGCTCGTCTCACATGTAAAGCTGTGCGACTCTCAAGCCTCGCCACCACCACACGCACCCTCGCCTACAACAAACACACACCCTTACACTACACACCACAGACCGTTTCTCTGCATCGTTTTGTTTATTTCTAAGTGTTGTGGATACAGGCGTTTAAGCGCTAATGGTTTTTCTTTGTTTCGTTTGCCCTGGCGTGTGACCAAGGGGGGAATTATATGTTGGTTTTTGATTGTGTGTTTATTTGTTAGTAAAGAGTACTACGTACTGATTTGCCTTCGTTATATTATTTACCTTAATTGCTGACGGTAACACACCCCAGTTAATTGGCAGGATTCTGGGCCTGCCTGGCGCCCGAATTTACATTACCTGGGGCTGCCACCGTTACAGAGTGGCGCCCGAACAGGGACTTGAACTGATCATTTGGCGAATTGGTTGCTGACCTTTTCGGACTCTGAAACCTCGAACTCTTTGAACTCTACAGAGACAGAAAGAAATACATGACAAAAAGACAAGTACATTGTGTATGTATTGATATATTGTGCTATACCTGTTTTGTGAACAATTGTTTAATAATTGTTTGCAGTGCTGATTTGTTATATTGTACTAATTTGGGTGTTTATGCTTGTACAGCTACCTGGGTTATAGAAACTATTTTGAGTGCTTCATCATGTCTGCGAGAGACCAGTCACGGTCACATTTAGTGTGTACCCCACAAGGCATGTTTCATATGACCCAATACAATCCCCTTCATGATAGCACCCGCCTTCCCATCCCTTTGATCCCCAAGGCCTCTAATGATGCAGAGGTAGAGCTATCCCCTTCTACATCCTTTAGGCTGCAACTTGAGACATCACAGGCTCGTCCAGATCCTCCACTGGCGGCTACACAACCACCACCATACCTGGCGAGTACCGAGGACATGTCACTGGCAACTCGACCTTCCGTCTCTGGTTCAGACACCTCATCACAGCGTGAATTGCCAGCTGTCCTACCTACACCTGGGAGGACTGCTCTACAGTCTTTGGACCAACTGAATCCCTCACCTACAGGGCCGCTTGTGAACCTGGATGAGCAGACCATCAGTACTCTTACTAAAGAAATGTCAAGGAGTCGTTTCCATCTGGAAGCCCGACTCAAGTCTTTTGCAGTTAAAACAGGAGAAGAAATGAGGAACCTAAACACAGTTGTAACAGACAGCAAAGCTGACCTCGTAAACGAAATGGAGAAAATGTTAAAAGGAATGAAAACATTGGTTGTGGAAGAAACAAAGGAACAGAACACAACACAACTTGGGGCCCTTCGCTTTATGGTGGAGCAATTACAACAGGAAGTCCAGCAGGAACTCCGCACCCACCAGGGAACCGTTGCTGTCGGTCAGGGACATCTGTCACAAAAGATGGATCACTGTATCAGAATGATGGATAAGATATGTGCTTCTCTGGGCAGTTCAGAGGCCTATGTATCACAAGGACACCGGGAGCAAGACATGAGGATGCAAGCTCTTGACGATAAGATTGACACTTGTTTCGCTTACACTAACTCACTACTTTCTCAAGTGAGACCCTTGTACACTCATACCGTGCCTTTGTCTGCACAGTCGTCAGTAAACCTGCCTCAGTCTGGTACAACGAAAACTGATCTGACACATCTTAGGTTATCTTTTCCTACCTATGGCAGGTCAAATGATGATCCTGATCCTGTTTTGTATTTGGCTAAATGCCGCGATTTCCTGGCTGTTCGCCCTCTTTCAGATCCTGAGATTCTTGCTGCTTTTAGGACAGTTCTTCACGGTACCGCCCGTGATTGGTGGGAAATTGCCATGAACGATGTTGCGACCTGGGCAGGGTTTGAGAAAAGGTTCCTTTCAGCTTTCTTGTCAGACGACTACCAAGAGGAACTCACAGAACGAGTAAGGAGCCGTAAACAGGGAGAGGGTGAATCCATTCGAGATTTTTCTTTTTCTTATCGTGCTCTTTGCAAACTCTGGAAGCCTGAGATTACCAAAGTGGACGTTGTGAGGATGATCTTGAAAAATATCAAACCCCAGCTTGCTAGTTACCTCCGAGGTCGGGCTCAGTCTGTGGAGGAACTGGTGAAACTTGGCCATCAGTTGGAGAAAGATCTAGACCAACACTCACCGGAACATCGCCTTGCTTACAATAAGCACTCACAGCCACAGACACAGAAGGGTACTTCCAGACCTGTGGAGCAGCCTCCTGTGACTTGCTGGCGGTGCAAAGGTCAACACCCACCTGGTTCGTGCCCTCGATATCAGCCCCCTGCTGGTAGCTATCAGTCTCCACAACAACCCTCAAAAAGCATGCATCGACCTTCCAAACCTGGACAACAAAGCAATGGGAAGTTGGGAGTAACATCCTCCACTCGTGGCACCCTTAAGAAATCAACAACCAAAACTACACAGGAAGTAGGACCTGGTGCCCGCAACATACCTCAACAGTTGGTAGTTCCTTTGAACATTGGCACGTGGAATGGCAAAGCTATCGTAGACACAGGTGCAAGCTACACTCTTATCCACGTTAGTGTGTGGAAAGCACTGAACAGACCCAACAATGACTTTAAGCCTTGGACAAGCGGTCCACTTTTCTTGGCTAATGGAGAAACAGAGACACCTCTTGGCTGGGCTGAAGTGACCATTGATTTGAGTCACAATGCTTGCACCTTACCAGTGGCAATCCTATCTCCAAAAGCACTGGCTTACAGGGTAGTCCTTGGTTTAGACTATCTGTTTTGCAGTGGACTGCAGATTCATGCTGCTGACTGTCAGTATAGCTTTAAGGGCAGACCAGAGACATTCCTGTTTCAGCAGAGCGGCGATCAAACACTGAACTACAGTGTACTGCCCACACTCACACTACTGTCCTCTATTCCTCCCCCGTGCTTACCCCCTCAACCTGTTGTCTTAACAGCGCAAGGTTACATTGATCTGGCTGTAGCAAATGCTGACGTGGAGGACTGGGAAAAGGCAAGCCTTAGACACCTCTTGGAATCCAAACCTGATCTGTGCTGTTTGACTCCAGGGAGAACCGACGTTTTGCAACACCACATACACACCAACACTGAAGTACCGTTGAGGCAAAAACCATACAGGATGTCCTGGGAGAAACAGCGTGTTATAGAACAACATCTGAAGGAGATGCTTGATGGAGGAATAATAGAGCCATCGTACTCCGGCTGGGCCTCTCCAGTCGTTATGGTACCCAAGAAAGATGGAGGGCTTAGATTCTGTGTTGACTACAGGAAACTTAACGCTGTGACAGAAACTGATGCTTATCCTTTGCCAAACATCAATGAGCTGTTGGAGTCGCTGGCCGGCTGTTCTGTCTTTACCACCCTAGACCTCAATAGTGGCTATTGGCAAGTCACCATGGATGCCTTCAGTATAGCAAAAACCGCTTTCGTGACACACACTGGTCTTTTCCACTTTAAAGTCATGCCTTTTGGTCTTAAAAACGCCCCTGCAAGTTTTCAACGTTTGATGGAACTGGTACTGGCTGACCTGAGAGGAAAGATATGTTTAGTCTACCTGGACGACATTGTTGTATACTCACCTTCTGTGCAACGCCATTTCCAAGACCTACAGGCAGTGCTCGAAAAGCTTCGTGCTGCTGGACTCACCATAAACCTGAGGAAATCCAAGTTCTGTCTGCATGAAATCAAATATCTGGGACACGTGGTCTCTGCCAAGGGGATCGCTGCAGATCCAGTGAAGGTTGACGCCATCAGAGCCTACCCAACCCCGAAAAACATCAAAGAGGTCCAGCGCTTCCTGGGGTTAGCAGGCTGGTACTATCGATTCGTACCCGGGTTCTCCCAAGTGGCGGATCCCCTGAATGCCCTTAAAAGGAAAGGACGTGGATTCCAGTGGAGCGAAGAGTGTCCTTCGATATTTTGAAGTCCTTTGATATTTTGAAGAAACACCTCACTTCTCCTCCCATCCTGGGACACCCTGATCTAACCCTTCCGTTTTTCGTCTATACGGATGCCAGTGACGTAGGACTTGGTGCAATCCTGACCCAGAGGAAAGGAATTGGGCATGAGGAAGTGCTCGGGTTTGCTAGCCGAACCTTGAACAAACCAGAACGGAACTACTCGGCAACTGAAAAAGAATTCCTGGCAGTTGTCTGGGCGTTAGAAAAATGGCAGCACTACTTGGACTCAAAACTGTTCACTGTGGTGACGGATCACGCCTC
Source organism: Mallotus villosus (assembly GCA_903064625.1). Lineage (NCBI taxonomy): Eukaryota > Metazoa > Chordata > Actinopteri > Osmeriformes > Salangidae > Mallotus > Mallotus villosus. The sequence continues at coordinate 271,342 of CAEFZP010000430.1, read as the reverse complement.
TCTACAGTGGGTGCTGAACAGCACAAAAACTTGCGCTGGAACACCTCGGACTGTCAACACTTGCCACCAGACGAGAACAACTGTGTCTGAAGTTTGCTAATATTTACCTTTAAACGCGTGACTTCTAAATATTTCAATAAATATTACAATCAGAAACTCAACTGTCAGAAAGTCAGAACTAATCGTTACCAGAACTCGACCATTCCCTACCTGACACGCCTCATCAACCAGTATGGACAGTAAACAGTAAACTGCTATCCGTCTTAACATAATATGATATGTCGATTTTAACTATTGCCTTAAAGTTTGTCTTTTATATAATATGTAATATTTGATACAGTGTAAAATCACATTGCATTGTCTGATGTGGATGCAATGTTTTTAATGATTGTGTTTGTACATTGGTCGTAATTCAGTGGCAAAACTGCGATCGCCAATAAAGACATCTTGTATCTTGTATCTATCTAGCATTAGTTAGCTTCCGGGCTAAGTTAGCTAGCATTATACTCGTAGCCATTGCCGACTTTTGACTCTTTTAGGGGTGCTCAAGCACACCTAAATTTAATCTCAGCACCCCTAAAAATAATAATAATAAAAATACATTATTATGAATTATGATTACCGTATTTCTTCAATTACAGTTTTCTTCACAATTGCTAAAACACTAAACCCCATTCTCTGAAACAAATGTTCAGTGAACTAAACCAATTTGTCAAATCAGACACTCTTTTGGCAAAACTCTAAACACATTCTCATTCACTAAACACATTTTGCACTGTCATGCACTTGTGATGACACAGTTGTCATCTGTAAAACACAATGACTCAAAATTGTTCACATTTGTTTCTAATGGTGGTTTGGGAAAATATCAGCTTTCACCTTGGTGTCGGTATACGAGAATAGTTCAACATCAATCCACATTTTTTTATGTAAAAGTTTGTAGTAAGTTGTGATGGTTACTGTAACAATTTCAGATCAAATCAAATGTATAGTATTTGTATAGCCCTTTTTACAAGCAATGTCACAAAGGGCTTCACATATGCCGATAGAACTGCCCCTCAGCCAACCTCAACCCTCAAGGAAGAGAAGGAAAAACTCCCAGAAAAACTCACTAGAAACCTTGGGAGGAGCAATTTAGTTAGGGATCCCCTCCTCCAGACACGGGTGGATAGTCATACAGAAGGAAAGTGTCAATGGGTGTTGAAACACCAAAATCCAGTGTTTCAAAATCCTAACTAAATGTTCTTTATTGCTACGTAAATGCATTTATTTGTCTTTACATGTAACTACATGTAATGCTGGATGCTGTGTTCTAAATGTTTTTGTGTTGTGTCTAATGAGTGCTCCATAGTGTTTATTGATTTGCTGTGTTTATGATCTGAAAGCATTGTTTGATTTTGAGCACAAGTGAAATGGTTTAGGGGCGAGTGTTTGATTTTGCCAGATGAGTCAGAGGTTTTGGAAATAGTGTTTGAATATTTGGTTTTGTGTTTACAGTTTTGAGAAAATGGTTGACAGTTTCAAGAAATGTGTTTTAGCAATCGAGAAAAACTGAAAACGCTGCAGCATTTATTAATTTTTTTTCCAATCGCTATGATGGTTTTTCCCATACCTTTAACAAGTTTTCTAAACTCTTAACGCACCAACCCACCCACCACACACAATTGGCAAAACTGTTAATTTCATGCTCAAAATCACTCATTATAAACTAAACTCAAACACTTATTGTCATAACACAAAAATACACTAAACATGACACCATGTCTAGCAAACACTAACACACGTTCTCTTTTCACACTAATATGTAGTCAATCATAGCACAATGTCATAGAAAACACTAACATTAGATGGAATTACAGAAACTGCATTCATCTATATGTGTCAGGTCTCACAGTATATGGATTATAGATTGGTATAGATAGTTTGCAATGCAGTTTCTTTTGAAGCCTTTCTACATTTTTGTTTTGTTTGGTTTTGTAAATGCATGCATTTTGTTTCTTTTGCTGCAGAAATTCTGAACAAAAAATGAATGACCCATCTCAGAGTAGCTTTATAGAATGTACGTTTACTGTATTGAAAAAAATAAGACAGAAACATAATTGCTGCTGTAAAGGCTTCGTTTGCAACAGGACAATACTGCAATACAGTAAATATGCGATATCCCTGTAAGACCCGATTTATTTAGGTTTTGAACATGATGTTATCTGTTTTGGCATACAGTGTGAAAGCAATGCTAAATTGGGCAGTAAAGTTGGTCTTTGTTGAGCTTGTGTGTAAAAGAAGTTTAAGCATTTGAAATTTGTGTTTACTCTATGCATTTTATGTCAAAGCAACAAGAAATGTGTTAATTGTATAGCCAACACAGACGGATGTTGTGCTAACCGTGTTAAGAGTTTAGGAAACGTGTTAAAGGTATGGAAAAAAACGTCATAGCGATTGGAAAAAACTGTAAGAGTTTAGGAAACTTGTTAAAGTTATGGAAAAAACTGTCATAGCGATTGTAAAAAACTGTAATTGTATCCAATTAAATAGTATTTATTAGCAAGGCTTAACACTTTTGCAAGGCACTGTATCCATGTCACATTCTCATTGGGGGCTGAGCCCCCTTAAAGGTCTGATTGCTCTTACCCAGACTTGACCTCCGGAGGGATGGGCAGAGGCTTGGTGAAGCTGTCCTTGCCAATCAGCCAGTAGGTGTCTCCCATTTCCTTGATCTGAATCACACACAGTGGAGAATATGCTACACACACCTCGCTAAACACAGTGGAGAACGCATGAATCACACACAGGGTCACCAGAAGCATGGGGGGACGTCTGGTCACCCTATACACACACCTCGCTAAACACAGTGGAGAACATGGGGTCTGAGGAGAATCTACGGAAAGAGAGAGACAGAGGAAGGCAACCAGAAAGAGGGAGAGGCAAAAGAAGGTAGAAAGAGAGGGAGAACGAAGGAGGGGGAGGGAGATTTGGAGCTGTTCAGACCTTCAGTTCGGGGCTTCCTCTCGGCTGGACCTTGTAGCCCTCTTTCAGCTGCAGCAGGATCTTCACTGTGCTGTGGCTGACATGGATACGATACGCTGGGGACAGACACCCACCCACCCTCACACACACACACATAAAAACACACGCACGCAAACACCCACAATCACATGGACCACACAAGCACACACACACACAGACACAGTCTCCCTCTCACACACACACACACACACACACACACACACGCACACACACACACACACACACACACACACACACACACGCACGCACATACACTGAATGTCAACATGAGCCAAGAGCAGAGAGAGCAGACTGGTAATGACTGAGCAGGTGATGACTCACGCATGCCAGTGGACTCCATCTTGGAGGCGGTGGTGACAGTGTCTCCAAACAGACAATAGCGGGGCATGGTGAGACCCACCACTCCTGCAACACATGGACCTGCACACACATAGTGGGGTCAGGGCCAAGGTCAGGGGTCAGCGTTCCGACACCAGGGGTCAGATCTCAGTGTCCAGGTTCAGGGCCAGGGTCAAGCTAAGGGTTAGGGTCAGGTCCAGGGGTCAGGGACCAGGGGTCAGGTGTTTAGGTGTCAGGATTCAGGGGTCAAGGAACATGGTTGTACCTGAGTGCAGGCCTATGCGCATGCGCACGGGGACGTCGGGCATATGTCTCATCTTGAAGGACCCCACAGAGCTCAGAATGTCCAGTGCCATGTTGGAAATCTCAGCCGCGTGACGGTCACCATTAGCAACTGGAAGCCCTGACGCCACCATGTAGGCATCACCTATGGTCTCCACCTGGGGACATGACATATATAACACAGACAACGTTACACAACACATACATGACACATGTATAAGACATGCAACAAACACAACACATGCATGACACGTTCACTACACATAGAAAGGCTTTACAGATACATACACATACTGTACATGACACCTACACCAAACATTTATGTTTGACTTATATGACGTACACATATACATGACACATACACAACAAGTACCTGACACATTCACAACAAATACATGATACATACACTCTCTGTGTTACCTTGTAGACATCATGGTCTCCTATAACAGCATCAAACAATGTGTAGAGGTCGTTGAGCAGGTCCACCACCTCGATGGGCTCGCTATTGGCCGAGATGGTGGTGAAGCCCACAATGTCACTGAAGTACAGCGTGACTCTGTCAAAGTGCTCCGGCTGCACCACACTGCCTGTCTTCAGGGCCTCAGCCACCGAGCTGAACACATACACACAAAGACTCATTATAGAAGTTGCACTATGTGTTTGTATATGTGTCTGTCTGTCATTGTGTTGTGCGTGCATGTGTGTGCCTGCCTGTGTGTGTACAGTATGTGTATACGTGTGTGTCACACAGTCTCTGATGTGCAACTGTTGTACTGCAAAGAAACTGAGAGTACTGGTTAAAGAGCCTCTTTATGAAAATTATGACAGTCTTTTTGTGCTGTACACAGTCCTATACATATATATTTGCAACCATTTTCCTAATTGAAACGTTTAATAAAATAGCTAGTTTGCTACGATAATCTTAAAGTGCTGATTTGCACAACAGTCCCGCATTTCTCTGACTAGCATGTCTACAGTTTTAAGTAAACTCCATAAGCAGCGAATTTAGTTTGAAATCAGTGCATAACACTACTTGCTTTGGAGATATCGATACGTGCTAGATGACGTACACGTTAACCAAGTGTTGTCCCATTTCTTAGGGATATGTAACCCTTACCCCTCAGTTTCGAGGGGCAAGGGCTAGGGGTAAACTAAGGGCTAGCGGTAAGGGGTAGGGGTAAGGGGGATTGGGATTGGCCCCCAATCAGCCCTCTTGACACCGTCAGTATGCTGATTACCCACCAAACAATGATGCAAAGGAACGATAGAGTTGGGGGGGAACCCCCCCTCTGCCTGTGAGGCCCTCCTGCTAGCTTGCAAGCTTCAAAGGGCCTGCTTGAGACGACACGTGTGAACAAAACATACTTTGCACAGAAGTTTTAAGAAAAGTTCTTCAAGGCTTCACCTTTACCACAAGAGTAGAGGGTGGAGGATTATGAGAGGGTTATTTGTGTAATGTTTGTTACTTAGTTTTTATGTGTTTACTGTACTCCTGAATCTATTAACAACTCCTTCTTCCTGAAAGATAACAAAGTCATCCTTGGTATCTACACAAAGATAACATAATAAAGCCAACATATGTCCAGAACAATATTTGAACAATCTTATGGACCATCCAGAGACCAGTTCACACCTTTGGTAGGTGTGAAGGAAGAAGTGTGAGTGGAGAACCCAGCTTCCCCCAATCAGATTCTGACAGCTCCTCCTCCTAACTCTAAGGGCCAATCCCAATACATCCCCTTACCCCTTCCCCTTACCCCTACCCCTTGGTTTTGCGCGTTCGCGTGAGACCTAGTGGTGTCCCAATACTCTTTTTGAGCTAGGGGTAGGGGTAAGACGAAGGGGTATACACCCCTTGAAACCAAGTGAGATCGAGACCTTACTTGAAACCAAGGGGTAGGCGAATACTGCGCGACCGGCAACAATGGCGGCCAGATCATCCCGAGAGTCCGATAAATGATATATTTGCGGCTTAATTAATTGATAAAAAAATTATTAAAGTCTTGTTTTGTGCTATACACAGTCCTGCACATATATATTTGCAACCATTCTCCTAATTGAAACGTTTCTAAAAATCACTAGTTTGCTACGATAATGTAACAGTGTTAATTTGCACAACAGTCCCGTATTTCTCTTACTAGCATGCTACAGTTTTAAGTAAACTCCATTAGCAGCGAATTTCGTTTGAAATCAGTGCATAATACTACTTGCTTTGGAAATATCGATACGTGCTAGATGATGTACACGTAACCAAGTGTCGTCCCAATTCCTAGGGCTATGTAGCCCTTACCCCTCGGTTTCGAGGGCCAAGGGGTAGGGGTAAACCAAGGGGAAGGGGTAAGGGGTAAGGGGTAAGGGGATGTATTGGGATTGGCCCTAACTCTGAACTGTACAAAACTCTTGAGATGACAACCTATCTCTGACTTCAGCCAAAACCACAATGGCGTGAACCCCATCAGGATTGACGTTCCAATGGACGGCGCCAAGCTTCTCCTGGGATTCGCCAAGATTAGTGCCTGTGCAACACTACCTGAACCATTCCACAGAAGAAGTCCGCAAAAAGGCAATTCTAATCGCAAACTTACTGAGTTCACGCAGACTCAGCCTCGTGACACCTGCAGCTGTTTGTCGAAACCAATCTGGTTACGCGTTCAAAATCGAACTTGTTCATACCATCCATATTGACCCCAACTTGAACAAATTCATCGTCAAAGATAGTTTGACGGGTGCGTGTTCATTAATATTCACGATTGGCTCTACACTTAGAACAAATGCATTCCTTCAGACTATTTCCTTCAGACTATTATATATATGAAGAAGAGGAGGAGGAGCGGCCACACCAGTAACTCTTCCTGCGATCTGTCAACAAGCAATGAGAGCTTGATTTTGCGAGTTCTGTAAAAGAGTGAGTTCTGTAAAAGAGTGAGCTCTCCATGCGTCCGCAAGAAAGACCCTTCTCTCCCGATGGACGGCCACACATAATGTCCGCTGACCCCGACGTGATTTGAACACGCAACCTTCTGATCTGGAGTCAGACGCGCTACCGTTGCGCCACGAGGCCCATGTGCATGCAATGAGGCAACATTCGGCATTCCTTCAGACTATTATATATTCAACGTACGTTTCCTTGACGTCCTGAAACCCAACATCAGGGTGGTGGCCCGCCTACTAAAAACTTGATCATAAACAAAGTATTTCTATTCTTCAACGAGAAAACCCCGCTCCACTTGCCAGGGATTGGCCGTACGATCCTTAAGGGTTCGTGTGGGCCAGGGGATTGACATGCGGAAGTTCCACGAAACCCTCTGTGTTGTCAGCTCTTCCAGAGCCCGGATAGCTCAGTCGGTAGAGCATCAGACTTTTAATCTGAGGGTCCAGGGTTCAAGTCCCTGTTCGGGCGACGTGTGTTCAAACCGTGTCGGAGCGGTCCACCTTTGTCTCTCTTATGTACCTCACTTTGAGGAAACAATGGAAGCTTTTAATCTGAGGGTCCAGCGTTCAAGTCCCTGCGTGAGCTGTGTGTTCAAACTACACAGCGTGACTTGTGGCACGCAGCAACCCTTGTGTCCGTTGCACGCCTTACTTTGAGACAAAGGGTGCAAAAAAGCAGCTGTCACCAAGCTTTGGCTGAACCTAAAGTTCCCTGACCGGGAATCGAACCCGGGCCGCGGCGGTGAAAGCGCCGAATCCTAGCCACTAGACCACCAGGGAGAGGCTTACAAAGACCACTGCGTCAGCAGAGACTTTCTTCTCTCGTATCTGAACTGGAGAGAGAATGGGGGATCGCAGGCTTTGCTCGACCAAAAAAACCTCCCTCTCGTTCACCCTTCGATAGCTCAGTTGGTAGAGCGGAGGACTGTAGGTCAAACGGGTTAGAAATCCTTAGGTCGCTGGTTCAAATCCGGCTCGAAGGAGGGATGTTTTGGGGTCAAATATTGCCTATCTGACAGCAAGGCAACTCTACCAGAAGGGAGATCCCCCTTCCCCGCCCCCATTTTAAAAGAGGTCTAAAAACATGCTTCCCTGACCGGGAATCGAACCCGGGCCGCGGCGGTGAGAGCGCCGAATCCTAGCCACTAGACCACCAGGGAGAGCTCTGCTCCCTCTTCTCACTCTGCTCACTGTCAAAGATGAGGGCCAATTTGCAAGGCTAAGCTTTCAAATGAACCCACCACCAGGGAGAGCTTGGCTTCCTCTTGCGCCAAAAAAGGCACCGCTGAGATTTGAACTCAGGATCTCCTGTTTACTAGACAGGCGCTTTGACCAACTAAGCCACGGCGCCTTGCTCATGCTCCATGCTCCATGACGGGCTCAGGCTGCTGTGTTCTCTTCGGGTAGGTGCTTTAAGGTGATGCCCAGCATGCAGCAAAGCCCCCCAAGGCACCGGAATGAAGAGAATTTTCCAGCTTCTTTGACTCTGATGGCGGTACGGCTCATTGTCACACAGGCAGGACCCACAACAGAGGCAAACAAGAAAACACTCGTCCCTGGGTGGGCTCGAACCACCATCCTTTCGGTTAACAGCCGAACGCGCTAACCAATTGCGCCACAGAGACCCTGTCTCCACGGGACCAGGACTGAAAAATGGAAGGAAACGCTGGGAGACGTGTGCCAAAACTCCCCATGAAGAAGAGGAGGAGGAGCGGCCTTACTTGTAACTCTCTGAAAAAATATCCCCAAGGAGAGTCTACAGTGATGTCTTGCACAACAGGAAGACCTACTTTACGTTATTGAAAATGATAACTCAGACACCGGTCTTCAGCCGTTATCAAGTTCTGTTCTATATCTTATCCAAAATCCTTTCGAGAGGAGAAATTTAGTGTATAAAATAAAAATAAAAGAGTTTGGCCCAGATCAACCTGACATCAAAATGTTAAATGAATACAATCAAACTAGCCATGATAGGCAGAGACAATATCGCTACGCAACTGGACGAAGGTCACCGGATTGCGGTGAGAAAACACAATGAAGAAGTGGATATGCACAGGCACGTTAATATATAGTCTCACAGTAATAGTTGTGTTGTGTTTCCTAATAATACCATGGAAAGTGGCTCAAGTGCCCAGATTCAAGTGCCCAGGTTTTCAATATTTATGAACTGAGTGTAATGATAATTTATTGTCCACAAACGTGGATATTTGCCTATAGCTATGTGCATTAAATAATTACTATTTCACAGAGAACTCATGCAGTTTGTGTTCAATTGTATTGGGATGGTTACTGAATATTTCACAGCCCCACCTAGAATCATTTTCACCAGCCGCCACAGTTTGTAAGTATGTCATCATTGACTCTCCTTAAGTTCGACCATTCCATTTAGTTTTTTGAAACTAATCTCATATCAAATTCATATTAAATTGAGCTGACACCTATGCCAAAAAAAGCGGTGCACGCCTTACTTTTGAGACACAAGTCCAATGCGCTATCCATTGCGCCACAGAGACCCGGTCTTTACAGAAATAGGACAGGAAAACGGAAGGAATTGCCACTAGATGGAATCTAACACAATCCTTTTTGTGTGTGTTCGTGTGAGACTCACGGAGGCAGCATCTGTGTAAGGAGCTTCTCTGTCTTCTGCTTCTCTATCTCCAGCTCCTCGGTCCGCTCCCTTATCAGCTCCTCCAGGTTGGATGAGTACTGCTCCAGCATGCGTAGCATGGAGTCTATGATGTTGGTCTTCTTCCCCTTGTTGATGTTCTTAAACTGGGGAAGGGCGGTTCGCAGAGGAGGATGGGGAGAGGAGGAGGAGGGGAGAAGGAGAAGGAGGAGTAGGAGTGGGAGGAAGTGAGCAGGAGGAAGATCAAAGGTTAATAGTACTTTTTTCTGTCAGCATGCGAACAGGTACCTGCATACCTGTTTATAGATGAGGTACTTGTCGACCTGGTTATAGACATGGTAACTGTCTACCTGGTTATATATGGTAACTGTCTACCTGGTTATAGATTAAGTAGTTGTCTACCTTGTTATAGACATGGTAACTGTTTACTTGGTTAGATGAAGTAGCTGCCTACCTGGATATAGATTAAGTAGATGTCTACCTGGTTATCGATGAGGTAGCTGTCTCCCTGGTCCGTCTACCTGGTTATGGATGAGATAGAAGTCTACCTGGTCTGGTCTGTCTACCTGGTTATGGATGAGATAGAAGTCTACCTGGTTTGGATCTGTCTACCTGGTTGAAGATGAGGTTGAAGTCGGGGCGTCTGTCTGGTTGCTCACTCCAGCACAGCTTCATCAGCTGGATGCACTCAAGGGGGGCGTGGTCTGGAGACACCAGCGGACGGCACAGAGGAGGAGGCTTCTTGATCCTCTGGATGATGTCTGGAGCCCACACACACACACATGTACGTACACACACACACGTACGCACACACACACACACACACACATGTACGCACACACACACACACACACACACACCACACACACACACACACACACACACACCACACACACACACACACACACACACACAGGATGAACAGAATGCAGAAGTGCTAGAGGGTTTAGGTAATCTACCTGTGCCATGGATAACAGTGTGTGTGGGTGCATACGTGTGTGTGCGTGTGTGTGTACCCTCAGCAGTCATGTCCATCATGCAGTACGGGGGTCCTCTGAGCACAAGCTCCTGCATGACGATGGAGAAGCTGTAGATGTCTCCCGGTAGAGACCCCTAGCTGGCCTGACACACGCAGCAGCTCTGGAGCTGTCCACAGCAGCTCTGCTCACACACACACACACACACACACACACACACCATACATACACACCATACACACACACATATATGCACACACCCAACATTCACACCATGCACACACACACCATACACATGCACACACACACACACCATACACACACGCCATGCACACACACCATACACACAGGCACACATAGACACAAAGATAGCAATTAAAGGGAGTATTCGTAACCCTCTGCAGAGGACTGGGTTTGTGTGTGTGCGTGTATGCACGCATCCATGTGTGTGTGTGAGGTCTACCTTCAGCAGAGGGTGGGGTGCATGGGAGACTCTGGGCCTCCAGAACTTCATTGTATCCGTAGTCAGTGATCTTCAGCACAAAGCGACCATCCACAACACAGTTACCGGACTTCAGCCTGCCATGGCAGATCCCTCGATGGTGCAGGTACCTCATACCCTGTTACACACACACACGCACAGGCACGGACCCATGCATGCATTCAAACACAAAAAAGTATGCAATGTGCGTGTGTACGGGCATATGTGTGTATATGTGTGGACGTGCGTGTGTGTCCTACCTTGATGAGGTCAAGTATGAGGGAAGACTTGAACATCCAGTCCAGTTTGACGTTGTCGTTGCGTAGTAGGTCCTGGATGCTACCACGTAAACAGAATTCTGTCATGATTCCAAACACTCCACAGTCTAGGAAGAACCCCATGAACAGGTTCACGTTCTCATGACGAATATCTTTCATCTGGAGGAGGAAGAAGGGAAATATAGACATTATTTCCCTTCTTCTTCCCTTCAAAGTGAATATACAATTTACAATAATATTCAACTTGTATTCTAGTACATAGCTATTACACCAGTTACAGTATTCTATGTTAGTGTCCGGTCGGGCCATACAAACATTCTGTATTGCTACACACTCCCCCCGCTACGCATGCTCTCCCTTTTCCTTTACTCCAATGCCGGGCTGTCATTGGGGTTTAATTAGCCGCTCACTTCTATCCAATTAGCACAGTGAGGAGCCTCCCCTCGCTAGTCTGCCGTGCCTTTCGATATGTTTTTCTCCCTGTTTAGTTTGTCAATGTTACAAATGTGCGCGGCCCTCCACCTCCCCGCCCGGTGGCTTCGTCTCCTGCTTCCTCGGCTTGTCTGGCTGGGTCGTCAGTGTCTGGACTTTGTGGGGGGATTTATCTTCGGTGGCTGGGCTGATGCCCATTCATCATTGATTTTCCCATGGGGTCTAAGAGCCAAACACCTGATGTCTAATTCCATCATCTTTTTTTAAAATGAACCTCACTTTACTCATTCCTGTTATCTCCAGATTGAAATAGCATACGTCACAAAACACCTTGTGACGTATGATCTTGACATTATCTGTATTTATATATGTGATCTGGACTGCATTTTTACCACTATATGTGGTCTACACTGTTTCTATACAGGAAATCTAGACTGTATATATATATGTTCTCGACTGTATGTATATCTATGATCTAGACTGTGTCCATTATGTATGATTAAAACTGTGGGCCCTATCTTGCACCCAGCGCAATTGACTTAGTCAGCGACGCAAGTATCATTACTAGTTTGCACTCGACGCAAAGCGGACTTTTCCCTCCACGGACGCACGTCGGAATGACCTTGCGCTCCTGGGGGCGGTTCAGCGAAAAAGGAGGCGTGTTCCGGCGCAAACGTTCACTAGTGCTATTTTGCAGTTTCCGAAAAACAATTCCGCCACTGACCAGGAAAAAGGTGGTTTAAAGACAATGGCGCATTATTCAGATGCTATCTTAAGGGCGCAAACTTGGTCCGTGCGCACTGCTGGTTAAGCCAGGGTATTCTTCCTGCGAAACTACGTATTGTTTTGATTTATTGTATGGCTAGCTGTGTTACATTTCGTTCATGTCAATGATTAATAAGATGTTCATGAGAAATCTCTATGTATGTGAACTTGAATTGTAACAACTGTGGCAATGTACTCCTACGCCTGTTTAACCGAAGCTAATTTTGGTAGGTTCTTCACCGTGGTAAAGTTGGTTGGAAGTTCGATATTCAACAGACATTCGAACGCCCGGTATTGTGTCAATGTAGCCGGGGTTTAGCGACGCTACGACCGGCCACTTAGTTTATGTGTTTGGCTGCCTAAACAACGCGTATGTTTAGGGACCATCAACAAATTACACTTAAAAAAAAACTTCAATAGCTTTTTCATCATGTGACCCATCATCCTAAAACTAATTTCAGAGTGTTCACTGACTATGCATACATGTTGCACAGCCTTTAGTTTTTTCATTTTTACCTCACACTTTTTTCAATGAATTTTTCAGGATTTCAAACTTCAATAGCTTTTTCAGCATGTGACCAATCATCCTAAAATACATTTCAGAGTGTTCACTGACTATGCATACATGTTGCACAGCCTTTAGTTTTTTCAGTTTTACCTCACACTTTTTTCAATGATTTTTTCAGTATTTAAAACTTCAATAGCTTTTTCATCATGTGACCTATCATCCTCAAATTGCTTTCAGAGTGTTCACTGACTACGTATACATGTTGCACAGCCTTTAGTTTTTTCAGTTTTACCTCACACTATTTTCAATGAATTTTTCAGTATTTCAAACTTCAATAGCTTTTTCATCATGTGACCTATCATCCTAAAACTAATTTCAGAGTGTTCACTGACTATGCATACATGTTGCACAGCCTTTAGTTTTTTCATTTTTACCTCACACTTTTTACTAAGTAAATAGTAAACTTAAGTATGTACAAAGTATGGGGAATGTGTCACATTATTTCCAGTGTACAGAGATACAATATTTAATAATTGTGTCTTAATACCAACAATTTCATCTCTCCTTACAATAAAAGTAGTTTCTTTAGTAGCTTATGCTTCTCTGCAACTCTGTTGATTACAGTGACTGTGTCCAAAGCAGTCCTCGTACGTCCTTTTTCAACATTAATTTGTTTGGTTTATTATCATCATCGTTGTCGTCATAGCATGTGCACTAGCTCCACAGATGTATGGGTCTGGGCCATGGCATCTGACTCACAAGAAACATATTAATAAGTGGGAGGGGTGGGGACTTGTAAGAGAAATTATTAGGCTATCCCAGTGTCAGCATATAGAAAGAACCAATGCCGTCCCTGGTTCATGGGCCGGTCAATGGGCAAATTGTTATTCTTCTTATCACGTTTATATTTTACACCGGCCCAAAAGGTGCCTCAGCCAGCCGGGCATTTTCCCGGTATGACAGGTTACCAGTCCAGGCCTATTTCACTTTACAGTTGGCCTTTGGGTTTTACCTCTTACTACATTTCCTAGGAGTTGAAGGGTTTGGATATGTCACTGTCATTAACACAAATTGTGATTAGATGAGAGAAAGTCTCAGCCTCTAAATGGACATGTGAGGTCATGACCGAAAGAGGAAAATCTGAATCAGAATTTGGTTTTATTCACCAAGAAGGTTCACACAAACACGAAATTGACCGTGGCCGGAAGGTGCAAACAATAAACATATACGGATCTTCAATCAAAAAGTATAAAACTACAGTAGTCTAACCAACCCTAGGAAATAAAATTGCAAAAAGGTGGCTCGTGTGTAGTGCAATGATGGACTAATAATAGATACAGTCGTATGCAAAAGTTTGGGCACCCCTGATAATCTCCATTACTTTCATCTATAAAATGTTGGGCGTTTGGATGAGGAACGTCTTTGTCATATATATACACATACGTCATGGACAGTGATATTTTAGCCGTGAAATAAGGTTTATTTGATAAACAGAAAATATGCCATACGCATCATAAGAGAATTAGACACTTGCATAAATTTGGGCACCCCAACAGAAAAATCACATTAATATTTAGTAGAGCCTCCTTTTGCAAAAATAACAGCTTCTAGACGCTTTTTATATCCTCTGATGAGTGTCTGGATTCTGGATTGAGGTAATTTGGACCATTCTTCCTTACAATACATCTCCAGTTGAGTAAGGTTTGATGGGTGCCTAGCGTGGACAGCCCGCTTCAAGTCACCCCATAGATTTTCAATTATATTCAAGTCTGGGGACTGGGATGGCCATTCCAAAACATTGTAGTTGTTCCTCTGCATAAATGCCTTAGTGGATTTGGAGCAATGTTTCGGGTCGTTGTCCTGCTGGAACACCCAACTGCGCCGTAACTTCAGCTTTGTTACAGATTCTTGAACATTATTGTCCAGAATTTGCTGGTACTGAGTTGAATCCATACGACCTTCAACTTTAACTAGATTCCCAGTTCCTGCACTAGCCACACAGCCCCACAGCATGACGGACCCCCCACCAAATTTTACTGTGGGCAGCAAGTGTTTTTCTAGGAATGCTGTGTTCTTTTGCCTCCATGCGTAACGCCTCTTGTTGTGACCGAATAACTCCATCTTTGTCTCATCAGTCCACAGTACTTTGTTCCAAAATGAGCCTGGCTTGTTCAAATGTAGTTTGGCAAACCTCAAGCGAGCCTTTTTGTGGCGCGTGTGCAGAAAAGGCTTCTTCCGCATCACTCTCCCATACAGCTGTTCTCTGTGCAATGTGCGCTGAATGGTCGAGCAATGCACAGTGACACCATCTGCAGCAAGATGACCTTGCAGCTCTTTGGAGGTGATCTGAGGGTTGTCCTTGACCATTCTGACCATTCTTCGCCTTTGCCTCTTTGTTATTTTTCCTGGCCTGCCACTTCTGGCCTTAACAAGAACTGTGCCTGTTGCCTTCCATTTCCTAATGACATTCCTCACAGTGGAAACTGATAGCTGAAACCTCCGGGATAACTTTTTGTAGCCTTCCCCTAAACCATACTGCTGAACAATCTTTGTTTTTAGATCATTTGATAGCTGTTTTGATGCCCCCATTTTGCCACTGTTCAGAGGAGAATCAAAAAGAAGCAAAACTTGCAATTGGCTAACTTAAATACCCTTTCTAATGATTGAATGCACCTTTTTATGTAATTGAAGGCTTAACGAGTTAATCAGACTAACTATGTGTTGCAGTTAATCAGCATTTAGTAGGCAGAGGTATTCAAATCAAATAAATGATAAGGGTGCCCAAACTTTTGCACAGCCTTTTTTTCACATTTGATTTAATTTCACACAACTAAATACTGCTACACCAAATATCTTTGTCTGGAAAACACCCCAGCACTCAGTGTTAACTAGAAAAGTAATATTACAATATTATATTGATCTTTTTTGGTGAAGACAGGAAATTATCATGCAGCCTCAGAGGGGTGCCTAAACTTTTGCATACAACTGTAATAGTTGAATGTCAGTGGGAGTCCTTGGCCTTGTTGAAGAGGCCAGTAGAGGATGGAAAGAAACCGTTGTTTCTTGTGGCGTAAGGTTTTGGTCCTGATGGACCGCAGCCTTCTTCCGGAGGGGAGTAGCTGGCACAGAGAGTCCAGGGAGGAGTCGGCCACAATCTTCCTCGCTCGCCTCAGAGTCCTCGAGGTGTGCAGGTCCTCGAGGGTAGGCATATTGCAGCCAAATTACCTTCTCAGCAGCGCGGAAGATACGCTGCAGTCTGCTCTTGTCCTTGGCAGTGGCAGCAGCATACCAAACGGTGATGGAGGAGGTGAGGATGACTCAATGATGGCTGTGTAGAAGTGCACCATCATTGTCTTTGGTGTTCCCAGTTTAACACACAGCTTCCTGTCAGACAGGAAGTCTGTAATCCACCTGCAGGTGGAGTCGGGCACGTTCACCTGGGAGAGCTTGTCCTGGAGAGGGGCGGGGATGATGATATTGAAGGCAGAGTTAAAGTCCACAGGATCCTTGCGTTCCTCAAATTGCTTTCAGAGTGTTCACTGACTACGTATACATGTTGCACAGCCTTTAGTTTTTTTCAGTTTTACCTCACACTATTTTCAATGAATTTTTCAGTATTTCAAACTTCAATAGCTTTTTCATCATGTGACCTATCATCCTAAAACTAATTTCAGAGTGTTCACTGACTATGCATACATGTTGCACAGCCTTTAGTTTTTTCATTTTTACCTCACACTTTTTACTAAGTAAATAGTAAACTTAAGTATGTACAAAGTATGGGGAATGTGTCACATTATTTCCAGTGTACAGAGATACAATATTTAATAATTGTGTCTTAATACCAACAATTTCATCTCTCCTTACAATAAAAGTAGTTTCTTTAGTAGCTTATGCTTCTCTGCAACTCTGTTGATTACAGTGACTGTGTCCAAAGCAGTCCTCGTACGTCCTTTTTCAACATTAATTTGTTTGGTTTATTATCATCATCGTTGTCGTCATAGCATGTGCACTAGCTCCACAGATGTATGGGTCTGGGCCATGGCATCTGACTCACAAGAAACATATTAATAAGTGGGAGGGGTGGGGACTTGTAAGAGAAATTATTAGGCTATCCCCAGTGTCAGCATATAGAAAGAACCAATGCCGTCCCTGGTTCATGGGCCGGTCAATGGGCAAATTGTTATTCTTCTTATCACGTTTATATTTTACACCGGCCCAAAAGGTGCCTCAGCCAGCCGGGCATTTTCCCGGTATGACAGGTTACCAGTCCAGGCCTATTTCACTTTACAGTTGGCCTTTGGGTTTTACCTCTTACTACATTTCCTAGGAGTTGAAGGGTTTGGATATGTCACTGTCATTAACACAAATTGTGATTAGATGAGAGAAAGTCTCAGCCTCTAAATGGACATGTGAGGTCATGACCGAAAGAGGAAAATCTGAATCAGAATTTGGTTTTATTCACCAAGAAGGTTCACACAAACACGAAATTGACCGTGGCCGGAAGGTGCAAACAATAAACATATACGGATCTTCAATCAAAAAGTATAAAACTACAGTAGTCTAACCAACCCTAGGAAATAAAATTGCAAAAAGGTGGCTCGTGTGTAGTGCAATGATGGACTAATAATAGATAATAGTTAAATGTCAGTGGGAGTCCTTGGCCTTGTTGAAGAGGCCAGTAGAGGATGGAAAGAAACCGTTGTTTCTTGTGGCGTGAGGTTTTGGTCCTGATGGACCGCAGCCTTCTTCCGGAGGGGAGTAGCTGGCACAGAGAGTCCAGGGAGGAGTCGGCCACAATCTTCCTCGCTCGCCTCAGAGTCCTCGAGGTGTGCAGGTCCTCGAGGGTAGGCATATTGCAGCCAAATTACCTTCTCAGCAGCGCGGAAGATACGCTGCAGTCTGCTCTTGTCCTTGGCAGTGGCAGCAGCATACCAAACGGTGATGGAGGAGGTGAGGATGACTCAATGATGGCTGTGTAGAAGTGCACCATCATTGTCTTTGGTGTTCCCAGTTTAACACACAGCTTCCTGTCAGACAGGAAGTCTGTAATCCACCTGCAGGTGGAGTCGGGCACGTTCACCTGGGAGAGCTTGTCCTGGAGAGGGGCGGGGATGATGATATTGAAGGCAGAGTTAAAGTCCACAGGATCCTTGCGTAGGATGCGTGGGGAGTCCAGGTGATGTAGGGTGAAGTGGAGGGCCATGTTAACTGCGTCGTCCACAGACCTGTTGGCTCTGTAGGCAAACTGCAGGGGGTCCAGGAGAGGGTCCGTGATGGCTTTGAGGAATCTTTGAAGACTTCATTACCACAGAGGTCAGTGCGACGGGTCTGTAGTCATTATGTCCTGTTGGCCTTGGCTTTTTGGGCATAGGGATGACGGTGGAGGACTTGAGACGGGCTGGCACATGGCATGTCTCCAGGGAGGTGTTGAAGATGGTGGTGAACACCGGAGACAACTGGTCAGCCCAGTGCTTGAGGGTGGCTGGAAACACAGAGTCCGGCCCAGCTGCTTTGCGAGGGTTCTGCCTCTTGAAAAGTCTGTTAACTTCTCTCTCCTCAATGGAGAGAGTCGTCACTGTGGTGGTGGGGAGGCCTCTTGGATGGGGAGGTGCAGTTCAGGAAAGTCCAATTGTCTTCTTAAATCTGCAGTGGAACTCTTTCAGGTCGTTGGCCATTTGGGAGTCGTTAACAGTGTGGGGGGCTCTGGGCTTGTAGTTGGTGATCTGCCTAAGCCCTCTCCACACAGAAGCAGTGTCAGCAGGAATTAGTGTTTTAGTCACTCTGGGTACAGCCGTACAAAATGAAAAAACTAAAGGCTGTGCAACATGTATGCATAGTCAGTGAACAGTCTGAAAGAGATTTTAGGATGATAGGTCACATGATGAAAAAGCTATTGAAGTTTTAAATACTAATACATTCATTGAAAGAAGTGTGAGGTAAAACTGAAAAAAACTAAAGGCTGTGCAACATGTATGCATAGTCAGTGAACACTCTGAAATGGATTTTAGAATGATAGGTCACATGATGAAAAAGCTATTGAAGTTTTAAATACTGAAAAATTCATTGAAAAAAGTGTGAGGTAAAACTGAAAAAACTAAAGGCTGTGCAACATGTATGCATAGTCAGTGAACAGTCTGAAAGAGATTTTAGGATGATAGGTCACATGATGAAAAAGCTATTGAAGTTTGAAATACTGAAAAATTCATTGAAAAAAGTGTGAGGTAAAACTGAAAAAACTAAAGGCTGTGCAACATGTATACGTAGTCAGTGAACACTCTGAAAGAGATTTTAGGATTATAGGTCACATGATGAAAAAGCTATTGAAGTTTTAAATACTAATACATTCATTGAAAGAAGTGTGAGGTCAAACTGAAAAAAACTAAAGGCTGTGCAACATGTATGCATAGTCAGTGAACACTCTGAAATGGATTTTAGGATGATTGATCACATGATGAAAAAGCTATTGAAGTTTTAAATACTAATACATTCATTGAAAGAAGTGTGAGGTAAAACTGAAAAAACTAAAGGCTGTGCAACATGTATGCATAGTCAGTGAACTGTCTGAAAGAGATTTTAGGATGATAGGTCACATGATGAAAAAGCTATTGAAGTTTTAAATACTTAAAAAATTTATTGAAAAAAGTGTGAGGTAAAACTGAAAAAACTAAAGGCTGTGCAACATGTATACGTAGTCAGTGAACACTCTGAAAGAGATTTTAGGATGATAGGTCACATGATGAAAAAGCTATTGAAGTTTTAAATACTAATAAATTCATTGAAAAAAGTGTGAGGTAAATCTGAAAAAACTAAAGGCTGTGCAACATGTATACGTAGTCAGTGAACAGTCTGAAATATATTTTAGGATGGGTCACATGATGAAAAAGCTATTGAAGTTTTAAATACTGAAAAGTTCATTGAAACAAGTGTGAGGTAAAACTGAAAAAACTAAAGGCTGTGCAACATGTATACGTAGTCAGTGAACAGTCTGAAAGAGATTTTAGGATGATAGGTCACATGATGAAAAAGCTATTGAAGTTTGAAATACTGAAAAATTCATTGAAAAAAGTGTGAGGTAAAACTGAAAAAACTAAAGGCTGTGCAACATGTATACGTAGTCAGTGAACACTCTGAAAGAGATTTTAGGATTATAGGTCACATGATGAAAAAGCTATTGAAGTTTTAAATACTAATACATTCATTGAAAGAAGTGTGAGGTCAAACTGAAAAAAACTAAAGGCTGTGCAACATGTATGCATAGTCAGTGAACACTCTGAAATGGATTTTAGGATGATTGATCACATGATGAAAAAGCTATTGAAGTTTTAAATACTAATACATTCATTGAAAGAAGTGTGAGGTAAAACTGAAAAAACTAAAGGCTGTGCAACATGTATGCATAGTCAGTGAACTGTCTGAAAGAGATTTTAGGATGATAGGTCACATGATGAAAAAGCTATTGAAGTTTTAAATACTTAAAAATTAATTGAAAAAAGTGTGAGGTAAAACTGAAAAAACTAAAGGCTGTGCAACATGTATACGTAGTCAGTGAACACTCTGAAAGAGATTTTAGGATGATAGGTCACATGATGAAAAAGCTATTGAAGTTTTAAATACTAATAAATTCATTGAAAAAAGTGTGAGGTAAATCTGAAAAAACTAAAGGCTGTGCAACATGTATACGTAGTCAGTGAACAGTCTGAAATATATTTTAGGATGATAGGTCACATGATGAAAAAGCTATTGAAGTTTTAAATACTGAAAAGTTCATTGAAACAAGTGTGAGGTAAAACTGAAAAAACTAAAGGCTGTGCAACATGTATACGTAGTCAGTGAACAGTCTGAAAGAGATTTTAGGATGATAGGTCACATGATGAAAAAGCTATTGAAGTTTGAAAAACTAATAAATTCATTGAAAAAAGTTTGAGGTAAAACTTAAAAAACTAAAGGCTGTGCAACATGTATACGTAGTCAGTGAACACTCTGAAAGAGATTTTAGGATGATTGGTCACATGATGAAAAAGCTATTGAAGTTTTAAATACTGAAAAATTCATTGAAAAAAGTGTGAGGTAAAACTGAAAAAACTAAAGGCTGTGCAACATGTATGCATAGTCAGTGAACACTCTGAAATGGATTTTAGGATGATTGGTCACATGATGAAAAAGCTATTGAAGTTTTAATCACTAATAAATTCATAGAAAAAAGTGTGAGGTAAAACTGAAAAAACTAAAGGCTGTGCAACATGTATGCATAGTCAGTGAACTGTCTGAAAGAGATTTTAGGATGATGGGTCACATGATGAAAAAGCTATTGAAGTTTTTAAAAAAAAAGTGTAATTTGTTGATGGTCCCTAAAAATACGCGTTGTTTAGGCAGCCAAACACATAAACTAAGTGGCCGGTCGTAGCCGGCTACATTGACACAATACCGGGCGTTCGAATGTCGAATATCGAACTTCCAACCAACTTTACCACGGTGGTTTCTTCTCCCATGCACATCAGAATCAGAATTCGGTTTTCGATATACTGTGGCAGGAAGGTGCAAACAATAAACATATAGGCCCTATGGGTCTTACATTAAGTAAACAAAAGTACAACAGTTAAACTAATTCTAAGAACTAAGCAATTATATTTTAAAATATGCTACATTTGAATGAGCAGCATGAGTGGGCAACTTAGTGCAATAAAACTGCTCTGCCTTTCCCATACAATGTCACTTCTCTATCGTTTACAGTCCTGACGAGAAGGTCGGTCTCCTGAGAACCGTTGGCGTGCGCCTGGCAAATCCGCCGTTATAATAGCAATCCGCCATGGAACAAGCGCTGCTCTTAAAAGGAATGTGAGATGATTCTCTGATTGGTTTATTGCACGTTATGCCCAAACCACACCTATTAGTAATGTAGCTACCCCTTTTACATTTGCGTCAGGCGCAAAGTCATTTATCCCGCCGGCAAAATAGCAACCGCACCGGAGTCCCGTCCACAAAGTTACTTGCGCTTTGCGTTTTCATACTTGCGTTTCAGATCGTCAAAATAGGGCCCTGTATGTTTAATCATGATCATGACCAGTAGACTACAAAGTGTGGAACAAGTGTAACAGGTGTTTCGGGTGTAATCGTAACCCTCTGGTGTAACTCACCAGCTCAAACACGTCACTGGTCTGGGGAGTGATGGATTTGAAGCTTCCAGATGGGAGTTTCTTCATCCAGACCCAGTCTCCCTGTGGGGGAAGTCTGTCCCTGTTAGCTACAGACCCTGTTAGCTACAGACCCTGTTAGCTACAGACCCTTTTAGCTTCAGACCCTGTCTCCTTGTTAGCTACAGACCCTGTTAGCTACAGACCCTGTCTCCTTGTTAGCTACAAACCCTGTTAGCTTCAGACCCTGTCTTCCTGTTAGCTACAGACCCTGTCTCCCTGTTAGCTTCAGACCCTGTCTCCTTGTTAGCTACAGACCCTGTTAGCTTTAGACCCTGTCTTCCTGTTAGCTACAGACCCTGTTAGCTTCAGACCCTGTCTTCCTGTTAGCTACAGACCCTGTTAGCTTCAGACCCTGTCTCCCTGTTAGCTACAGACCCTGTCTCCCTGTTAGCTACAGACCCTGTCTTCCTGTTAGCTACAGACCCTGTGTTCCTGTTAGCTACAGACCCTGTTAGCTTCAGACCTTGTCTCCCTGTTAGCTACATACCCTGTCTCCCTGTTAGCTACAGACCCTGTTAGCTTCAGACCCTGTCTCCCTGTTAGCTACAGACCCTGTCTCCCTGTTAGCTACAGACCCTGTCTTCCTGTTAGCTACAGACCCTGTCTTCCTGTTAGCTACAGACCCTGTTAGCTTCAGACCCTGTCTCCCTGTTAGCTACACACCCTGTCTCCCTGTTAGCTACAGACCCTGTCTCCCTGTTAGCTTCAGACCCTGTTAGTTTCTTACCCTGTCTCTTTGGGCAGGAGCTAGGAGCTTGGGGCTAGGAGATAGACCTGAGGACTAAGCCTCACCTGGAATCTCTTCCCCATCCTTACCTCATACATGGCAATGTTGGAGTTCTCATAGGTTGCCGGGGAGATGGTGGAGGCAGATAAGAGTGAGGGGGGGGCCACCCATGTCACTCACCTTGCTGTCCAGGCTGAGCTTCTGACCAGGGAGATCACACAGAACACTCTTTAGAACCACACAGAACATCCAATAGAACCATATAGAACATCTTAAAGAACCAACAAAAAGAACATTCTAGGGAACCACAAGGAACATGCTACAGAACCACATATTAAACATGCTAAAGAACCATGCCCAGAACATTCAATAGAACCACACAGAACATTCTATGTAACCACACACAGAGCGTTCCAGAGATCCCAGATGAAGAACCCTGACCTTGTTGCTCAGGGACAGATTGATGAAGGTCACATCTGCCAGGGTCAGCAGGATCTTCCCCGGGCCTCGCAGCAGCCGGGCCTGCATCACACGACGGCGGACCCAGTAGCCCAACGCAGCAGACAGAACCAGAACCAGCACGAGGCTCAGCAACACCAGCACCAGCCCAAACGGATCCACACCTTACAAACATTACCGTATATCTAGGTTAGGGTGTGTGTGTGGGTGCATGCATGCATGCATACCTCCACTGCACTGTGTGTGTGTGTGTGTGTGTGCAAACCTCCACTACAGATTGTGTGTGAGGAGAACCAACAGCTGGGGTCCGGGCTGGGCTGGGCCCCCCCCCGCCCAGTGTATGGGCCGGCCCAGGGCCCTGACCATGCCAGCCTCCAGGTCCAGGCTGTGGGTGGGCACCAACGGCCAGGTCAGCCCGTCCGTGTCCAAAACCAGGTAAGACAGCAGACTGGCCCCACTGGAGTTGGTGCGGACGCGCTGGCTGAAGCCGTAGAAGGCCATATTCCGGGAGTGCTGCACCAGGTTGGCGGCAGAAGGCCAGGCCCCGGACTCACGCACGCTCTGCAGGGAGTTGGCGATGAAGAGGATGGAGCTGTAGATCGTTCCGAAGAGAGGAGAGAGCTGAGGAGAGACATGAGAGGATCAGTAGGCCTACCTGGTGTGCCGGGGCAGTAGACCCTACCTGGAATCTATGGGTGTGTCTGGGCAGTAGGCCTGCCTGTAGAGGATGGGTGTGTCTGGGCACTGGCCTACCTGTAGAGGATGGGTGTGTCTGGGCAGTAGGCCTACCTGTAGAGGATGGGTGTTTCTGGGCAGTAGGCCTAGCTTTAGAGGATGGGTGTGTCTGGGCAGTTGGTCTACCTGTAGAGGATGGGTGTGTCTGGGCAGTAGGCCTACCTGCAGAGGATGAGTGTGTCTGGGCACTGGCCTACCTGTAGAGGATGGGTGTGTCTGGGCAGTAGGCCTACCTGCAGAGGATGAGTGTGTCTGGGCACTGGCCTACCTGTAGAGCATGGGTGTGTCTGGGCAGTAGGCCTACCTGTAGAGGATGGGTGTGTCTGGGCAGTAGGCCTACCTGCAGAGGATGAGTGTGTCTGGGCACTGGCCTACCTGTAGAGCATGGGTGTGTCTGGGCAGTAGGCCTACCTGTAGAGGATGAGTGTCTGGGCAGTTGGTCTACCTGTAGAGGATGAGTGTGTCTGGGCAGTTGGTCTACCTGTAGAGGATGAGTGTGTCTGGGCAGTTGGTCTACCTGTAGAGGATGAGTGTGTCTGGGCAGTTGGTCTACCTGTAGAGGATGAGTGTCTGGGCAGTTGGTCTACCTGTAGAGGATGAGTGTCTGGGCAGTAGGCCTACCTGCAGAGGATGAGTGTGTCTGGGCAGTAGGCCTGTGTCCACAGCTCGCTGGTAGGCTGTGTGAAAGGAGTTCTCCTCAGAGTCCATGGTGACAGTGAGGACGGCGTCGTAGGCTCTCCTTAGCTTGCTGTTGCTGAGCAGGGCGGGGTAGCGCGTGTCGCGGTACGGGAGGCTGTAGAGGAGGGTGTCATAAGGGACGAACACCACAGACCCGTCCGTCAGGTGCATGTCCAACGCCGTTTCCAGTAGCAACCGCTGGGTCTCTCCACCGATCAGAACGGAGTGCATGCAGAGGATCACCACTGGTGGCACAAGCACATACAATCAAGCACAATACACACACGCACGCACGTTCCAAAATACACAGTCACAGAAATGGAAACAAACAGGCACAGACAAACACAGACAGGTGCACACGTGAACAACCACATTAAAGATACATAAATAACATACCAGTCATTTCCAGTGCTACAGTATGGTTGGTGTGTTTCTTAGCATTCTCAGTACAGTGTATTTGCATCAACTGCACTGTGCTTTTAAATGTAATTCCAATGTACCAGTGCATTTCACTATTTCATTTCATATTTTTCAGCTTTTATCTCAAGTTACTTAAGAGAAGAAGGTAGGCACAGGCTGGTTGGGAAAGGGTTAGATTTTGATCTCTAACGACCAAGTTGCTAAGCAGTTCAGTATGTTGACCCATAGAGGTTCAGTGGTATGGGCATGCTCAAATCCATCACCTAAGCATTCATCAATTCCTCTGCCTGGTAGAGTCAGACCCCCACTGAGGCACCAGGAAACACATGCAGCTGTCCATGTGTCAGGTGAAGAAATATTGAGAGGTCCAGTTGAGATGAGTAGGGCAAGGGTAGAGTTGGGATGAGGGTTGAAATTAGAGTAAAAGTCAGGGTTGGTGTGTGGGAGGGGTTGGGGTTGAGGTTAGAGTAGTGGTGTTAGGGTTAAAGTTGGGATGTTAGGGTTAGGTTAGGACCAGGGTGAGGGTTGGGGTTGAGGTTAGAGTTGTGATGTTAGGGTTAAGGTTGGGGTTTGTGTGGAACACTCACTGCGCAGGTGCTTTCTTGTCTTGATGGCCACCAAGGCCCGACGCACTGAGGCGGCATCCTTATCTACCGTTACTATGATGACAACAGGGATGCCGTGGCTGCGCAGCCCGTTGGCCACCTGATTGGCCGTATCCACCCACACGTCCTCGGCTGATGAGACCACGCCCACGTGGGCCCAGCGGAAGTGTCGTGCTAGGCTGTTGACGTGTGCACATGCAGACTGTTTACATGTGTACGTGTTGATCAAGCTGGTTGATTACATGTTTACAAGTGGATTGTTTACATGTTAACATATTCATCAAGCATATTGCTTAGATGTTTATGAGCTGAATGTTTGCATGTGTACATGTTTATCAAGCGGACTGTTACTGTTACTGTACGTGTTTGCGTGTTTAGCACAGTGACAGAGACACACCTGAGCAGCACCCAGACAGGTGAGGGCACAGTGCGCATGAAGGTGGAGTGTCGCTGGTGCTCATCCAGCTCGTAGTTCACACATGCCCAGGAGAACAGCGCCTTGTTCCAGTTCTTAGCCAACAGGGACGCAGCATCACAGTAGCCTGGGTTGACAGGCCCCAGGTAGGCGTTGGCCCGTGGATGGTGGCGCAGGAAACCCCCTAGCGCCCGAGATGTCTGGCAGTCCTCCTCCAGGACCTCGTACTGGAACACCACGCCCAAAGACAGGCTCGGGTCGTGGTTGATACGCTCCACCGCCAACATGGCCGCCAGCTGGGGCCGGGCTTTGGCGAACAGGGGGTCACATGACCAGGGTCCCAGCACCCCGACTCGGAACACACCGGCCTGGGGGAGGAAGGGGAGGGAGGCGAGGAGGAGGAGGACCAGAGCCCACGGGCAAGAGCAGGGGGGAGAGGGGAGGCATGGCATGATAGGAGGTGAGGGTGGTGGGGAGGTTACATGATATTGGACGGAGAGGGTTTGGAAGGCTAACAGTTGGGAGTTCTGGGTGGAAAGAGAAAAGATCCTATAACCGGGGTAACCTAGCTTAGCCCAGCCTATTTTAGCCTAGCCAGACATGCAGACAAGCAGACAAACAGACAGGAAGTTAGAACATTTTGGAAGAGAAAGGTTCCCTATCTCAGGTCTTTTGAGCCCCTTCTCATGAAAGTAAACTGTCACATCAAGGCTTAACCCTACCCAACACTAAACACTGAAAAGAGTCTTACCCAGAGATTCTTCTTAGTTGCGACCTGAGATCCTTCCTCGTTATGATCTCAGGGGGAGAACAGTTGGAGAGGAGGAGGAATGGAGGAGTGTTGGGCAAGAAGGGGAGTAGAACAGAGGAGTGTTGGAGAGGAAAGAGGGATTAGACGAACGGGGAAGACAGGAGTGGACATTACAGAAGGATAATGATTTGAGGATTATGCAGATCATAATCCCTGTCTGTCCACCAATATCTCTACACACGTACTTACCAGTGTGTATCTATGTGTGTGTTCATACCTACCAGTGCTGTGTGTGTATGTGAACAGACCTACCAGTGCTGTATGTGTGTGTGTGTATGTCTATACCAGTGTCTTGACATTTGGCATTGTGGTGTGGTACAATGGTCTTCCAATGATCAGCAAGCGTGAGCTTACAAAGCTGGTAAATGTAGCATCTAAGGTGGTTGGGGTAAAGCTAGCCCAGTTGCAAGACATATATGACAAACGGGTTATGGGTAAGGCTAAACACATTTTAAACTGCCCTGATCACCCACTTTTCAGGGAGTTTAATTTGCTCCCTTCTGGTTGCCACTCTAGGCTACCGAGGTTAAGAACCAGCTGTGCCAGAGATTCCTTCATTCCTGTGGCTATTAGGAACCTAAATTCATTTGGCTGACATCTAGATGTCGACTGGGTGTAGTAAGAAATTCTTGCCCACGCTCACACACACACACACACACATGTACGCACACACACACACACACACACACACAGAGGGTGAACAGAATGCAGAAGTGCTAGGGTTTAGGTAATCTACCTGTGCCATGGATAACAGTGTGTGTGGGGGCATACGTGTGTGTGTGTGTGTGTGTGTGTGTGTGTGTGTGGAAGTAAGTGTGTGTGTGTGTGTGTGTTTGTGTGTAAGTAAGTTTGTGTGTGTGTGAGTGTGTTTGTGCGGGTGTTGGTGAAAGTGTGTGTCTGTGTGCGTGTGTGCATGTGTGCGTGTGTAATACAGATGGAAAAGGTGAGTAATAAGGAGTGTTTATTGCTGAATGAATAGTGACCCTTTATATGTGAAAAGCATGACAGTTCACTGTAACAGTTACATTCACTGTCACAATAGGAATCTAGTTCCTCCCACATTCTCATGTGTCTCACATTCCTATGGCCTATTACAATTAGCTCCACTCCATAACTTTTACTCAATCAGAACTTGCGTTTTTGTGTAAATGTATCTTGTTTAAAACCTGGTTGTTCGCCTCTCAGCAGTCAGCCTTTTTCGTATTATTTGTCAGCCATTTTGAGTGAGGTTATTCATACTGTCACTGTCTGCGTGGAGAATAATTTTCTTAGCGGAAGTCACAATAGTACTCCCCGGAATGCTTGGCTTTTTAGCCCTTCCTCACAGCCACTGATCAGACGTTGTCATTGTGGTGATGTCACTGATGCAGCATCATTGTTCATGTTAGCAGCAGGGTGTAGCTGATGGTTTATTTAGTGTTTAGGCCTACATATCAAGTTGGTTTTGTCTGGTTCATTTTGCTGTTCTGTTACCAAATAACAGGAAAAGTCAAATGCTGCCAGATTTCTGATTTAAACAATGATAACAAGGATATAAGGCATCTTCTATTTCCATACACAACAATTCATGAAAAATACATCCAACCCAGCCACAAGCACACCCCAATAAATAATTCAGCTCCTTGTATTTCAACCGGAAAAAACATTGGAGACCTCCTTGTACAGCTCTCCTGAAGCCCAGTCAAACATGATGTTGTGTGTGGTGAAGGTGTTCCCGCTCCCAGAGTTCCCCCGAAGGATGACTGCTCTCTGGGCTGCGCTGCGCTGTCTGCTGTAGGGGGGGGGGTTCAGGCCCTGGGCTATGTTAAGCACTCTTGAGACAATGTTATTGTTTTGGCGCTGTGAGAAGGTGAAATCTCCCCCTCCTCGCCGTGGCAAGAAGGGATAGTGCCCTTTAAGACTATTGGACTTCCCCACCATAATGGTTGGGTCCGGGCTCCCCTGCGTCCATAAAGGGTGCCTCATTTTTATGAAGGAGACAGGCTGAGAAAAATATGAGAGAACACGGAGAAAGAGGACTTGATTTAGGCATTAAGGTAAAACACTTCCCTGCTGAAAGGTGAAGGGCCCTATTTTAAGGATCTGAAACGCAAGTATCAAAACGCAAAGCGCAAGTAACTTTGTGGGCGGGACTCCGGCGCGGTTGCTATTTTGCCGGCAGGATTTTGCGCCTGGCGCAAATCTAAAAAGGGTTGGTCTGAAGTAGTGCAAATTAACACCGTAACATTATCGTAGCAAACTAGCGATTTTTAGAAACGTTTCAATTAGGAAAATGGTTGCAAATATATATGTGCAGGACTGTGTATAGCACAACACAAGACTTTCATAATTTTGTTATCAATTAATTAAGCCGCAAATATATCATTTATCGGACTCTCGGGATGATCTGGCCGGAATTGTTGCCGGTCGCGCAGTATTCGCATACCCCTTGGTTTCAAGTAAGGTCTCGATCTCACTTGGTTTCAAGGGGTGTATACCCCTTCGTCTTAACCCTACCCCTAGCTCAAAAAGAGTATTGGGACACCACTAGGTCTCACGCGAACGCGCAAAACCAAGGGGTAGGGGGAAGGGGTAAGGGGATGTATTGGGATTGGCCCTAGGCCTGGTGTCCACGGCACAAATGACATGCGTTAAATCATTAGCGAAAAGTCGCCTGGGGGGCGCGGTCAGAAAAATCATGTTTGGCTGTAGCAAACTTCGGTTGCAGTGCTGCTGAGATCGCTGTCCTCCAAATCACACACACGACGAACTGATTGGCTCTCAGCAGGCAGCAAATCGCTCTCATTTGCATGAAGTTGAAGAATTCTCAACTTTCTGCAGCCCGCAAAGGCGATTTTTTCCTCGCTAGGCAGCAAATCGCTTCCATTCATTCCCAATGAGAGCAACGCGATAACGTATGAGAGGCCGTATAGGACATTATTCATACTTGGTCTCACATACACGCCATGACCTCACATATATACCTTTATACTCTCACATATATACCAATATACACTCACACATATACCATCATACTCTCACACATACACAGTACACAACACCATCATACTCTCACACATACACCATCATACTCTCACACATACACCATCATACTCTCACACATACACCATCATACTCTCGCACATACACCATCATACTCTCACACATACACTATCATACTCTCACACATACACTATCATACTCTCACACATACACCATTATACTCTCACACATACACCATCATACTCTCACACATACACTATCATACTCTCACACATACACCATCATACTCTCACACATACACCATCATACTCTCACATATATACCATCATACTCTCACATATATACCATTATACTCTCACATATACACTATTATACTCTCACATATATACCATTATACTCTCACATGTACACCATTATACTCTCACACATACACCATTATACTCTCACATATACACACCATTATACTTGAATACTTGTCTATGTGAGAGACAATACATGTCTATGTGAGAGAGAATACTTGTCTATGTGAGAGAGTTTGATTGAAACGGAAGGCAGTTTGATTGAACAGGAAGTAGTACTGAATTCTCAGTACCTGATTGGCTTACACATGAAGAAGGATTTCGGGTACCGCCCCAGTCTGATGTTAGCTGACTGATTGGTTCCGTACTGATTACAAACATCAAGATTCAAGTTTGTTTGTCTTGATTCACCCCAGAGCTGGATTGTGACCTGTCATGTTTACTCTCTCCAGCAGGAGGCAGTAGCAGCATGGCCAGGCTGGTCTAGGGCTGGAACAGTGAGATGAGCTGGGGGTTCATCTTCAATGGTACTTCCTGTTTGCTTATATGGGATGTTGAGATGATGAATCATCTACGTTTCTTCCTGTCTAGGATCTTTTCCCCTGGTCCAGCCCCCTGGACTATCTTCTGACTCCCCCAGAGCGCACACTCTGTTTGGTTCTCCTGTTGACCCAGAGTGGGGCTAATGAGCCTAGAACACACCTAGGGGTAAGGCTCTGCTCTGGGTTCTGATGGAGGACCAGTGGGGGTGGTCCTGGGGGCCGGCTGGGGGCAACAGACCCTCATGACTGATAATAAAACAATCTGATCTCATCCTGACTCCAAACTCCTCCATCCACATCATGAAGTCTCCTTGTGACTCATCCTCCTCTTCTCTCTCCACAGACTGGTCGTTCTGGCTTCCAGAAGTCTCCTGCTTGTGCTGAGGTCAGTATTTTACATGTGATTATTTTCTACTGTGGTTTGTGAAGTGATGTTCCTTATTACCGCCCCAGTCTGATGTTAGCTGACTGATTGGTAACCGTACTGATTATAAACCAAGTGACTGGATTCTTTATCAAGAGTTTCAACCCAGATTTGATGTCTAAAGCTGTCATTTCCTGTTTACAGAATGCAGTTTCCTGTTAAAGATGGAGGCTGGTGCACAAAGCCATGGTAGGTGTTCTGTCCTGGT
Organism: Mallotus villosus; assembly: GCA_903064625.1. Taxonomy (NCBI): domain Eukaryota; kingdom Metazoa; phylum Chordata; class Actinopteri; order Osmeriformes; family Salangidae; genus Mallotus; species Mallotus villosus. The sequence goes on along the minus strand of CAEFZP010000430.1, from coordinate 240,200 downwards.
CACCCACAGCTCTGCGGCGGCCATCTTGTCTGCCTAGCGTCTCCAATAAAGCCCTCTGCGGTCACTATGACGATTAACTTAGCTCACTTTGAACCCACGTGTAACGAGATGAACAACTGAGTGATGAAGGTGTTTCTGTGTGGATGTTAGACAGCTGTGTTCTGGGTCTGACGTGCGTCTGTGTTGTAGGTGTCTGTGACCCGTACGAGATTGAAGGCACTGGACAAGTTTGCAGGTGCCGGACTCTGATCATGGAGGTATGTCTTCTCTCCAGGTGGCCATTTTGCATTTCTGAGTGGCTGTTTCTGCTACTCTGCAGTTTCCATGATGATCAACTTAGCTCACTTTGAAACAATGTGAAAAGACACGAACAACTGAGAAACTGTCCGTCACGTCATCACCCTGTTGCTCTTCCTCTGCAGCGTCTAATGAGACTCTCCTCTTCCCCCTCCAGCCTCCGCTGCCCTCTGTGGAGCCCTGCAGTACTGCGGCCTGGAGTCTCTAACCGATCAGGTGAGTTTGACCATGTGTCTTTTTAAAGGAGGCGGGCTGGGTCTTGATTCTATTGGAATCTACCTTGCCAGCCAATCACGACTGTCCTTCAGAAACCTGCTTGAAATGTTGATATACTTTCTGGAATCTCGTTCGTCTGAACTCCTGTTGAGAAATGGAAATCTAACCGCTGCAGAGTAGAACAGACGTGATGGTGTGTGTCTGACCGCCCAGACGTTAATAACATGTCTGTTCTTTCAGGGCCTGTCCTGGAGGGTGTGCAGCAGGGCTGGGATGCACGTTTACATGGTGAGAATGTGTTCAGTCATTTTCTCTGGTTGATAAACCATGTATGTATTGGGTTTGAACACGACACTGAAGAGCTGTCTTTCAGTACGTCTTATACACTGCTTGAGAGCTCGGAGGACTCTGGTTTGATTCCTGAAGGGGGCCATTTGGGGAGGCAGCTCTGAGCAGTATATACCTGTCAGTCATAAGTCTCTACCTGAGAACCCAACAATGTTGGAAAGCAGGAAGCTGTGCGATACCTGGGGGTGGTAAATCTGCAAGGCAGGAAGTGATGCTATTCTGGTTCCTGATGATGACACCCGCATGCGTCTTACGCCCCGAGCTGAACCCAGAACCTGCGAAGGTGAACCCACTGGGGTTGCCGGGGAAACAAGGTGAAGGTCTCGTTGGGGTTACCAACAGTCTGACTGGGGACCAGAGATCTGCCCACACAACATGACCTGCCAGGCAGGGGCACTTCCTGGTGGTGGGCTTCTGGGAATCTTCAACGCCTGATCGATCACTCACGACTTCCTGTTTGTGTTTCAGGTGTTCCTTCTCAGGTAGCTTGGCACATTCATGCTGAAAGCAGGTGTGACCCAAACCAGCTTCTCCAGAGGGAGGGGGGGGGGCTCCTCACTGGGACCATGAGGTGTGTTTCCTGTCACTTCCACTCCACTTCCTGTTGGCTGATCTGGGATGGTTATGATGATATCTGGCACCTAACAGTCTGGTCCAGCCCCCAGAACTATCTTATTGCCCCCCCAGAACGTTACGGTCTGTTTGGTTCTCCTGTTGGCCCAGAGTGGGGCTGATGAGCCTGGGGTTTAATCATCGACCCAGGGGTAAGGCTCTGCTCTGGGTTCTGATGGAGGACCAGTGGGGGTGGTCTTGGGGGCCGGCTGGGGGCAACAGATCCTCATGAATGATAAAACAATCTGATCTCATCCTGACAACTCCTCCATCCACATCATGAAGTCTCCTTGCGACTCATCCTCCTCTTCTCTCTCCACAAACTGGTTGTTCTGGCTTCCAGAAGTCTCCTGCTTGTGCTGAGGTCAGTATTTTACATGTGATTCTTTTCTACTGTGGTTTGTGAAGTGATGTTCCTTATTACCGCCCCAGTCTGATGTAAGGTGACTGATTGGTTCCCTACTGATTACAAACATGAGTTCATTTCCATGACTGAAGCCAGATGTGTTTCTGACCCAAGCTTTGCTTTGTTCTCGACAGCGAGGCGACGTGGAGCTTTTCTTCTGATCCTTCCTCCTGTCAGGTGTGTACTGAGGAACGTCTTCATCAAGCCTTTCTCTCCAGAAATGATGATTCTCTTATTACCGCCCCAGTCTGATGTTAGCTGACTGATTGGTACACCTCTGATTTGTAACTACAAGAATGGCTGTGTATAACTGGACTACAAACATGAAGTTAACCCAGTGGAATTTGTGTTGCAGGTCTGTGGATCATGGAGACTATGTTCGTCTTCCAGCTGAGATGGGGAGGAGGAGTAGGGAGATTCATACCTCTTCATACTTTTGTACCATACTTGACTTTAAGTTTGAACTGACTCAAGCTTGCAGATTATCATTATTAGTAATCTGTCCACTGTTACAAAGATTTAAGATCATGACGTCTGTTGTACTGAGGAATGTCATCTAAATTCAAACATTCATCTCAAGGGATACAAGCAGTTACTGGTATACACGTTCAGAGTGGGAACGATTCTATCGTATTAACTGATTGCTAGGCCCTTGAATAGGCCTGTTATATATCACTGATCAGTAAACCACTAAGTTCACAACACAATTCTTTTAAATTCCATACTGTTAAGTATCTTCAGTGCATTCCAATATTTGAACCACACCCTACTATACTAGTTTATGAGAACATGTCAGACTTCAGACGAGGAGTCCAATCTAGCAAGATGTGTTTACTGTGCTTAGAAAGGCTGTCACCCCACTGACGTTTATTAGACTTGTCACATTGTGATACTATTGACCTGCTACTCATTTTGGTCCAGTCTGAGATGCTCAACTTGTATCAGACAACTGCACATTGATCTATGATGATTCGTCTTTAACTTGTGCTTGGTGGTTTACTTCATTGACGGTATTTTCAAAGCAATCGGGTACTAGATATCTTCACCCTTAACACTTGTAAAAGCTGCATCTTAAATGACCACAGGTCAAAGACTTTTGCATCCAAACCTTGTTTTATTGGTAAACCAGCTGAGGCACATGGTCAACAGCACTGTCCAATGCCACATGACCCCCAACACACACTCTCTCCCTCCAACACACACACTCCCCCTCCAACACACACACACACACACACACCCTCCACACACACACACCCTCCAACACACTCCCCCTCCAACACACACACACACACTCTCCCTCCAACACACACACACACACCCCCTCCAACACACTCTCCCCCTCCAACACACACACTCTCCCTCCAACACACACACTCTCCCTCCAACACACACACTCTCTCCCTCCAACACACACACCCCCTCCAACACACACACTCTCCCCCTCCAACACACACTCTCCCCCTCCAACACACACACTCCCCCTCCAACACACACTCTCTCCCACTCCAACACACACACTCTCTCCCTCCAACACACACACTCTCCCTCCAACACACACACACTCTCCCTCCAACACACACACTCTCCCTCCAACACACACACTCTCTCCCTCCAACACACACACCCCCTCCAACACACACACTCTCCCCCTCCAACACACACTCTCCCCCTCCAACACACACACTCTCTACCTCCAACACACATCCTCTCCCCCTCCAACACACACACTCTCTCCCTCCAACACACACACTCTCCCCCTCCAACACACACTCTCCCCCTCCAACACACATGCTCTTTATACACTCGCCCCCTCCCGCACGGTAAGTCAGCATTGAAGACGTGAGCAGCGATGTCATCCAGCAGCCAGTCCACCCCCTTCAGCAGGTTCTCCAGTCATCGCACTGCATCCTGGAATGCACCAGTGGTGGGTCAGGATCTCGTCCAAGCCCAGAGGGCTATTGCACGAAACCAGGATAAGGGATTAAGCCGGGATATTCAAATTATCCTGGATGACTTTAGCTTTGACTTGGTTGCACGAAAGCAGGTTGAATTAAACCCAGCCAAGTGACCATGGACATTTATTCTTTGCAGCTAGCCTGCTCCAGTGCTGGCCACGGGGATCTGCAACATGGCGCTAAACGTGTTGCCTGACGCCAAACTCAACTGGCAGGCCTACTGCACACATGCAAAGGTGAACCCAACCCATGCCAACGTTCACTACCCAAATATTTTCCAGCCCCCGTAGTAGTGTGGTATTCAAATATAGAGTATGTGGCACTGGAGAGTAACGGATCTGCTGGTCGCCCCCAGATCAACGTGACGGCTTACGTGAGGGATCTGGAGAGAGCCAAGCAGGACCAGGCTGGGATACTTGACAGACACAATCTGACGGCGGCTAAGACAGACCTGGAGAAGGTGCTGGTCGTAAGGCCCTGGAGATGGGACAGGTGAGAGGAGGAGAGGGCTGAGTCATGATGGCTAGTGGAAGTATTATACTGTCGGTAATGTTCAATCATGAAGATGGGATGGTTGGTTATAGATTGCATAAAAGTAGAGCAAAAAGTAGCCGTTGAATTGCATGATTTAATGGGTGTGACCTCTTCCTTCACATCAACATATTGTTTGTAGAAAGTAGGCGTGAGTGCTTTTTGGCTGTGAAGTAACTATTGTGAAATGTGAACTCCACCATTTACTTGATAATGAACAGTAATATGGTGTCATTTCTTCACAGATGTGTTTTACACTGTATAACATTTCTGTGTGCAAGTGGACGGCGTGGAATGGTTGCATGTGGGTGTTTTCTTGTTTGAGTGTGCACACACAATACCTGAATAAACAAGCCTTGGTCTATGTGTGCCTCCACGCAGGTGTATTACTACATGGGCCTGGATGCCGTCCAGGAGAGTCTGCTGGTGGACGAGGGGGCTTTGAACAACGCCCTGGTGAGTCTCTCCCAGGCCCTGCAGTGCCACCTGGGCGACAGCCTGCCCGACCTCCACCTCCTCAGGGGGCACTGCCTCCTCCTGAAGGGCGAGGAGCAGAACGCAGCCGACTGCTTCAAGAGAGCCCTCGAGCTGGAGCGTCCGGGCAGTGGGGACACGTCGGCTCTGCGTTGTCTCCTGGAGGCCCTCCTGGCCCTGTTTGCCCAGAGTGGCCCCGACCCCGGTCCCGTCATCGGCCAGCTGGAGGTGTGGGTGCGGCGGGCCGAGGAGAGGCACGCGGAGGACGCGGTGGAGGCCGAGCTGAGATATCTCTGTCGGACACACACGGCCGAGGTCACAGAACTCTCCAGGATTCTCGTCAGGAGAGGAAGACTAGACCTGGTGAAAAATGCTGCTTACAGTTTTTACCAATCGCTAAGACGGTTTTTCCCATACCTTTAACAAGTTTTCTAAACTCTTAACGCACCAACCCACCCACCACACACAATTGGCAAAACTGTTAATTTCATGCTCAAAATCACTCATTATAAACTAAACTCAAACACTTATCGTCATAACACAAAAATACACTAAACATGAAACCATGTCTAGCAAACACTAACACACGTTCTCTTTTCACACTAATATGTAGTCAATCATAGCACAATGTCATAAAAAACACTAACATCAGATGGAATTACAGAAACTGCATTCATCTATATGTGTCTGGTCTCACAGTATATGGACTATAGATTGTGTTTGCAATGCAGTTTCTTTTGAAGCCTCTCTACATTTTTGTTTTGTTGGGTTTAGTTATGAAATGCAATTCGTTTCTTTGCTGCAGAAATTCTGAACAAAAAATGAATGACCCATCTCAGAGTAGCTTTAGAGAATGTACGTTTACTGTATTGAAAAAAAGAAGACAGAAACATAATTGCTGCAGTAAAGGCTTCATTTGCAACAGGACAATACTGCAATACAGTAAATATGCGATATCCCTGTAAGACCCGATCTACGTAAAATGTCAAAATCACCTTTAGCTCTCCAAAAAACACATTGTCTTGTCTTGCAATGCTATTGGATAAATTTGGTCTTTCGAAAAAAGAAATGAGCAATTACAGTAAAGAGCTAAAGATGACATTGTAACTTTACAACAAGGGGTCTTATAGGGATATAGCTGCCATTTACAGTATTACCCTAGCCCTGCCCTTCTCTGAGGGCCACCACACATTCTAACTCCTCTCCCTTGCCCCACTCCTCTCCCTTGCCCTTGTCCCACTCCTCTCCCTTGTCCTAGTACTTGTCTTACCGTACTTTCCCTCGTGCAGCATTACTGTATTCTTACTTTCTTTGTGTTGCTCTATATTGTTCTTTTTCCACACAAGATTAGCCCAAAGAGGTCCTCGTTACTGTATACTATATGGCCATGCGATTGAAATAGGTAACCTCAACACCTGAGTGTTTCCTAGTTGGGAATCAACTGTGATTTATAGTATTTGCATAACTTCAACCAGCTTTTTCTCAGTAGCAATGGAATACGTAAAATACAGAGGAAATATTTGTGTTTCAATTCACAATATGAACGGTTGTTCACTTTGACTTAGTCAATAAGTTAGGTTTTGAACATGATGTTATCTGTTTTGGCATACAGTGTGAAAGCAATGGTAAATTGAGCAGTAAAAATCGATTGTTTTGGTCTTGGTTGAGCTTGTGTGTAAAAGAAGTTGAAGCATTTGAAATTTGTGTTTACTCTATGCATTTTGTGTCAAAGCAACAAGAAATGTGTTAATTGTATAGCCAACACAGACGGATGTTGTGCTAACTGTGTTAAGAGTTTAGGAAACGTGTTAAAGGTATGGCAAAAACCGTCATAGCGATTGGTAAAAACTGTAATACTGTGCAGCCCAACTGCACTGCCAGTAAGAAAGCACTGGCAAGGTCTATGTCTATTTGAAGAGGGATTCGATCTTTCACCAAGAATGGAAGATAATCAGTTTCTCCTCCGATGAAATGCAATTAATATTTTGGCCATTACAGTTTTTTTCAGTCGCTGACAAGCATTTGTCCAAACAGTAGTCACATTTTCCAAACTCTAACTACAATTAGCACAGCATCAGTCTTTTTTGGCCATACAATTCACATATTTCATGTCCTTTTCACACAATATGCAGTCAGTGAACACATTTCCACAACGCTTACATTTTCTTAACAGACAAGCTATACCTCCCAACAAAATGATGGATTTTTTGTGTAGTATTTACGAATGTTAACACACAACATCCCACAATAGCAAAAACAATTATCCAAACCTTAGATACAGTATAAAAACATCTGCTTCTGCAATGATATTAGTTCAAAAACAACATATCTTAGCAAAAAAAAAGACAATTGTAAAATTGACACACAGCTGATTTATGTTGGGTAAAGTGGGCCAACCACAGCTGATTCCAGTCTGGCTTAGACTCAGTGGCAGGGGTTATTTCCTTCAATTACTATAAAAGAAGGACTTTGAGGAGTTATGTTTTTGGAAACAGAAAATTTCAAACACTGTAATGTCTGGACGAGGAAGAGGAAGAGCAAGGGGCCCAGGGAGAAGAGCAGGCCCAGTGAGAGATGGAGGGAGAGGTGCAGAAGCAGTGAGAGTTGCAGAAGGAGGTGCAGGTGCAGTGAGAGGAGCAGTGAGAGGAGCAGGGATGGGGAGAAGAGCAGGCCCAAGGAGAGGGCATGGTAGAGGTTCAAGAATGCATGGTGGTGGCATTCCAAGGGCTGCAAGAACAGTAGTCAGTGATGAAATTCGTGCCACTTTTTGCTGTTTTTTTTTACGGAATGTGTTTCATGGATATTTTGTTCACTGTAAGCATTACTGTAAAAGTTTTCTGTTCTATTACTGTATATTGTGTTTCTACTTCCTTTAGTAAACAGTAAGGAAAAACACTGAAATGTGTTTGAATTTGAACATTTTTGTACATGTGGACATACAGTTCCCAACCAAGAAATTTAGTGTAAAAGGTGGATTGCATGTTTTGCATGCAAATACCTGAAGTCTCTGCAGTTTTTATAATGTCAACAATAGCCAGTATTTTGAAACCTGGTGTACTTTGATTGACTGCATGTACCTTGTGAAGTGAAAACAAGTGTTATTATATGACAAAATTATTTCATTTTGAGTCATATTTCCAGTGTTTTGGTAAAGTCAGTGTGTGCAGAGAAATGGAGAGTTAGTATATATTTAACAAAATGTGTTTTTGAGAAGAAAATTATCCATTTGGCCAATTGTGTTTTGTAGGTGTCAGTCTGCGTTAAGAGTTTAGAAAAAGTATCCGAAGTATGGGTAAGCGCTTGTTAGCGGCTGTAAAAAACTGTAAATAGTTCCCTAGAAGTTTTAGCATTTTCTATAAAAGAGAATAAATTGTTTATGCTGCTTTGTAGCTATTCAGATATAGATATGTATCTTCTTAGCATGACCCACTGCAGTAACTAAGAACCCAGAATAACTAGATCTAGACAGGCAGCTAAACACCAATGTATTTTACTGAATACAGGGAACAAGAAAGTAGCTTTAATGTTCAATTTCAGCACAATGCATGTATATAAAAACAAATAAGAGGTGTTCATTTACACTGTACACAGACAGAGTTGTTTTTTACCAGATATGGAGATTTCATATGTTGACGATAAAATAAAAGTTTAAATATACTATAGAGTATGTTCATGACGTACGAGCCCACTACACATTTAGCTCCAGTACTTTTTGACCTGTTTACACATCTCTGCATGGATCACAACTTCTTGGAAATGCGAATACGTTTTTATTTTGGATTCAAAATATGCTTTGTGTGCTGCTTGTAGGGGCACAGACACGCCTATGTGACAGGGCCTCAGTCATCCTTGGGGATTCCAGAGGAACATGTCATCCTCTTCCAAAGCCCTCTGAAGAATGCACGGATTCTCTTGTTCTTCTTCTTCTTCTTCACCTGTCTGTCTTCATCTGCTGAATAAAAACAGCATACATCACTGAATTAATTTAACGCATTTCAAACTAAGGTAATGGAGGCCAAATGATCGTGGAGCTTTGAATAACTCACCAGCACACTTGGCAGCCTCTCCACTGCACTCCTCAGGTACAAGATCAGTGAGCTGAATACAGAGACACAGAAATGAACATGTGTCTAAAAACATCCAAATGTAAAGATGGTGTTTAGTAAAAAATTGCAAGGTGCACAAACCATAAAAAACGTAGTCACCCATATCGTCTCTTACCTGAGGAAGCTGAGTGGCCAAGGGGGGGGCAGTCAGAGACAGATATCAGGGCCAGGGATCTCCTCTTCTCAGACTCTTTCACAACCTTGTGCAGGAGTTCATTGAGAACATCCTTAGCAGCAATCTCAGACTTCCCATTGAGGAGGGTAACCTTCCGGGTCTGAGAGATCTGTAAACGGCAAATCAGTGTAAAGACTTAAATAAGTTACATGTACTGCTGTCTGAACAGCAAAGTAAGCTTTGATGAATGATGCCAGACCTGACTATCCAGGGGAGTGGGCATGTGAACCATCTCTACTGCAGCTGCTATGAGGTACTCCACAATGTTGGAAGCTGCAGTCTTCAGGCTGTCCATCACCAGCTCCTTGGCTTCAGCCTTCATGAGGGCTTTTTTAGCACGGACATCAGCGATGTGTCCAGTTGCCAAAAGCTGTTTGGCCAGGATAGGCCTGTGAGAGAGGTCAGCCAGGACCAGGAATCTCTTCTGCTCAGAGTCCATCACAACCTTGTGCAGGAGTTCATTGAGAACATCCTTAGCAGCAATCTCAGACTTCCCATTGAGGAGGGTAACCTTCCGGGTCTGAGAGATCTGTAAATGGCAAATCAGTGTAAAGACTTAAATAAGTTACATGTACTGCTGTCTGAACAGCAAAGTAAGCTTTGATGAATGATGCCAGACCTGACTATCCAGGGGAGTGGGCATGTGAACCATCTTTACTGCAGCTGCTATGAGGTACTCCACAATGTTGGAAGCTGCAGTCTTCAGGCTGTCCATCACCAGCTCCTTGGCTTCAGCCTTTCATGAGGGCTTTTTTAGCACGGACATCAGCGATGTGTCCAGTTGCCAAAAGCTGTTTGGCCAGGATAGGCCTGTGAGAGAGGTCAGCCAGGGCCAGGAATCTCTTCTGCTCAGAGTCCATCACAACCTTGTGCAGGAGTTCATTGAGAACATCCTTAGCAGCAATCTCAGACTTCCCATTGAGGAGGGTAACCTTCCGGGTCTGAGAGATCTGTAAATGGCAAATCAGTGTAAAGACTTAAATAAGTTACATGTACTGTTGTCTGAACAGCAAAGTAAGCTTTGATGAATGATGCCAGACCTGACTATCCAGGGGAGTGGGCATGTGAACCATCTCTACTGCAGCTGCTATGACGTCCTCCACAATGTTGGAAGCTGCAGTCTTCAGGCTGTCCATCACCAGCTCCTTGGCTTCAGCCTTCATGAGGGCTTTTTTAGCACGGACATCAGCGATGTGTCCAGTTGCCAAAAGCTGTTTGGCCAGGATAGGCCTGTGAGAGAGGTCAGCCAGGGCCAGGAATCTCTTCTGCTCAGAGTCCATCACAACCTTGTGCAGGAGTTCATTGAGAACATCCTTAGCAGCAATCTCAGACCTTCCATTGAGGAGGGTAACCTTCCGGGTCTGAGAGATCTGTAAATGGCAAATCAGTGTAAAGACTAAAATAAGTTACATGTACTGCTGTCTGAACAGCAAAGTAAGCTTTGATGAATGATGCCAGACCTGACTATCCAGGGGAGTGGGCATGTGAGCCATCTTTACTGCAGCTGCTATGAGGTACTCCACAATGTTGGAAGCTGCTGTCTTCAGGCTGTCCATCACCAGCTCCTTGGCTTCAGCTTCATGAGGGCTTTTTTAGCACGGACATCAGCGATGTGTCCAGTTGCCAAAAGCTGTTTGGCCAGGATAGGCCTGTGAGAGAGGTCAGCCAGGGCCAGGAATCTCTTCTGCTCAGAGTCCATCACAACCTTGTGCAGGAGTTCATTGAGAACATCCTTAGCAGCAATCTCAGACTTCCCATTGAGGAGGGTAACCTTCCGGGTCTGAGAGATCTGTAAATGGCAAATCAGTGTAAAGACTTAAATAAGTTACATGTACTGCTGTCTGAACAGCAAAGTAAGCTTTGATGAATGATGCCAGACCTGACTATCCAGGGGAGTGGGCATGTGAGCCATCTTTACTGCAGCTGCTATGACGTCCTCCACAATGTTGGAAGCTGCAGTCTTCAGGCTGTCCATCACCAGCTCCTTGTCTTCAGCTTTCATGAGGGCTTTTTTAGCACGGACATCAGCGATGTGTCCAGTTGCCAAAAGCTGTTTGGCCAGGATAGGCCTGTGAGAGAGGTCAGCCAGGGCCAGGAATCTCTTCTGCTCAGAGTCCATCACAACCTTGTGCAGGAGTTCATTGAGAACATCCTTAGCAGCAATCTCAGACCTTCCATTGAGGAGGGTAACCTTCCGGGTCTGAGAGATCTGTAAATGGCAAATCAGTGTAAAGACTAAAATAAGTTACATGTACTGCTGTCTGAACAGCAAAGTAAGCTTTGATGAATGATGCCAGACCTGACTATCCAGGGGAGTGGGCATGTGAGCCATCTTTACTGCAGCTGCTATGAGGTACTCCACAATGTTGGAAGCTGCAGTCTTCAGGCTGTCCATCACCAGCTCCTTGGCTTCAGCTTTCATGAGGGCTTTTTTAGCACGGACATCAGCGATGTGTCCAGTTGCCAAAAGCTGTTTGGCCAGGATAGGCCTGTGAGAGAGGTCAGCCAGGGCCAGGAATCTCTTCTGCTCAGAGTCCATCACAACCTTGTGCAGGAGTTCATTGAGAACATCCTTAGCAGCAATCTCAGACCTTCCATTGAGGAGGGTAACCTTCCGGGTCTGAGAGATCTGTAAATGGCAAATCAGTGTAAAGACTAAAATAAGTTACATGTACTGCTGTCTGAACAGCAAAGTAAGCTTTGATGAATGATGCCAGACCTGATTATCCAGGGGAGTGGGCATGTGAACCATCTCTACTGCAGCTGCCAAGAGGTCCTCCACAACTTCATCAGAATCATAAAAATAAATGATGTGTTCAGCTGCAGCAAGCTCTTTTTCCTTAAAAGAAAACAACATAAACATAGAACATGTTGCAATATGAACATTGAACATGATAAGGCCGGTAAAATAACTTTAGATATGTCTCGGTTCATACCAGCTGTTTGGCCAGGATAGGCCCGTGACGGTAAGAGAGGTCAGCCGGAAATACGTTCTGCTCTGAGTCCACCACCTTCTCCAGGAGCTCACTGGGGACTTCCTCAACGAGCCCCGAGGAATAATCATCAGCCAGGGGTAGCTGGTACCCGTAGGCAGCAGCCATTCTTCTTTGGTAAATCCTTCCCAGATAGGTCACCACTGCCTGGACCACAGGCTTCAACTGGAAGGTGCTGTTGAAGCCCAGTAAGTAGAAGGTCTTGGCTGATTCTTTGAAGCACCAAAGCACAGCGGCCATGCTGTCCCGTGCAATCATGCCTCTAACAGATGTCAAGAAGTGTCTGGAGCAGTTGCCACAATGGGACAGGAAGATGGAAACCACTCTCATGACCAGATTATACATTTCACCTGTGGCTGCCACCGCCTTCTTTCCCACAACAGAGACAAGGCCGAGGTTACTGAATTGTATACTTAGCTTTGCCAGAGACTGCTGGACCATCTCTCCGGGTTTCTCCAGCAGGTGCTTAAGAGAACAGGTCATCATGCCTGGGACCAGGACCTCAGCTCCCATGGTGAAGTCAGACACGGTCAGGGCTAAAGACTCCATAGTTTCTCCAGACGATGATGTGGAAGTGCTCTTCGTGCTCCCTGTTGCCCTAATAGGAAGGCCTATCAAGGCCGGAGAGAGGCACACCCTCACATCCTGAGCTGCCGCAGAACGGATCTTTTGGAGGAAGGTGTCAAGGCCCTCCACTGTGATCTTCACAGAGAGAGAAAGAGATAAGGAGATCCAATTGAGATATTTTATTCACCAAACTAAATCTTCTCAGTGTCATGAGAGAGGCTAAGGACAGAAACGCCAGAATGCTGTGTTGTCATTCATACCTTTCCTTCAAACAGCTCCGACAGACGACGTTCGTATGCTTGCATTTCACTGAGAATGTTCTCCAGCTCGCAAACTAGCTCACGCATTTTGGTGTTCTCCTCCTGAATCCAACATTTGAAACTTTTAACACTGAATAATCATCTCCAAAATGTCACTCAAATAATGACTTCTGAGCCTTTTTCTTTTCTTTACAGACAAAACTACAATGCCAATGTTGTAATCAATTTGATTAGCATCTTTTATAAACCTTACCAGTTTGACTAGATTTAGATCAGTCTCTTGTGTCTTGTCCCCACTCCTTCAAATGAACATAAAGATGAGCCATCACATATTTTTCCATTAATATGACACTATTAACACTAATTATTGACATGAATGCTTCACTCACTCCACATGGATTCTTGTCATCATCCTTTTGGGTCTTCTTGACATAATCCAATTCCTTATAAATGTAGAGGTGATATAAGAAGGTAGACCAATTTCAAATAACGTCAATTACGGTTTAAAGATAATTATTGAAGATAGGGTTTACTGCAATTCTGGTGCTGTTGTGAAGAGGACAAAAAGAAGCATTTACTTTAGTACTTCAGAATGGAATGACATCATGGAATATTAAGACATTGTGACATCACAGTTTTTGATGCATCATAGTTCTTGACAAAACCATAACAACTGTACACAGAAACTGAATATTGATTGGGTACTGTCAATTACATACATTTAGATGTGGAAATCAATGATAATACCAACTAAAGAAATATTATGATGCACAGTATGGGTCATTTATATAAACCATATCTTATACTGTACATTCATATAAGCTGCCTACATGTTTGACATTTTTTATCATGGGAAAACACCAGCGACATCGGTCTATCAAACATTTAATAAACTGCCTCTACCACCAAAGTGACTTAAATTGATAGGGCATTATTGGTAATAATAATATACGGCGGTAATTTAGGGTAGCCTAATAACAGCATAGCGCAACAGTTTATCCAACAAAGATTCCGTTCACAGCGGATCCCTGAATATGCTTGCCACGTTCAAAAGGTGACACTCACTTTCAGATAGAGGCACAGGCCTGTCCGAGATTGCTTTTGAACTACAAACTATGAACAAATCAACATTCATGGACTCAAACTTAACCTGTTTGAGTATTACAACACATTAAATAAAATACAAATGACCGTAAGTCTTACTTGTGAATTCGCTTATTTAAATAGGCAAATTTGCTGTGTTTTCGTTGTGTTTTCTTCTTCTCTTGCAGCAAATTATTCAACGGAACGCGACATTGGTCGTTAACATGATTGAGGTCAAATAACTTGTGGTGACGCAAAATGTTGTCTTTTCATTTATAATAGGCTATTGCCTTTGACATACCCATTATGACGTAATCATTCCAATAACTACTAGGCCTACTAATGTAATTTAGTAGTAAAACCAAATGCCTTATTATGAATGATCAGTGGTTAGATTCTCGTCTCACGCTTATGAAGCATTTATATTAAAACATTTGTATTAGACACTTGTGAAACAAAGACATTCACAGAGAGGCTGGTTGCACTCGAGGTACGGAACAATTCCCAACGCAAATGCTGTGTTGGATCTTCTGAGGGCTAGATTATACATTCTCTGGTGCCCCTTAAAACCCGTTCCATAGGGCTGCGCTTTACCATCGCCATCTAGTGGTTTACTGTCAGAACAGCACTTGAAATTCACGCAGTATAGAAAAGAACTAATGGCAGTAACCTGTAGAAAGAACCAATGGCAGTATAGAAAGAACCAATGGCAGTATAGAAAAGAACCAATGGCAGTAGCCTGTAGAAAGAACCAATGGCCGTATAGAAAGAACCAATGGCAGTATAGAAAAGAACCAATGGCAGTATCCTGTAGAAAGAACCAATGGCAGTATAGAAAGAACCAACGGCAGTATAGAAAAGAACCAATGGCAGTAGCCTGTAGAAAGAACCAATGGCAGTATTCACCTTATTCCGCCCCGCCCACCTTTTTTAGTTCCGTTGTATTCGAACTTCCTGTTTGCCGGGGATATCATTCAATTCAATGGAAAACTGCCGAAAAGTCCCGCTGCTAAAAAATGATATAAGGTTGGTGGATTTGTGCCAGTTGTGCTATATTCGTGTGCTACAACAAGTCACCAATACACTGGATGGCTTGAAAACGACTTTTAAGTGTCAGATCGCTGCTCTGCTTTGCTGCTATAAGCGTTACATTAGCCACAAACATAAGATGTTCTAACGATTTCACTGCAGGGCATATTTTCTATACCTTGTTTGAAAGCTTAAGCTTGCTATTAGCCATAAACTGCAAATGTATGAGTGACAAATTACACAAATGGTGCTGTAATAATAAATAGTAACAACTTTTTCATCGAGGGTCTTTGGTAGAAGCTTTATTCAACGTGTTAAAACTTACATGAGTGCACTAGTAATCTTCCCTCGTATCTAATGGCAATTATAAAGACGCATCTATTAACTCATTTGATTGCTGCGTTGTTTCAAAAGCTTTACATTACATTTAGATGCACTCGGACCACTTCTTTCCATGGTCAAAACAATCAAAAGACAGGGTCTGATTTCGTTTTCTCCAGTTGTTATGGAAGCCACTAACTGCAATGGCAGTAGCCTGTAGAAATAACCAATGGCAGTATAGAAAGAACCAACGGCAGTATAGAAAAGAACCAATGGCAGTAGCCTGTAGAAAGAACCAATGGCAGTATAGAAAAGAACCAATGGCAGTAGCCTGTAAAAAGAACCAATGGCAGTATAGAAAGAACCAATGGCAGTATAGAAAAGAACCAATGGCAGTAGCCTATAGAAAGAACCAATGGCAGTATAGAAAAACCCAAATGCAACAGTGTTAAAGAATAGCAAGTGTCAGCTCCTTCATCTGTGATTTTCACTTCACACACATGGTAAAAAGCTTCAGTATTGCATCCCTGAGAAATAAACAGAACAGAAAATGATTGGATATATTAAAATAATATTTGTAGTTCAATAGAATAGAACAGAACATGTCATAGTTCTCACAGTAAACCACTAGATGGCGATGGTAAAGCGCAGCCCTATGGCGCTGTCGAAACAGTGCCCCTTAACACGAAATGTATACTTTTCCCTAATTGCTACCTGCTTCGATAGCTAAACAACTGTCCTGGTGCACGTAACTCTGTCAGGCTATTGCATTTCGTACTTCTGTCGATCAATTTCTTATTCCCTGTTAGTTACTCCATCCATTCAGCGACGTTTTACAACACTGTGTGGTTGTTGTAACATCCCCCCCCCCATCCCTGTCTCCTCTCTCTTCTCTCTCTCTCTCTCCCTCTCTCTGTCCCAGGCTGATGAGGTGCCTGGGGATATCGCTCAGTCGGACTTGGCCACCGATGATGTCATGCTCCTGGACACCTGGGATCAGGTAAGCTCTTTGGGCTACCGACGGAGAGTTCTATTGCCGTGATCCACATGTCTCAACCGAAGAGGAAAAGGAACCAATCCCAGGGATAAATCCCCGGGATTTTGTTGTTTCAAATATCGAAATCCCTCGAGGGGTTTTGGTGGGGGGGGATCATCCATTCTCTTTTTCTGTCTCTGCCAGGTCTTCATCTGGATCGGCAGAGACGCCAATGAGGTGGAAAGGACCGGATCTGCAAAAATTGGTACGATCTCAATTTTGAAACGGGCACAGCTGCCGCTACACAAAAAAGCCCCCTGGAAAAAGTGTCGGCTGTTTAGTTCACGTTCAATTTTCCTCTCCTTCCAGCCAGCGACTACTTGGGCGCTGACCCCACTGGGCGGCGCCATATTCCCATCGCCACCATCAAGCAGGGCGCCGAGCCGCCCACCTTCACTGGTTGGTTCCAGGGCTGGGACGCCAACATGTGGGACACAGACCCTCTGGAGCGCATCCGGGCCCGCTTCTAAGAAGCCGCACGCACGGTCGCTCCCTACACGCAAGGCTTCACCACATAATCCATGTATTCCTGAACTTGAACCAGCAAGGCAAAGACATCAGCAAGCAAATAATGGTTATAATACAGCTTCGGGTTGGGCGTATGAGCAGTATAGTGACGAAAGCCTATGTATTGAACATATGTTGCAATATATATTGTTTACTGCTTGTAAAACAAGATTTTTAAACACAGGTGAACATATATGTCTTCTTTATAAACCAAAGTGCCTTTGATCTCATTCAGAAGTACAATAGGGCATAGCTAAATATATTAGGATGACTTTCTGTCAAATGTGAATGTGGTCTTAAGGATTTAGATTCTAAAACGTTTTATACAAATGTAAAACTGACCTTTCTTACTTTCATGGAACAGAAGTTTACTTTGATATTGTGACTAATAAAGTTTTCACTTTCAAAGAAAAACCTTTGCCATCATATTTCTTGCATTCTTGAAAGCCACCTTTCATTGCATGCACTGCATATTTGCACAAACTGGATGTACTTTGGATGTATGCACTGCCAGTAAGAAAGCACTGGCAAGGTCTATGTCTATTTGAAGAGGGATTCGATCTTTCACCAAGAATGGAAGATAATCAGTTTCTCCTCCGATGAAATGCAATTAATATGCTGGCCATTAAATAGTTCCCTAGAAGTTTGAGCATTTTCTATAAAAGAGAATAAATTGTTTATGCTGCTTTGTAGCTATTCAGATATAGATATATATCTTCTTAGCATGACCCACTGCAGTAACTAAGAACCCAGAATAACTAGATCTAGACAGGCAGCTAAACACCAATGTATTTCACTGAATAAAGAGAACAAGAAAGTAGCTTTAATGTTCAATTTCAGCACAACGCATGTATATAAAAACAAATAAGAGGTGTTCATTTACACTGTACACAGACAGAGTTGATTTATACCAGATATGGAGATTTCATATGTTGACGATAAAATAAAAGTTTAAATATACTATAGAGTATGTTCATGACGTAAGATTCATTTACAATCCTGGAGCCCACTACACATTTAGCTCCAGTACTTTTTGACCTGTTTACACATCTCTGCATGGATCACAACTTCTTGGAAATGCGAATAAGGGTTTTATTTTGGATTCAAAATATGCTTTGTGTGCTGCTTGTAGGGGCACAGACACGCCTATGTGACAGGGCCTCAGTCATCCTTGGGGATTCCAGAGGAACATGTCATCCTCTTCCAAAGCCCTCTGAAGAATGCACGGATTCTCTTGTTCTTCATCTTCTTCTTCACCTGTCTGTCTTCATCTGCTGAATAAAAACAGCATACATCACTGAATTAATTGAACGCATTTCAAACTAAGGTAATGGAGGCCAAATGATCGTGGAGCTTTGAATAACTCACCAGCACACTTGGCAGCCTCTCCACTGCATTCCTCAGGTACAAGATCAGTGAGCTGAATACAGAGACACAGAAATGAACATGTGTCTAAAAACATCCAAATGTAAAGATGGTGTTTAGTCAAAAATTGCAAGGTGCACAAACCATAAAAAACGTAGTCACCCATATCGTCTCTTACCTGAGGAAGCTGAGTGGCCAAGGGGGGGCAGTCAGAGACAGATATCAGGGCCAGGGATCTCCTCTTCTCAGACTCTTTCACAACCTTGTGCAGGAGTTCATTGAGAACATCCTTAGCAGCAATCTCAGACTTCCCATTGAGGAGGGTAACCTTCCGGGTCTGAGAGATCTGTAAACGGCAAATCAGTGTAAAGACTTAAATAAGTTACATGTACTGTTGTCTGAACAGCAAAGTAAGCTTTGATGAATGATGCCAGACCTGACTATCCAGGGGAGTGGGCATGTGAACCATCTCTACTGCAGCTGCTATGACGTCCTCCACAATGTTGGAAGCTGCAGTCTTCAGGCTGTCCATCACCAGCTCCTTGGCTTCAGCCTTCATGAGGGCTTTTTTAGCACGGACATCAGCGATGTGTCCAGTTGCCAAAAGCTGTTTGGCCAGGATAGGCCTGTGAGAGAGGTCAGCCAGGGCCAGGAATCTCTTCTGCTCAGAGTCCATCACAACCTTGTGCAGGAGTTCATTGAGAACATCCTTAGCAGCAATCTCAGACCTTCCATTGAGGAGGGTAACCTTCCGGGTCTGAGAGATCTGTAAATGGCAAATCAGTGTAAAGACTAAAATAAGTTACATGTACTGCTGTCTGAACAGCAAAGTAAGCTTTGATGAATGATGCCAGACCTGACTATCCAGGGGAGTGGGCATGTGAGCCATCTTTACTGCAGCTGCTATGAGGTACTCCACAATGTTGGAAGCTGCTGTCTTCAGGCTGTCCATCACCAGCTCCTTGGCTTCAGCTTTCATGAGGGCTTTTTTAGCACGGACATCAGCGATGTGTCCAGTTGCCAAAAGCTGTTTGGCCAGGATAGGCCTGTGAGAGAGGTCAGCCAGGGCCAGGAATCTCTTCTGCTCAGAGTCCATCACAACCTTGTGCAGGAGTTCATTGAGAACATCCTTAGCAGCAATCTCAGACTTCCCATTGAGGAGGGTAACCTTCCGGGTCTGAGAGATCTGTAAATGGCAAATCAGTGTAAAGACTTAAATAAGTTACATGTACTGCTGTCTGAACAGCAAAGTAAGCTTTGATGAATGATGCCAGACCTGACTATCCAGGGGAGTGGGCATGTGAGCCATCTTTACTGCAGCTGCTATGACGTCCTCCACAATGTTGGAAGCTGCAGTCTTCAGGCTGTCCATCACCAGCTCCTTGTCTTCAGCTTTCATGAGGGCTTTTTTAGCACGGACATCAGCGATGTGTCCAGTTGCCAAAAGCTGTTTGGCCAGGATAGGCCTGTGAGAGAGGTCAGCCAGGGCCAGGAATCTCTTCTGCTCAGAGTCCATCACAACCTTGTGCAGGAGTTCATTGAGAACATCCTTAGCAGCAATCTCAGACCTTCCATTGAGGAGGGTAACCTTCCGGGTCTGAGAGATCTGTAAATGGCAAATCAGTGTAAAGACTAAAATAAGTTACATGTACTGCTGTCTGAACAGCAAAGTAAGCTTTGATGAATGATGCCAGACCTGACTATCCAGGGGAGTGGGCATGTGAGCCATCTTTACTGCAGCTGCTATGAGGTACTCCACAATGTTGGAAGCTGCAGTCTTCAGGCTGTCCATCACCAGCTCCTTGGCTTCAGCTTTCATGAGGGCTTTTTTAGCACGGACATCAGCGATGTGTCCAGTTGCCAAAAGCTGTTTGGCCAGGATAGGCCTGTGAGAGAGGTCAGCCAGGGCCAGGAATCTCTTCTGCTCAGAGTCCATCACAACCTTGTGCAGGAGTTCATTGAGAACATCCTTAGCAGCAATCTCAGACCTTCCATTGAGGAGGGTAACCTTCCGGGTCTGAGAGATCTGTAAATGGCAAATCAGTGTAAAGACTAAAATAAGTTACATGTACTGCTGTCTGAACAGCAAAGTAAGCTTTGATGAATGATGCCAGACCTGATTATCCAGGGGAGTGGGCATGTGAACCATCTCTACTGCAGCTGCCAAGAGGTCCTCCACAACTTCATCAGAATCATAAAAATAAATGATGTGTTCAGCTGCAGCAAGCTCTTTTTCCTTAAAAGAAAACAACATAAACATAGAACATGTTGCAATATGAACATTGAACATGATAAGGCCGGTAAAATAACTTTAGATATGTCTCGGTTCATACCAGCTGTTTGGCCAGGATAGGCCCGTGACGGTAAGAGAGGTCAGCCGGAAATACGTTCTGCTCTGAGTCCACCACCTTCTCCAGGAGCTCACTGGGGACTTCCTCAACGAGCCCCGAGGAATAATCATCAGCCAGGGGTAGCTGGTACCCGTAGGCAGCAGCCATTCTTCTTTGGTAAATCCTTCCCAGATAGGTCACCACTGCCTGGACCACAGGCTTCAACTGGAAGGTGCTGTTGAAGCCCAGTAAGTAGAAGGTCTTGGCTGATTCTTTGAAGCACCAAAGCACAGCGGCCATGCTGTCCCGTGCAATCATGCCTCTAACAGATGTCAAGAAGTGTCTGGAGCAGTTGCCACAATGGGACAGGAAGATGGAAACCACTCTCATGACCAGATTATACATTTCACCTGTGGCTGCCACCGCCTTCTTTCCCACAACAGAGACAAGGCCGAGGTTACTGAATTGTATACTTAGCTTTGCCAGAGACTGCTGGACCATCTCTCCGGGTTTCTCCAGCAGGTGCTTAAGGGAACAGGTCATCATGCCTGGGACCAGGACCTCAGCTCCCATGGTGAAGTCAGACACGGTCAGGGCTAAAGACTCCATAGTTTCTCCAGACGATGATGTGGAAGTGCTCTTCGTGCTCCCTGTTGCCCTAATAGGAAGGCCTATCAAGGCCGGAGAGAGGCACACCCTCACATCCTGAGCTGCCGCAGAACGGATCTTTTGGAGGAAGGTGTCAAGGCCCTCCACTGTGATCTTCACAGAGAGAGAAAGAGATAAGGAGATCCAATTGAGATATTTTATTCACCAAACTAAATCTTCTCAGTGTCATGAGAGAGGCTAAGGACAGAAACGCCAGAATGCTGTGTTGTCATTCATACCTTTCCTTCAAACAGCTCCGACAGACGACGTTCGTATGCTTGCATTTCACTGAGAATGTTCTCCAGCTCGCAAACTAGCTCACGCATTTTGGTGTTCTCCTCCTGAATCCAACATTTGAAACTTTTAACACTGAATAATCATCTCCAAAATGTCACTCAAATAATGACTTCTGAGCCTTTTTCTTTTCTTTACAGACAAAACTACAATGCCAATGTTGTAATCAATTTGATTAGCATCTTTTATAAACCTTACCAGTTTGACTAGATTTAGATCAGTCTCTTGTGTCTTGTCCCCACTCCTTCAAATGAACATAAAGATGAGCCATCACATATTTTTCCATTAATATGACACTATTAACACTAATTATTATATGGCAACGACAGTACGAGCCTTCTGATTGGCTAATGGGTAGTCATGCCAAACCCGTATTGACCAGCGGTCCAATAAGTATTGTTATTGCCCTCCTCTGACGTCATCTTCAAAATTAGCGATATCGAAGTCAACTGAGTCCAGACGATAGTGAAGACATCAACAGCGACGAAGAAATTGTTAACTTTCTAAAATAATCGTTATTTGTGTTGGAATTAAAGCCATTTTAGCAGAACCGTACTGTCCGCTTTCTAGCAAAAGTAATTGGTTGCTAGACAACACCTGAAACACACCGTGAGAAGACTTGAGAGCTAGCCTAGCTAGCTACAATTAGCCTACAATTTACAAAATGAAAAGAGCTAAAAATGCCATATAATAAACAACTTACTAACCTCGACCGTTCGGTCATGCCGGGAAATATCAAACCTCGACTTTGCCGTATCAACCTCGCTATCGCTCGGTCGATACGTTCAAGTCTCGTTTGATATTTCCCGGCATGACCTCACTCTCGGTTAGTAAGTAGTTATTATTGACATGAATGCTTCACTCACTCCACATGGATTCTTGTCATCATCCTTTTGGGTCTTCTTGACATAATCCAATTCCTTATAAATGTAGAGGTGATATAAGAAGGTAGACCAATTTCAAATAACGTCAATTACGGTTTAAAGATAATTATTGAAGATAGGGTTTACTGCAATTCTGGTGCTGTTGTGAAGAGGACAAAAAGAAGCATTTACTTTAGTACTTCAGAATGGAATGACATCATGGAATATTAAGACATTGTGACATCACAGTTTTTGATGCATCATAGTTCTTGACAAAACCATAACAACTGTACACAGAAACTGAATATTGATTGGGTACTGTCAATTACATACATTTAGATGTGGAAATCAATGATAATACCAACTAAAGAAATATTATGATGCACAGTATGGGTCATTTATATAAACCATATCTTATACTGTACATTCATATAAGCTGCCTACATGTTTGACATTTTTTATCATGGGAAAACACCAGCGCCATCGGTCTATCAAACATTTAATAAACTGCCTCTACCACCAAAGTGACTTAAATTGATAGGGCATTATTGGTAATAATAATATACGGCGGTAATTTAGGGTAGCCTAATAACAGCATAGCGCAACAGTTTATCCAACAAAGATTCCGTTCACAGCGGATCCCTGAATATGCTTGCCACGTTCAAAAGGTGACACTCACTTTCAGATAGAGGCACAGGCCATGGCTGTTGACTGTGTGTCCTGTGATATAGAAATACTGTTATGAGCAGTGTTAAATTACAATCTCAGAGCAGTTGAAATGCCTAGTAGCCTTAACGGTTCAAAAACATGTTGTTCAGTTGTGACGAAACATTTTTGAAATCCAATTGTGTCTGTCTCTACACTACTGTATTGTCTTCTTTCTATGCAATACAAGAAAACAATGAGCTAATGACGCCCCCACAGTGGAAATAACACCATAGAGCAACTCTACCAGTTCTGAGTTCAATTTATCAGGGCTAAACAGAAATGTTGTAAACCCTTTGTGATCCACAGACTAACTCCATAGTTATGTTTCCGGCTATATTGTTGTATTGGGCAGTTTGGGAGTCAGGTGGCTGAGCGGTTAGGGAATCAGGCTAGTAATCAGAAGGTTGCTGGTTCGATTAAGGCCGTGATAAATGAGCCGTTGTATCCTTGGGCAAGCCACTTCACCCTAATTGTCTCGGGGAGTCGCTCTGGATAAGAGTGTCTGCTAAATGACTAAAAAAATAACTTAACTGTATTAATATTGGTGTGGGTGAATGTGCATTTTTCCGTTTATTAACTGAACTTAACTGATTACCAGTACTCTCTGATCCTTGTTTTGACAGATTGTGTTGTAGGTTCCTTAGACCACAAATTGTTCATTGAAAGTGCGCCTGCGTTGACGCTGTCCCAGTGTTTATTTATGCTATGAATAATTGATAAGGTTAGAGGGGTAAGGGTTTCTAATTTAGTTTTCTCACTGATTTATGTATTTTTATTGTTTTTGCTTTTATACTTGTAGCCTATTCTGTCAAATGATCAGATCAACAAATCTCCTCATAGTTGAAATTAGAGTCGAAATATCCAAAAGTAAAGTATGTTTCCAGAATAAAAGTCCCATAATCAAATTAATATAAGAAAGTGATGAACAACCCAAAGCAGAAAAAAACTAATAAGAATATACAGCAAAAACGTAGGGTAATCAGGGAAGACAATTAATTCACATTTCCATTAACTTGGAGAATTACTTTTTTTGTGTGTTTCTTGTCATTGAATCATGCCATTGTTTATTTTTTGTTTTACTTAAGAAGAAGAAATAAAACAGAGGCAATAGAGAAACAAAATATCCTAAATAATAACAACAACCATTCTATTACCTCTGAAATATAGGCAATGTCAAGTCAAGTACATTTTATTGATCCCACTAGGGGAAATTTTTAGACAGGTATTACACATTCAGTCCATCATGAATACTACATAAACAGCATATCTGACACCTCACAAAGACAACAACACAATACAGTACAGTACAAGAATCAAGCATTCGTGAACTGGCATGGCAGATTGGCATTAGGACCACACTCAATGGACTAGTAAAAGGGTAGCTATAGCTGCATGGCTGCGTTAGCTGCTGGCTGTAGCAACTCGAGCTACGTAAAACCGATTGTTTCCAGGGGTTTTGTCTGTAGGCCTACCGCTAGGACTTGTTGACCTCGAGAAACGGAAATCTACGTGAAAACTCCGAGGATTTCTCCTCTAAGAGGATTAGACTACAAACTTCTTGTTAGGTTTAAGCAGCAGTCTATTTGTTGTTGTTTGTGGTGCTCATCCTTGCTCGCTTTGCAGTAAACAGTAGGCCTAATCCAGAACAACAGATTTGTACTCAACGGATGGGAGTTGTAATGTAGCGAAATACAATACCTCACTCAAAACATAATAGCCTACATTTTAAATGTACTGATTTTTTATAAACAACGTAAAAAATACAAAATATACAACAAAACTAGCCTACTCAATACAGTAACGTGAGTAAATGTATTTTTTTACTTTCCACCTCTGCCAGTAGTGGGGAATATAATATTAATCACATTGGTCGTGCTGTCTGCGATGGTCTTCACACGACCACAGGAAATCCCATTTTCAGTTGCAGAGGGCACAAAAGTGGCCATCAGAGACACACTGCACATATTTGAGGATACACAGCCCTTGAAGAGACCCGTGCCTGCTGTAAATGAAGAAAGAACAAACATACTGACCTTCTATCCAGGGCACACATACTGTAATTACTCTTAACACACATGTTCATGATAATTTCTGCATTTAGACTCTCACCATTGAGCACAACACATGTATCCTCCAGTCCGACACAGTTTACTGGGGTGTTACACACAGTGTCTGAGTAGCTGTTGCAGGCATCACACTGTAGGCCGTTTGGAACTTGACTGGGGACTGCAAAGAAACAGATCCCATCATTTACATGTATTCATTTAGCAGACGCTTTTATCCAAAGCGACTTCTAAGAGAGAGCTTTACAAAAGTGCATAGGTCACTGATCATAACAACGAGATAGCCCCAACCATTGCGAGTATCCAAAACATGAAGCATACATTGTAAAAAAAAATGAATAAGTGCCAAAGGGAAGGACCATAAGAGCATGTAGTTAAACATGCCATCATCACCATCAGATATACTGTAATGTTCTGTTTCAGTTATATTCATTATTGTCTCCATCTATGAAAGTTGTAGTTAGAATGTAATGTTTTTACTATCCAGTCTAATTTTGAAAAATATCCAAGTTACTCCTGAGTACTAGTACTTAAGATTCCTAATTGTCCTTGTCAAACACTCATTCTCCTACAGTATTTATTGTTCAATGGTAAACCCTTCTTATTCTAAAAATAAAGTATAGGAAGGCTCCATTGTCATTTGACGTAGTGCTCATAACACTTACCCCTGTTGATGACCAACTACTATATCCTACCTAATATGCATTCTTTTAGAACATATGAATACACACACACATTACATTTTTTTAATGTATATCTCATACCTTAAATATCTTAAGCTGATATTGTTTAGCTAAAATGACAACTTTGTTGGTCTTACCAGGTAGAGTCTGTTTGTTGCAGCCATCTGAGTCACAGCAGAGCACAGATTCAGACATCGGATCCATACCGAAGTTAAGTGAATAATCCAGCTGAACGTTCACCTGTGTTCTGCACTCCACCGATTGTGTGCAGTACTTTCCCTTTGAAATTTTGTTATCAACTGGATAAAAAATAACATTTCCACATGCACATCAAATCAGAGGATTAAAAAATAAATAAAATAATTGATACCAAAGGAAATACTAAATGAAATGAATGACAGATTCGATGGTAAAAAAACACTAGAAAAAAACGTATTTTAAATAAATAAGTTTACCTAACAGGGTATGTGTCAGACATACAGCGTTTGACTGATATCGGCAGATGGTTAAAACTTCACTTTTGCATGGTGGATTACATTCATAACACAGCAACGATTCCACTGGAAAAACAAGACAAATTTAGTATGGTTGACCAAGAATTGTTTTATAAATACTCTATCAAATATATACAGTAAGGACTTGATCAAAACCTTACTTTACACCTCCTTGTACTTAAATCTCCCCACAATTCATGTAAGTCATTCTTAAGAACCTACTTGGTACCAGTTCAGCTCAGTCAGAGTATGTTGTATTACCTGTGAGGAGAAGAGCCCAGGTAATGGAGAGAGTCAGAATCAGCTTCATCTTGGATCTGCAGGTGAGCATCTGTATATTGAGCTGGGAGCAGCTCCTTATTTAAGCATTCAGAATACAGGAAGGTGGAACAAAAAAACAGACTGAAACGTCGTAAAATAATGGTCCAGCCACATTCCCATCATTCAAAATGGATGCACCACCCACAAAAATAGAAAAGCAGTTCTCATTGTGACCCTTCGGTCATTCTGACCCACCGTTGTGTTGCGACAACTTTACCTCATGCAAAAATTAAGTAAAGCATTTTCTTTTAACCTTCGCGCTGTCTCAGACCCCCCACAGCGCGAATGTTAGAAGAAAATGCTTCATTTTATCTTTGTATTAGGTAAAGTTCAAAGGGTCAAAATGCCTGGAAGGTTCAACATGACCCAAAGGCTGCACAAGGGTTAAGTAAACACGTTCAGGGTTGGTCACATCTGATTGATGCATTTGGACCTGGCTTAGAGCAGGTGACAACACAGAACAGGTTGCACATGACAGACCATTTTACTGGGACAGAAACCCACTCATACCTGGAGCACCTTTGCCCATTCTGTTAAAGAAATCAGGGATTTTCTTTATGCTTAATGTTAATCAGAAGATCAGCTATTGTCTTATTATCTGTTGTTGTATTGTCATATTATTCATTCACATATGAGTTCTTATTGTAACCTATAATGCACTCTTATGGCAGTCACAGGTCTGTGATGGGGTATCCCTTGAAGCTAATAATGCTAACTATGTTCCACATACCACATCCCTTACTACTGGTCCAGTGACTACCACAGCCCCAATTTCTGAACCGAGACTACGACAGCCATCACTACTGGTCCAGTTACATTTGATCCATTTCAGAGGTGCGCAAATATTTGTATTTGACCTTTATTACAAATAGTGCCTATAGTTGGACTGATATTAATATACTAGATGTATACATCTCTCAGTGGTTCGTGCCAGGGCACGTTCTGTATGCTAACCAGTATGCTAACCATACACAAGGCAACAAACAAAGTATCTCAATTACAACGTTGCATAACTCTGATGATTGGACGCTACAAGAACAATAAGATAATTCCGTATCCAAGTGCAACATTGTCAAAAGAATGTTCGACATGATCCTTTAGAGCATATTGACATAAGTATCTGACCAAGTAGACGCCCTAAGGGCAAAGACACATACCAATAACTGTGCGCAACCTAACCTGAAGGGACAGCTAAAAAGTACCATGAAAAACTAAAACATTTTAAACAGCCACACCTCACTTATATTATTGTGTGTTGTGTGTCAGCCTCCTCTTCTCCACATACCATTCTGACTCACCTGTGCGGTTCCCCAAATTGTCAAAATGATTGAGAGTTGAAAACCAATCAACTGAATACATGCAATTTTGTGTCAAACAACACAGTTACCCTAAAACCCCCAGCACTCAAGACTCTGACTACCCAATATTAATCACGGAGGTCCTGGCCAAAGACCAGCAGGGTCCCAGTCAACTATAGTTGGCATGTCCCTGTTTTGGACCTGCCATTTTCGTTTTCTATCTGTTTGTTCGGTCCCTTGTTATTTTCAATTACAGGCTCCTGCATTCCTGTCCACACGCTCCGTGATTAACCACGCACATCTGCGGATCATCATTTCATCACCACCTGTATAACAACCCCGGTTTTTCATCCACTCTTCGCCAGTTCAACGTCGTAATTATCGTCCACGTCAGTCGGCCATCTGAGATTGATTCAGTGTCAGTTTGGAATAGCATTATGTGGAGCAACTTTTTCCTGTCTGTTTTCTAGACCCAGTTTTTCAAGTCTCGTCGTTCCAGCATTCCCCCCGGATTCTCCGTTGCCGCAGCCCTGCCTTTTTTTCACCCCGATTTAATTTCCTGGGTCTGAGTCTGCTTTTGGGTCTATCTGCCAGCCAGCCACGTGACAGATTGAACTGGCCATGAGCAGCTCCGCCAAGCCCTCATACCAGGGTGCCGCCTTGGGCCGACACGAAGAGGCGCTCTAATCCATGTCCAACCAGATGGCACATCTCGTCGCCGCTTTCAACAACCTCCGGACGGAGTTGTCCTCCACATCAGTACCAGCCCCTGTCACAGAGCCTGTCAACCCCCCTCCACCTCAACTACTACGGAGAGGTATGCCGGAGAACCACACCGCTGCTGGGACTTTCTCATGCAGTGCTCCCTGGTGTTCGCCCAGCAGCCTTCGTTCTATCCCTCGGATAGATCACGCATCGCCTACGTCATCGGAGTCCTTTCAGGAAAGGCCTTGTCCTGGGCCACTGCAGTGTGGCGTTCAGGGGGATCGCGTTCTTCCTCTTACTACGCTTTCACAGAGGACCTCATGAAGGTGTTTCATCATCCGGAGGGCTGTCCTGATCCTGGGAGGCGGCTCGCCTCTCTCCGTCAGGGTTCCCGCAGTGTGGCTGACAATGCCATCGAGTTCCGTTCGCTTGCGGCTGAGAGTGACTGGGACGCCGCCGCACTGCGGGCTATGTTCTACCGGGGTCTGGCGGACAACATAAAGGATGAGTTGGCTTCCCGGGATGAACCCCAGAGTCCGGACCAAGTTTCTCGAGCTCACCATCAGGATCGATAATCGGCTATGGGAGCGACGAAGAGAGAGGTGCTCCCGTCCTTTACCCCGACCTTTGTCTCCTGCAAGGGGATCTCCAGTGTCGTCCCGCTCTCCGGAGTCTTCCTGAGGTGGATCCTCTCTTGAGTCCGAACCCATGCAACTCGGCCGCACAGGGTTATCTCCAGAGGAGAGAGCACGCAGGCAAGCGGAGGGCGCTTGTTTCTACTGCGGTCAATCCCTGCCATACCATCGCTAACTGCACCACGCGGTCGGGAAACGACCGTGCCCGTCGGTGAAAGGGGAGATACTGACGGGCAGGGCCGCTGCTTCTTCTGTTCCACGCTCCACTCTCGAAGCTGTCGTGCGGTGCCACGCAACATCTCTACATCTCCAGGCTCTCATCGACTCGGGTGCTGATGGGAGTTTCATAGACCGGGAGGTCGCCAGACAGCTCGGAGTGGAACTCGAACCTGTGATCCCACCAGTGGTCGTCAGAAGGCTGAGCGGTCGTCGGATTGCATTTATCCAACATCAAACCGCTTCACTCAGTATCTTTCTCGCCGGTAATCATCACGAACATCTTCGTTTGTTGGTCCTGGAGAGTCCCCAGTTCCCTCTCATCCTTGGATAACCATGGCTACAACGACACAACCCCCACATTAACTGGGCAACGAGCGAAGTGACCTCCTGGGATTCCCGCTGCTTTTCAAGTTGCCTGGGCTCCGCTACAACGCCAGATTCCTCCGAACCCCTTGTTTCCGATCCACCCGACCTGTCCACCCAAGTACCCAAGGACTACCATGACTCAGCCCAGGTTTTCAATAAGAAGAGCGCCCTCTCTCTACCACCACATCGTCCTTACGACCTTTCCATCGACCTGCTTCCTGGTGCGCCTCTCCCCAGCGGGCGTCTCTATAACCTGTCACGTCTGGAGACTGCTGCCATGGAGGAGTACATTAAGGACTCGGTAGCAGCCGGTATTATCCGGCCTTCCTCTTCGCCGCTAGGGGCAGGATTCTTCTTCGTGGGCAAGAAGGACGGAGGCCTGCGTCTGTGTATAGATTACCGGGTCTTGAACGCCATCTCAACACGCAACAAATATCCTTTGCCACTCCTCAGCTCTGCTTTCCTTCCCCTCCATGGAGCCTCTATATTCATGAGGTTAGACCTGCGCAATGCTTACCATCTGGTGCGCATCCGGCACGGGGGATTAATGGAAGACAGGCTTTAACACACCCCTGGGCCACTTTAAGTGTTAAGTGGTTCCGTTTGGCCTCACCAATGCTCCCTCGGTCTTCCAAGCCCTCGTGAATGACGTCCTCCGTGACATGCTAAACTGCTTCGTCTTCGTCTATTTTGACGTCATCCTCAATTTTTCTCACTCCCTTCCGGAACACATCCAACATGTTCGGTTGGTCTTGGAACGCCTGCTTCGGAAGCGGTTGTTTGTCAAGTTGGAGAAATGCCACTTCCACGCCTCTACTGTCTCGTTCCTGGGTCACGTTCTTACCGAGGGGAGAGTGGAGATGGATCCAGCCAAAGTGGCCGCGGTGAAGGAGTGGCCAGTTCCAGGGACCCTAAAACAGCTCCAACGATTCCTGGGGTTTGCTAACTTCTATAGAAGGTTTATACGTGGCTACAGTCAAGTGGCTGCTCCAATCACCACGCTCACCTCCTCTCCATTCAAGTGGACGTCGGAGGCGGACACCGCCTTCCACATTCTCAAGACCCGGTTCATCTCAGCCCCGTTACTCACTCAGCCTCACTGGCTGGAGGGTTCAGAACAACCCTTTGTGGTCTGTACGGACCACAAAAACTTGTCATACATCCAGACAGCTAAACGCCTTAACTCCCGTCAAGCGCATTGGGCGCTGTTTTTTGGTAGGTATAATTTGCAGCTGACCTACCGACCAGGCTCCCGGAACACCAAGCCCGACGCCCTTTCTCGTATACACGCTCCTGATGAGGACGACTCACTACCAGAGACCATCTTGCCCCCAACCTGTCTGCTAGCCGCCGTCCTTATTGGCACATCTCGGATTGATGAGAGATAAACATATTTCCACAACTAGGATTTCTTAGGACTTTTAGTGTGTTGTTCTGGACACCTCATAGAAATGATCTATGCTGAAAACAATTACTTCTATTTTTGGCTAAAAAATGAGTTACTTTGACTGGACTAGTACTCAGTGTTTCGTTCGTACCCAATATTGTCACGTGGAATCTATGCAGTTTTAGAAACGAGCCTCCAGAGCAGTAAAGATGGGGTTGGCAGTCACAGGACTAATAGTGGGGTCTGTGTTATACTACACAGAACTAGTAATCACCAGATCAGTAAATCAAAATATCAATCAACTTTTTTTGCCAAGTAAGTTTGCACAAAAAGGCAGGAAACCTTAGGAAGGTGTGGAGGGGCACTGCAAGAACATTACATGGTACACACGAGATTCGAGTCAATGAAGGAAATACTGAACACCAGCACAGAAATACAGATAAGGATTGCGCGAGGCATCAAACAAATTCAAATGATGGCAAAAGGAGGAGGCACCAGAGCGTGACAGATCTGCGCGTCTTTTATCTATGTGTGCCTCAACGCAGGTGCAGTACCGTACTACATAGGCGTGGATGCCCTCAAGGAGAGTCTGCTGGTGGAGGAGGGGGCTTTGAACAGCGCCCTGGTGAGTCTCACCCAGGCCCTGCAATGCGACCTGGGCGACAACCTGTCTGACATCCACTTAAATGCTTTTCTGTAGCTAATCTGAAATGTGTTCATAGTTCATAGCATGACCCACTTCAGTAACAATAAAACCAGCAGAACCAGATCCAGACAGGTTGCTTTACAACAATGTATTTCTGAGAAAAAAGTAGATCTATGGTTCAAGCACAACACAAAGATAGGAGGTAATTTATACTTTACACAGAAAGAGTTGATTTACACCAGATATGGTATAATATATACAAATATATATATTTTATATGTTGATAACAGAAACTTTTAAATATACTATAGAGTATGTTCATAAAATAAGATTAATTTACAATCCTGGAGCCCACTACACATTTAGCTCCAGTACCTTTTGACCTGTGTACACATCTCTGCATGGATCACAACTACTTGGAAATGCCAATAAGTGTTTTATTTTGGATTCAAAATATTATATACATTTTTTTATCATATTAAAAAGTATTATATTTACATTAATTATTATACGAAAATAAGGATACCTATAACTTTAAATATAACCAAGTGAGAACGGAAAATCTTTGAGTTAATTTAGAAAGGAAGTAACACAAACTGGAAAAGGTTTTTTTATTGTATGATTAAAAACTGCCCAATACAACCATGTAGCCGTAAACAAAACTATGAAGTTAGTCTGTGGATCACAAAGGGTTTACAAAATGTCTGTTAAGCCCTGATAAATTGAACTCAGAACTGGTGGAGTTGCTCTATGGTCTTATGTCCACTGGGGGGCGTCATTAGCAAATTGTTTCCCTGTATTGCATAGAAAGAAGACAATACAGTAGTGTTACACTTCTCTACAGTAGAGACAGACACAATTGGATTTAAAAAATGTTTCGTCACTGTTTAGAAGTCAGTGGTGTAAACTGAACTACATGTTTTTGAACCATTAAGGCTACTAGGCATTTCAACTGCTCTGAGATTGTAATTTAACACTGCTCATAACATTCACAACATTTCTATATTACAGGACACATAGTCAACAGCCATGGCCCTCAGAAGATCCAACACAGCATTTGCGTTGGGAATTGTTCCGTGCCCTGAGTGCAACCAGCCACTCTGTGAATGTCTTTGTTTCACAAGTGTCTAATATTTTTTTTCAAATATAAATGCCTCATAAGCGTGAGACGAGAATCAAACCACTGATCATTCATAATAAGGCATTTGGTTTTACTACTAAATTACATTGGTAGTAGTT
The DNA here is from genome assembly GCA_903064625.1 of Mallotus villosus. Lineage (NCBI taxonomy): Eukaryota > Metazoa > Chordata > Actinopteri > Osmeriformes > Salangidae > Mallotus > Mallotus villosus. The sequence continues at coordinate 207,020 of CAEFZP010000430.1, read as the reverse complement.
ATTGGAATGATTACGTCATAATAGATATGTCAAAGCTAATGTTATAAATGAAAAGACAACATTTCGAGTCATCAGAAGCTATTTGACCTCAATCATGTTACGACCAATGTCGCGTTCCGTTAAATAATTTGCTGCAGGAGAAGAAGAAAACAACGAAAACAACGATAGGCGAATTGACAGGTATACTTACGGTCATTTGTATTTTATTTAATGTGTTTTAATTCTCAAGCAGGTTAAGTCTTTTATGTCAGTCCATGAATGTTGATTTGTTCATAGTTAGTGGTTCAAAAACTATCTCGGACAGGCCTGTGCCGCTATCTGAAAGTGAGTGTCACCTTTTGAACGTGGCAAGCACATTCCGCTCTGAACGGAATCTTTGTTGGATAAACTGTGTGCGCTATGCTGTTATTAGGCTATACCCTTTTTTACTGCCGTATATTATTATTACCAATAATGGCGTATCAATTTGGTCGTAGAGGCATCAAAGTCAATTTGGTGGTAGAGGCAGTTTATTAAATGTTTGATAGACCGATGGTGCTGGTGTTTTCCCATGATAAAAAATGTCAAACATGTAGGCAGCTTATATGAATGTACAGTAGGCCTATAAGATACGGTTTATATAAATGACCCATACTGTGCATCATAATATTTCTTTAGTTGGTATTATCATTGATTTCCACATCTAAATGTATGTAATTGACAGTAGGCCTACCCAATCAATATTCAGTTTCTGTGTACAGTTGTTATGGTTTTGACAAGAATGATGCATCAATAACTGTGATGTCACAATGTCTTAATATTCCATGATGTCATTCCATTCTGAAGTACTAAAGTAAAAGCTTCTTTTTGTCCTCTTCACAACAGCACCAGAATTGCAGTAAACCGTATCTGCAATAATTATCTTTAAACCGTAATTGACGTTATTTGAAATTGGTCTACCTTCTTATATCACCTCTACATTTATGAGGAATTGGATGATGTCAAGAAGACCCATAAGGATTATGACAAGAATCCATGTGGAGTGAGTGAAGCATTTATGTCAATAATTAGTGTTAATAGTGTCATATTAATGGAAAAATATGTGATGGCTCATCTTTATGTTCATTAAAAGGAGTGGGGACAAGACACAAGAGACTGATCTAAATCTAGTCGAACTGGTAAGGTTTATAAAATCTTCTAATCAAATTCATTGCAAAGTTAGGATTGTAGTTTTGTCTGTGAAGAAAATAAAAAGGCTCAGAAGTCATTATTTGAGTGACATTTTGGAGATGATTGTTCAGTGTTAAGAATTTCAAATGTTGGATTCAGGAGGAGGACACTAAAATGCGTGAGCTAGTTTGTGAGCTGGAGAACATTCTCAGTGAAATGCAAGCATACGAACGTCGTCTGTCGGAGCTGTTTGACGGAAAGGTATGAATGACAACACAGCATTCTGGCGTTTCTGTCCTTAGCCTCTCTCATGACACTGAGCAGATTTAGTTTGGTGAATAAAATATCTCAATTGGATCTCCTTGTCTCTTTCTCTCTCTGTAAAGATCACAGTGGAGGGCCTGGACACCTTCCTCCAAAAGATCCGTTCTGCGGCAGCTCAGGATGTGAGGGTGTGCCTCTCTCCGGCCTTGATAGGCCTTCCTATTAGGGCAACAGGGAGCATGAAGAGCTCTTCCACATCATCGTCTGGAGAAACAATGGAGTCTTTAGCCCTGACCGTGTCTGACTTCACCATGGGAGCTGAGGTCCTGGTCCCAGGCATGATGACCTGTTCCCTTAAGCACCTGCTGGAGAAACCCGGAGAGATGGTCCAGCAGTCTCTGGCTAAGATAAGTATACAATTCAGTAACCTGGGCCTTGTCTCTGTTGTGGGAAAGAAGGCGGTGGCAGCCACATGTGAAATGTATAATCTGGTCATGAGAGTGGTTTCCATCTTCCTGTCCCATTGTGGCAACTGCTCCAGGCACTTCTTGACATCAGTTACAGGCATGATTGCACGGGACAGCATGGCCGCTGTGCTTCGGTGCTTCAAAGAATCAGCCAAGACCTTCTACTTACTGGGCTTCAACAGCACCTTCCAGTTAAAGCCTGTGGTCCAGGCAGTGGTGACTTATCTGGGAAAGATATACAAAAGCAAAATGGTTGCTGCCTACAGGTACCAGCTACCACTGGCTGATGATTATTCCTCTGAGCTTGAGGAGGTTCGTGGGAAGATCGAGGCACCCGTCATTGTTGAGGAAGTCCCCCGTGAGCTCCTGGAGAAAGTGGTGGACTCTGAGCAGAAGAGATTCCTGGTCCTGGCTGACCTCTCTCACAGGCCTATCCTGGCCAAACAGCTTTTGGCAACTGGACACATCGCTGATGTCCGTGCTGAAAAAGCCCTCATGAAGGCTAAAGCCAAGGAGCCGGTGATTGACAGCCTGAAGACTGCAGCTTCCAACATTGTGGAGGACGTCTTGGCAGCTGCAGTAAAGATGGTTCACATGCCCACTCCCCTGGATAGTCAGGTCTGGCATCATTCATCAAAGCTTACTTTGCTGTTCAGACAGCAGTACATGTAACTTATTTAAGTCTTTACACTGATTTGCCATTTACAGATCTCTCAGACCCGGAAGGTTGCCCTCCTCAATGGGAAGTCTGAGATTGCTGCTAAGGATGTTCTCAATGAACTCCTGCACAAGGTTGTGATGGACTCTGAGCAGAAGAGATTCCTGGTCCTGGCTGACCTCTCTCACAGGCCTATCCTGGCCAAACAGCTTTTGGCAACTGGACACATCGCTGATGTCTGTGCTGAAAAAGTCCTCATGAAGGCTGAAGCCAAGGAGCTGGTGATGGACAGCCTGAAGACTGCAGCTTCCAACATTGTGGAGGACCTCATAGCAGCTGCAGTAAAGATGGTTCACATGCCCACTCCCCTGGATAGTCAGGTCTGGCATCATTCATCAAAGCTTACTTTGCTGTTCAGACAACAGTACATGTAACTTATTTAAGTCTTTACACTGATTTGCCGTTTACAGATCTCTCAGACCCGGAAGGTTACCCTTCTCAATGGGAAGTCTGAGATTGCTGCTAAGGATGTTCTCAATGAACTCCTGCACAAGGTTGTGAAAGAGTCTGAGAAGAGGAGATCCCTGGCCCTGATATCTGTCTCTGACTGCCCCCCCTTGGCCACTCAGCTTCCTCAGGTAAGAGACGATATGGGTGACTACATTTTCTATGGTTTGTGCACCTTGCTCTTCTTTATCAACCACTATCTTCACCTTTGGATGTTTTAAACACATGTTCATTTCTGTGTCTCTGTATTCAGCTCACTGATCTTGTACCTGAGGAGTGCAGTGGAGAGGCTGCCAAGTGTGCTGGTGAGTTATTCAAAGCTCCACGATCATTTGGCCTCCATTACCTTAGTTTGAAATGCGTTAAATTAATTCAGTGATGTATGCTGTTTTTATTCAGCAGATGAAGACAGACAGGTGAAGAAGAAGAAGAACAAGAGAATCCGTGCATTCTTCAGAGGGCTTTGGAAGAGGATGACATGTTCCTCTGGAATCCCCAAGGATGACTGAGGCCCTGTCACATAGGAGTGTCTGCGCCCCTACAAGCAGCACACAAAGCATATTTTGAATCCAAAATAAAACCCTTAATTTCGCATTTCCAAGTAGTTGTGATTCATGCAGAGATGTGTACACAGGTCAAAAGGTACTGGAGCTAAATGTGTAGTGGGCTCCAGGATTGTAAATTAATCTTACATCATGAACATACTCTACAGTACTTTTCTGGTATCATCAACATATAAAATATATTTATTTGTATATATTATACCATATCTGGTGTACCTCAACTCTTTCTGTGTAGAGTATAAATGAAAACCTCCTATGTGTTTTTATATGAATGCATTGTGTTATACTTGAACAGTAAATCTACTTTCTTGATTTCTTTATTCTCAATAATACATTGTATGCATAGCAGCCTGTCTGGATCTGGTTCTTCTGGTTTCATCGCTACTGCATCATTATGCTATGAACTATGAAAAGAAATACCTCCACATCTATTTCCGAATAGCTACAGAGAGGCGTAAACAACGTGGAGGTCAGGCAGGCGGTCGCACTGCAGGGCCTGGGAGAGAATCACCAGGGCGCTGTTCAAAGCCCCCTCCTCCACCAGCAGACTCTCCTTGAGGGCATCCACGCCTATGTAGTACGTTACTACACCTGCGTTGAGGCACACATAGATCAAAGACTGTCTGTCACGCTCTGGTGCCTCCTCCTTTTGCAATCATTTTGATTTGAATGTTTGATGCCTCGCGCAATCCTTTTCTGTATTTCTTTGAGTGAAAGGTGTAGTCTATTGTTTGTGGGAAAATATCATGTGAATGTGCTGGTGTTCAGTAGGTCCTCCCATTGACTCGAGTCACGTATCATGTAATGTGCTTGCAGTGCCATAGTAAGGTTTTCTGCTTTTTTTGTGCAAACTTACTTGGCGAATAAAGCTGATTCAGATTTTGATTTACTGATCTGGTGATTACTAGTTCTGTGTATTATAACACAGACCCCACTATTAGTCCTGTGACTGCCAACCCCATCTTTACTGCTCTGGAGGCTCGTTTCTAAAACTGAATAGATTCCATGTGACAATATTGGGTAAGAACGAAACACAGTGAGTACGCACACAAATGGAGAGACTATAGTTGACTCGACCAGGACCTCCATGATTAATATTGGGTAGTCAGAGTCTGGAGTGCTGGGGGTTTTGGGGTAACTCTGTTGTTTGACACACCCAAAATAGCATGTATTCAGTTGATTGTTTTCAATTCTAAATTAGATCGGCAATTTGTGGAACCGCCTAGGTGAGTCAGAATGGTATGTGGAGAAGAGGAGGCTGACACACAACACACAATATAAGTGAGGTGTGGCTGTCTAAAATAGTTTTGTTTTTTCATGGTACTTTTTAGCTGGTCCTTCAGGTTAGGTTGCGCACAGTTATTGGTATGTGTCTTTGCTCTTAGGGCGTCTACTTGGTCAGATACTTATGTCAATGTGCTCGAATGGATCATGTTGAGCATTCTTTTGACAATGTTGCACTTGGATACGGAATTATCTTATTGTTATTGTGGCGTTGTCCAATCATCAGAGTTATGTAACGTTGTAATTGAGATACTTTGTTTGTTGCCTTGTGTATGGTTTTGCATACAGAACATTCCCTGGCACGAACCACTGAGAGATGTATACATCTAGTGAGTCTATTAATATCAGTCCAACTATAGGCACTATTTGTATGTCGCTTTGGAAAAATGCACCTCCGAAATGGATCAAATGTAACTGGACCAGTAGTGATGGCTGTCGTAGTCTCGGTCCAGAAATTGGGGCTGTGGTAGTCACTGGACCATTAGTGAGGAATGCGGTATGACGTTAATCATGACTCTTCACTATTCATATACACAAAACATGGAGTAGGGATAACTCTTCAGTGTGGGAACATAGTTAGCATTATTAGCTTCAAAGGATACCACATCACAGACCTGTGACTGCCATTAGAGTATATTATAGGTTACAATAGGAACTCATATATGTGAATGAATAATATGAGAATACATGAACAGATAATAAGGCAATATCTGATCTACTTATTCTGATTAACATAATATATAAATGGGCTGTCATATGCAATCTGTTCTGTGTTGTCACATGATCTAAGCCAGGTCCAAATGCGTCAATCAGATGTGACCAACCCTGAACGTGTTTACTTAATTTCTATTTTTGTGGGTGGTGCATCCTTTTTGAATGATGAGAATGTGGCTAGACCATTATTGTACGACGTCACAGTTTGTTTTTTGTTCCACCTTCCTGTATTCTGAATGCTTAAATAAGGAGCCGCTCCCAGCTCAATATACAGACGCTCACCTGCAGATCCAACATGAAGCTGATTCTGACTCTCTCCATTACCTGGGCTCTTCTCCTCACAGGTAATACAACATACTCTGACTGAGCTGAACTGATACCAAGTAGGTTCTCAAGAATGAATTTCATGAATTGTGGTGAGATTTAAGTACGAGGAGGTGTAAAGTAGACATTTGATCAAGTCCTTACTGTATATATTCTACAGAGTATTTATAATACCATTCTTGGATAAACGTACTAAATGTCTATTTGTCCTATTCTGTTTTTTCCAGTGGAATCGTTGCAGTGTTATTCATGTGAAGACCCATGCCCAAGTGAAGTTTTAACCACCTGCGCACCACACTCAGACTCAGTGTGTCTGACACATACCCTGTTCGGTAAATTATTTTGAAATGTATTTATTATTTCTTTGAAATAAGGGTTTTTCTTGTGGTTTTCTTCCATCCAAACTGTCATTCATTTCATTGAGCATTTCCTTTGGTTTTAAAAAAGGATAACATTTTTGCAAAATGCTCTGATTTAATGTGTATGTGGAAATGTTCTTTTTTATCCAGTTGGTGAAACAACTACAAAGTCAAAGTACTGCACACAATCGGTGGAGTGCAGAACAAAATTGAACGTTCAGCTGGATTATTCACTCAACTTCGGTATCGATCCGATGTCTGAATCTGTGCTCTGCTGTGACTCAGATGGCTGCAACAAAGAGACTCTACCTGGTAAGACCAACAAAGTTGTCATTTTAGCTAAACAATATCAGCTTAAGATATTTAAGTTATGAGATATACATTTAAAAAAAATGTCATCTGTGAAAGTATTCATATGTTGTCAAATATGTGTTTTTTTCAAATGCATATTAGGTAGGTTATTAAGTGTTATGAGCACTATACGTTAAATGACAATGGAGCCTTCCTATACTTAATTTTTAGAATAAGAAGGGTTTACCATTGAACAATAAATACAAGGACAATTAGAAATCTTAAGTACAAGTACTTAGAAGTAACTTGGATATTTTTCCAAATTAGACTTGATAGTAAAAACAATCCATTCTAACTGCAACTTTCATAGAGGGAGGAGACAATAATGAATATATCTGAAACAGAACAGTCCAGTATATCTGATGGGATCTGTGTTTTTTTGCAGTCCCCAATCAAGTTCCAAACGGCCTACTATGTGATTCCTGCAGCAGCTACTCAGACACTGTGTGTAACACCTCGGCAAAGTGTGTCGGACTGGAGAATACATGTGCTGTGGTCAACGGTGAGTGTCTCAATGATGAAATGATCATGAACATGTGTTGGAGTACTTACAACAGTACTTACTTACTGTTTGCCCTGAAGAGAAGATCAGTATGTTTGTTCTTTCTTCTTTTATAGTAACCACGGGTGTCGTCAAGGGCTGTGTAACCTCAAATATGTGCAGTGCGCCCCTGATGGCCACTTTTGTGGCTTCTGCAACTGATGATGCGATTTCTTGCGGTCTTGCGAAGAATAGCGCAGGCAACACCAATGTGCTGAATATCATTTTCCCCACTACTAGTCCTGTGACTACCACCCAACTCCCTACTACAGAGGTGACTACCCGAGCCCAAACTACTGAAGTGAAAAATACAGCCCCTTCTACTGGTCCACTGAGTGTGGTCCTCATGCCAGTGTGGCTTACTATGATGGTGAAACTTACCTACTAAACACAGTTCACGATTGCTTACAGTTTGTTAGGACCTATTTTTCACTAATACCTATTTTTCAATACTCAGGCCACATTTGTATATATCATATATATCATAATATAAACTAATTCTTCAAAAACATTAGCAAAGGTTATCAACCAACAAGCACACTTTGTCACTTATAAAGTATTGACCTATAAACAGTGACACTAGGTAGCGTTCCACAATGTTATCTTTTGCAAAACGTCTTTACAAAACAAGAATGACACCGCTCTACTGTTTAGAATTCCCTGCCGTATACCTTAAAGGAATGAATCAGACATTATTCAATATGTCAATGTTTTTTTCCCCTCATTTTTTCACACTGAGTGATTCAAAAATACAATGCAGTCATCTGTACACCCTCTACCAATACAGTAACAACGCTAGGCAACTCTGTCTACTGCATTTGGTCGCGTGTTCTCATCCACATCAAATCTTATGTAATCTTGGGCAACACACCTAGGAAAAAAGCTTTTGGCATGTCTGGTCCATCCCTGACTATCTTCTGCCGATATGTCAAGGCAACCAGCATTCATTGTGTACAATGGGAATCAGCCTAAGAATGTTCTAATTGTTTAGATTTTATTTAATTTATTTTTTGAATATATATCAATACAGTATTATTGTATGAATGTAGCCAATTGCTGTCTATTCAATTTTGTATCATGTTAGATTTAGGACTTACGTAAGTTAAACAGTTTTGAAGAGTATGTAAACGTGTTAATTGACTTGTGGATACATAAAGTTGTGGTGGTGGTTGTGTCTTCGTGAGAAAATAATTAACGTGATTAATCAATTAATGCATTTTGTGCCAAGGCAATGACAAATCATTAACAGTTTAACTTTAACTTAACACACTGTGCTCCCTGTATGATGCGTTTTTCAAATGTGACCAAACTATTTAAATTATTTATTATTAGTATTATTAATTAATTTATAAATAAAGAAATGAAAGCATGATTTTGAACAGGGCTAATTTGTATAAAAACACTACACAAAATTCACACAACACACAAAGTATCAGAAGATATTTTGCAACATGAAACACTTCATTCAAAAGTATACAAACATTTATTTTAAAACTATTTTGTTACCCCCAAATGCCCCCCATTGCCCCTGGACCGACCCTGCCTCCAGGTCTACCTCTCCCTCTCCCAACCACTCTTCCTCCATGGGCTCTCCCTCTCATCCTCACTCTTCCTCATCCCTTTCCTATCACTGCAACATTGCCTTCCATTTTTGTTGAAGACAGTACCTGTTGTACGGTGGCCCTGAAGTGCAAAACACCCCCCCTAATATGAGTGCATCCCCCAAATGAAAACACTCCCCACAAATACGAGTCAACTCCCCCCAAATAGGATGACTTGCTCCTCCAAATGGAAAACGACATTACATTAACTCAAAACTATATTACATTAACTCAAATCGGAAATGGTTGGTACAACACTTTCGTCGCTGAATGGATGCAGTAGCCTAACTAACAGGGAATACGAAATTGATCGACAGAAGTACGAAATGCAATAGCCTGACATAGTAACGTGCACCAGGACAGTTGTTTAGCTATCGAAGCAGGTAGCAAGTAGGCCTACTTAGGCAAAAGTATAAATTGCGTGTTAAGGGGCACAGTTTCGACAGCGCCATTGGGCTGTGCTTCAGTACCGCCATCTAGTGGTTTCAAGTGTGAATTACAAGTACAGTTCTCACAGTAAACCACCAGATGGCGATGGTAAAGCGCAGCCCTATGGAACAGGTTTTGATATACAGTAATGTAATGTTGTTTTTTATTTGGGGGAGTGTGTCCTTGTATTGGGGGGAGGTGAGCAAGTCATCCTGTTTGGGGGGAGTTTACTCGTATTTGGGTGGATTCATTTGGTGGGTTGCACTCATATTAGGGGGGGGGGTGTTTTGCACTTCAGAGCCACCGTATAGTACACTCAAAACTTTCGGGGCTGCAGCCCCGGAAAAAATGACTGGCGATGATGCCCATGCTGAGAATGTGCTTATAGTAGTTGTTTTACAGTAATATGGCCTTGTTTACTCCCATTTTACATTCATATCTTTTATTTTACAATATGTGGTATAAATAGTTGGACATTATCTATACTATAATTCGAGGAATCTGTGTAGCCTACGTGTGTCTGTATGTGCAAGTTAAACATTTACTATAGTACATTGGTACATGGGCCGGGAATGTGGAAGGCCGTTTGCCATAAACTCACTGACCCAGTGGGTGGCAGTATATGCATATTTAGCTGGATGTTATCCACCAACCAAATCTAAAAAGAAGAAAAAAAAGAAATTAGACTTTAGTTTGTTTTTCAAGCAACCGTTAGGAGGCAGCATAGGAGACAGACATGCATTGGCCGCTCCTACTCTCCCGGAAGGCAAAATAAGCGGAGGAGAAGAAGAAGGGACGCAGCCAGTTCAGGGCAGTTCACCAAAACGGCTAATTTACAGCCACACAGCTCTTAACTGTCAGTAGGACACCTTCCATCTCATTTTGTGGGGACCACAGTCGATTACTAGATTCTAGCAAGATCGCTTTTCAACGACGTATTATTTTCGATACAACAACTGCTTTTGTCTCACTATGACTCTAAGGTGATCTTTAAATGATCCGGGTGATTCTGGTAAGTGTCTTGACTCGTTTTTGGACTATTAACGCCAGCCCATGTGTTAGCCACTGACGTTATTTAGCCTGCTAGCAATACTAGAAGCTGTGTCTGCCATTCTGGTCATTCGTGAATCATGTAGCCAGCGTTAATGACACACTAGCTAAATAGCCCTGATTGTCAATCCCTGGTATGGGTACATCAGTTGAATGGGAAAACCAATTTAAGAGTAACGGTTCCTTCTGATGAAATGTTTGTTATGTATGTACTTAACTAGCTCGTTAGTGCTAGCTAGCTTGTTGGCTAAAACGTTAAACCAGGAAGATTTCGAGCTACCTACGCTAGCCTACAGGCTGATAGTTATTTGACGGATCGATCAATATGTACATTTAAACTGTTTTAATATCTATGAGTAGTTACGAGCATCTAAACTAACATTTAGCTAGCTAGCTCCATATATTAGTGCTTACTGTACCGGCCAGACTCCTGTGTGTGAAGCAGACACTTGCCACGACCTGTCAAACAAAGCGCCACTAAATGCGGCTTTTGTAGCTGGGAAGGTAAGTGGCCATACCTTGTCCTTTATTAAGATTCAAATTTTTGGTTATAAAGTAGTATTATTTTATATTATATAACTTAAGGTTTAAACCTTAAGTAAAAACCTCCTGGTGTCGGTAGCAATGTAATTTCTGACAGGTTTGTGTCACAGTACGATCTTCAATGACGATTTGTAAGTCGTTTGCGAACTAACTCATGACACATTTTATTGTCGAGACTACAAATTGAAACTAAAATATAGTCACAACTTTATTTACTTGCGTTATAAACTTTTTATATAGGTCCATATTGTCTACATCAATGAGTATTTTTTATGGGGGTGCATTGAGCAAGTATGTGTCATTGGTTAGGTAGACTGTCCCTTTGGAGATTTTCGGCATCTCCACTGATATGGAGCTAGATTTGTCTTAACATTTTTTTAGCTACCTTTGACAGTGAAACTCCCTTGCAAACAACATTATGTTGTTGTTGGGTTAGGGTCATTTAACTTCGAGAGAGGCTTACTGGATATAATGCATGAAAATGCTTTCCTTTTTCTTAATGAAAGTTGACACAGTGGCAACTTGGGTCTCGACAAGATCCAAGCTTAGCTCAATCTTTTACCGAGCTACTCAATATTCTTAGCTCTAACTGTTAGGCTGATGTATTAATAAGCCTTGCCACAAAAAGTGACAAATGTTGGTTATTGTTATAGTCTTATCGATATGTGGATGTACTTACTTTTGTTCTAACACCTTAATTGAAATGATGTATCAAGCAATCGTCTCATTAACATTATACATACAATAAATCATTCATGGTCATAGATTTTCTTTTAATACTAGAGTACAAGTGTAGTAATACTAGTGCGTATCAAGGGTAAGTGTTTTAGTAAGTAACTAGTAAGTGTTTTGAGAGATTCTCTTAAAGCTTTGACGTTAGGGAGCACAAAGTCTCCATCATGGTGTTATAATAACTGAGAACTCAACACAGAACCATCCATTGGTACTCATGTGATATGCTCTGACAGACAATCCATTTAAGGAGCCAGTGAGGTAAGGCAATATGTCAATAATGTGCAGTTGCACTGTCTGCCTTTTTAATGTGTTCTTTTCAAACTGCTGGCTTGACTGTTGCTCTCTTGCATCCCGTCCTGGCGCAGAGAAAGTCGATTCTGTGAGGTGGAAGTCGCAACATGTGGGTCATGCTTGGTTTAGAGAGTAGTAGGCTACTGCCTGTGACATGCCAGTCTCTCTTTAGCACACCAAGACTAACTTGGCTCCATACCTTTACAGTACGTACGGTGTAGGCTAAGAAAGGAGGCATCATTAAACAAATAAATTATGGCTAAAGCCTGATCTACTAGCCAGGCAATTTTCACCATCAGTGCTTGTCTGATAGCAAGACACTTGGCAGAATGAAGCCACATACGAAATGACACTTGGCAAAGTCACATTAGCACTGACATTTAGTCATTTAGCAGACGCTCTTATCCAGAGCGACTTACATTAATTACAGGGACATTCCCCTCAGGCAAGTAGGGTGAAGTGCCATCTGAGACAGCAAAGTGTTGTCTTCTAGGTTAGCTTCAAATTGGTTGTATCGTAAAGAGGTTAATCATTTTATATGGGCCCTGATGCATTAAAGATAGTCTTCTAGTAACAAAGCAATAAACTTAAATTAATTGTGTGTGACTTTATTCACCCCTATCTAATTTATGGTAGCTCAGCCCTGTACACCGAATTACTCCCCTTCATGGTTTTATGCTAAAAAGTGTTTCCTTTTGTGTGGAAATACCCAAACATTTTGTTGATTTAATTTAATAAGTGACTTTATGAAAAAAATGGTGCATTGCTATTTGAGCAATGTTGCATTTTCTTCTGTTACATTTCAAGTGTCACCGACACAAACCGGTATTGCTGACCAACCTCAACAAATAGCAAGTCATCAAGAGCTTAAAGGATATCCGACCATCCTCGAACCAACAAACTACAGCTACTGAGGTTTATGCTTCGAATCACTATAGCACCTGGCTGATTTCTCGTTGTTCAAAAGGAACAATAGGCCTAGCTGAAGTTATCCATACAGCATTACTGGTCTACACTTTGCACTGTATTTGTCATAGGCTAGTCATGAGTGTGATAATGCATAACACGATGGTGGGCCTTATCATTATTGGCCTTTGTTTCTGACTCTTATGTCATCACAAGTTAATATGCAATTTTTATTTCATCATTGATTGCTGAAGAACCTGTGGAACAAAGTTCACACCTTCTGGTTGTGGTCGACTTTCTCACAATGACTGAATGTCTCATTGTGCTTATGACCAACTGTGTTTGTTTGTCTTCGGTCTTAAATGCCCACAAGATTATTTACAATAATGATTATGTCGGAGAATTCAACAACTTGGACCTTTGTCACTTATTTGCGTCTGAAAATAAGACTAGGCTAGTATTCCTGTCCTGGGTGGCCATGTAGATTTGGACTCTTGGAGTCGCTTTTTTTAGTAGAGATCCAATCAAACTTGTCACATCCTCAGGTGATAGTTTGGAAACGCAGTTCCAATGTGGTCATATTTAAACGCTTATGACACATGACAGCGATGGCACCAGCGGAATTTTGCTGGCACAGTTTAACCAGATGCCGGTCTGACTGTTCATCCAATGGGATGATTTGGGTGAGGTGAGTCATTCGTTCCCATGATCAATCACGTTTGCTTGTGCCCGAAAAAAGAAATTGAAATGATTTAGTCTACTCCGACAAGTCATCTAGCTTTGTATATTACGTCTTACGTCTAAGTTTCAGAAATTGTGGTCTGCTTCTCAGCATGACGGCTAAACAGTCTTCCCCCCCCTCGGGTTCCAAGCATACAGGGTGTCCTTGCCAAACAGAAGATTTGGAGTTGGTTATGGAGGGCTTTGGAGTGCGGCACCAGTCTCCCCCAGAGCCTTTAGCCAATGCTAAAGGGCCTTTCACAGGTGAACTCAAAGACCACAGCCTGTGATAGAAGGTCTGCCAATGTTGATCTGGACCTGGGGTGTGAAATATCTTGACATGGTGCAAGTCCCTTCAGCAACCTGTTAGGGTTTGTCCTCTGAGCCATCGGGCAGCGGTGCAGAGGTGGGTCTTTGTAGTTGCAGCCCAATTGTTTGCTTTTATATCGGCCAAGGCAAACCAAAGCCCCAACGGCGGGAACAGTGATGGATCAAGGATCCAAGCCACAATTTAACTGACCTAAGAAGGACACCAAAGACCGAGCCGTATTTAGGCAAAAAAAAGCTAAAGGTGCGAGCCAGATAGATGCAGTTGTCCGTCCCAAGAGGTATCCTACATGAACCTAGTCTGCCCCCAGGTTATCTCCCTACTCTGTCGCTCATGAGGCTGGAAGAGAGGTTTAAAATGAAAACGTCTATGACATTTAGGATAGCAATTTTAAACAGTTTCTCTGGCCATGGCAGAATGCCGAAAGTGAGCCTTTTCTTACTTTAGATTGGTTTCCAATTTAGAGTGCCCCAGTAAGGCTGATTGTCATTGTTTAGAAAAATGGATACATGCTCAAAACAATCCAAATTGTTTTTGCGGCGGCCTTCTACAATTGTCCCAAGGGGTTTTGCTTAATCTTTGCAGTAGTGTTCTCATTAGTTTTCCCAGGCAGTGCCACCGTTAATCCACTAGCATGTGGCCCGACTTAAGAGTTCTGTGCATGTTTGATCTCTATTTTTCGTTCTCCTCCCTAGGTTTGTTTCACCGTTCATTTCGCCGGCTTACATGCCACCTTACACGCCACCTTAATCCTGGGTCTCATCTTGACCCGCAAGTCTTTCTTCTTGTTCTCCTCTCTCCTCTGTGTTGGACTCAGGCCACAGACGGCAACGGTCAGATGATCTTCTAGCTTATCACAGTTAATGCTGGTCTTAAACTAGAACAGGAACACCGGTGTTTCTAGGTTTGCGCGTCTTGTGGGGAAAAGGTGGCGGATCAAGCCTACCTACCAGACTTTGCTCCTTTTTTTTTGTTGTACATTTTTTGTTAGCATTTGACAGTTTGAAAGGGGGTGTGATGTTAGCTCTTTACAGTTTGCTGAGGACAGATTAGTGTGTGGTTCGTAACATTGCAATACAACTCTTTCCCTTGTGCTAAAGCCACCTTTTATTAAGGCAAACGGGGGCAGAGGAAGGAGATGAAGGGTCGTAAGTCAACAAACACAAGAATAACACTACGGACAGCTTTTAGTGGCTTTGCTTGAGATTTCTCAATGTAGTCGAAAACGGGTAAGGTGTAAAGGTCTGACTGATGATTAAGGCTGGTATAGTCTTTCGGTCAACTTTTCTTTCGTCCGTTGTTGGGCCACATCACTAACGTTTTATTGTTGGTACACATCAGTAATGTCCTAGTCCAAAAGCATACCTAAACCCTAAAGCAAAAGTGTGATGCAACAATTGCTTAATCCTTGTCAACAATTAATCTGTAAACTGCTTTATTTTGCTCATAATACCTTTCAAGAATTTTACAAGCTGGCAACAAAGCCATGAACAGAGTTGTTAATGCAGCAACGTTCTAATATCGGTTAGACAGAAAATGAAGAGAAACCGCCATACTCACGAGAGAACCTGTATTTTTCCCCCTCACCCTCTGCTCGCTCATGCAACCGCACTTTGAGCATTCATTGCTTTCCTGGCGTTTTGCCTCTTAAGTAAAACTATCGAACCATTTTGTAATTGCTTTTCAGGAGGTGTCTATAGCAGTACACGTTACTATTGTTTTATCGCCCAGACTTACTTTCTGTATAAGTAATTGAAACGTGTGTCTTTCAGGGGTCCAGGTTGGTGTTGTGAGAGAGTTAACCGGGGAGAAGGACAGCCTGGTAACTTCACCGCCCAGACACCTAAGGTGAGTAGACCGGGTTTCAGCTTGCCATGTGTGGTGCTTCTCACCAGGCCTGGTCTGCTATGCTCCGTTAGTTAAATTGGTCTTTCTGCAGGGGCTTGTCTGACCAAAAACAACATGAATTTGGGGGATCTCTATCTAAACATCTAGACTTGGTTCAAAGACAGTTCCCACAGCCCCTCTCCCACGACACCAGACACAATAGCCTCCAAACATTACTGTTACTTTTTCACCTCGGGTTAAAAAGTGAGCTATTGATGCTATGAGTCCTGAGCAGAAAAAAACATTTGGGGCTGCTGATTAGCCATGCTTTCTCTGTAGCCTGTGACTATGTACCAACAATGTAAAACCGAAGAAGCTATGCAAGGCCAAGAACGGCTGTTTTCTGTATAAAGGATCACTTTATGGCAGGCTCAAGACGAGTAACAGTGCGATAACTATTTGCTACACCTACACAAGAATGGATATTTTGGATACTAAATTAATATTATTTGACGACAGCTAGTTAGACTTGACATTTTCCTAAAAACGCTTATCTAATCTAGTTTGGTACTATATCAGTAATGCACTTGACAGTGATTTGTTATGCACACACACACACACACACACACACACACACACACACACACACACACACACACACACACACACACACACACACACACACACACACACACACACACACACACACACACACGAGAGAGAGAGAGGCCTGTCCAGCCTCCAGACGAAGCGCCATTCCAGATCCCGTGCTGTTAAATGGTAGGAAGGGCTTGGTCACAAGCAAAATATCCCCGCTGTGTGCCAGGGAACACACTCCCCACTGCAACGGGGGCAGATAAGATCAGGGCGAGGGGCAGGTGGCAGAGGGCAGGGGGGCAGCCCAGGCGGCGTCCCAACCCAGGGTCACCCCCCCCCCTTC
Organism: Mallotus villosus; assembly: GCA_903064625.1. NCBI lineage: Eukaryota > Metazoa > Chordata > Actinopteri > Osmeriformes > Salangidae > Mallotus > Mallotus villosus. The sequence goes on along the minus strand of CAEFZP010000430.1, from coordinate 190,469 downwards.
CCCTTTGTCCTTCTCGCTTATGTCTCTCTTCCTTCATTTCACCCCCACCTCCCCTCCATTCTCTGGCTTTCGGAGCATTCTCTTAGCCCCTACAAACTCTCCTCAGCCTTTCTCCTTGTCCTCGCTTGCCTGCCGTGCGTTTCTCCATTGTTGATATGACAGCATGTCCTGCCAAAAGCCCCTCTGAATTGCAGCCGCCATCCTGACTCAATCTCGCAGCGTTTTCTTCTCAAGGCCCTGAGAGAACTGTGTTTGTGTGTGTGTGTGTGTGTGTGTGTGTTGAACAGAGACGGCACTGTTTGATGAGCAACTGGCACCACTATAAACCTATTTCTGAAATCGTAGTGTAGGTTTCCCTTTCTTCTGAGGCTGTACTTGATTCAAGGACCTGGCTTTTCAATCACAGAGTAGTCGAGAGAAAGAACCTCTGTAATGAAAGCAAAGGAATGATTCCCATTGGCATCATGCTCTGTAAAACGGTGTTACCTACTACTACCAATATAAATAGACTATTACAATGGCCTGTAGCTGGCACCACAGCGTGCATGGGGAAACAATTTTCCAGGATCACACTGTACACTGCTGGGTAGCTAACCAGGTAATCCGGTGGGAAGCCCGTAAAAACAGCAAGCATATCTGAGGTAAAAATGTTTCACTAATGACGGCACGGTGGTCAACCACAGAGGATCAGTCATGTTGACAGCTGACAATCAGCCTGTCCACAACATTTGTACATGAATTGTCATACGTTGCTAATAACTTAAGTTCATTCAACACCTCCCTCGTCTTATTTTGTTGTTCTCCGGGAGAAGCAGACATGGCCGAATGTCGAGCCCCGTATCGGGTTGGTCAGCTGTTTGATTTCCCTTACCAGAATGAAACGGTTGGACACAACAATGGACACAGATAGGAGATCAGCGAGCTACCTAGCCCACACATGGAAGTAGGGTTGTACTGTCCTCTGTTGGTTGAACGTGGCACGGCTTTGGCAAACTTTTTTATGCGCAGACAGTCACGTTAACTCGTTTGTATGTGGCCACTTTCCTCCACGGACACTATGACTTGCGATTGAGGCCAGTATGAACCCCGTGTGGAGCTTCAATGATTTCACTTGAGATGATTCACAGAGTAAGAAATTCCACTCAATATCTAGTTTTAATATAACATAATGTAGTGGTTGATTTGTTACAAAAAACCCCACAAAAGAAACCAAGGAGGACTGCCCCGTTAGGGAGTGTGGGTATACATCTGAAAAACTGAAAATGCCTTCAAATTGAGCCTTGTTGATTTCAAATGGTTAAAATGAGGTGTTCACACCCTTTTTAGGGATGTTGGTTTGGTCACTGGTCATCTGATTTGTGACACAAATAGGAACTGACTGCATGGTTGTTTGTCTTTCCAGTGAATCAGCATTTCTCTGTGGGCTTGGTGACTAGTCTGCAGCGTCATGGAGAAAGAAGACCTGAAGATCATCAACAAGGGGGAGGAGGATGAGATGGTGTGTACCTTTTCTTCTCTGTCTGTCTCTCTCTCTGTCTTTGTCTGTCTCTCTCTCTCTCTCTGCCCACAATCTCATGCACGCATTCTCTGTCACTCACATACATTTGGAGCATCATTTGAAACGATCCCACACCTTGCTGCCACTTGATTGGTCGTTAGTCACACTTGATCAGGGAACACCAGTTTCCAAAAATCCACATAAAGAACATATTTAAAAAAGTAACAGGAAAGAATATGATGTTGTTGTCTTTTTGCGTAAGAGGTGTGGCAAGTAAAGGAAGGCAACAACTGACTTCCTGGGTCTCCACCGTGTTTCCCCGCAGGAGCTCCAAGGGTACCGGCTGTGTCGCTGGCGCCTGGGCCTGGTGGGCCTGGGGGTGTTGTGTACTGGGGGCTTCCTTCTCCTGCTACTGTACTGGATGCCTGAGTGGTGTGTGAAGGCCACCTGCACGCGGACCACTGTCAGAGACGCCCAGGTGGTGCTGCTCCAGTCCACTGTGCGTATCCGCCTTCTCTTGACTCACTTGTGTACGCACAGATGCATGTGCGTGCATGCGTGCATGCTGTTTGTACATGCAGTTAGCCGTGACTGAAAATATTACATATTTTTCAAATAATACACTATTTTGGGGGGGGGAAACATTTCTTTGGTTTTCACGTAATGTTATCAGGAAATTTGGTATGTATAATAAGTACACTGTATGGATGGTTAATGAATTAATTGTTGGTTCATAATTTATAAAACACCAGTACATTATTAGGTAACACTTTATTTGAAGTTGCGTTAATGACAGTGTCATGACACTGTCACAGCACTGTCATAACCATGACATGACACATAAAAATATGTTTATGAATGTTGTCATTAGGTGTCATTCGGTGAATTATGTCATTTCTCCTCCCTTGGTCTCCTATCTCCTCTCCTGTATTTTCCTTCTGCCCTGTTCTCCCTACTTTTACCTAACCCTTGAGTCTAGTTCTCTTCTTTACTGACCCCCTCTCCTTACCCTTACCTCAACCCCTCCTGTTTCTTACCTAATCTTAACTCCCACCTCTGCCCTGACCCCAACCCTTCTCTGACCTTGCCTCCATCCTCTTCCTACCTCCTCTCCGACCGCTCCTTCTAACCCCAACCTCTCCTCTTTCTTACCTGACCATAAGTCCGGGAAAGACATCACAAAAAATGTCAACCTTGCATAAGAAATGACATAATTCACCGAATGACACCTAATGACAACATTCAGGAACATTCATAAACATATTTTCATGTGTCATGTCATGGTTATGACAGTGCTACGACAGTGTCATGACACTGTCATTAACGCAACTTCAAATAAAGTGTTACCCATTATTATAACATTACTATAAGGAACATTACAAATCCATGTATTAACTCTGTTATACTTTCATAAACCCAGACACACACACACACACACGCACGCACACACACGGGTGGTCAAAGTTGTGCCTGTCTGTGTTACAGGACGAGTTCAAGCGCTGGTTCCTAGCGAAGGTTAGAGTCATGCTAGCCCCAGGAAGACGCCCCTTCGACAGCCTGGAGACCCCTGCTGGGGTCAACGGACACGTCCCCAACCCTTCAGACAGCCCAGCTCAGGAGTTCATCAAGAAATATGCAGAGTACCAGCCCACTCAGGTAGCACACAGACAAGCAAACGCTGCTGACAGATTGAAAACACGGCCTTAGATTTGTCCTTATTGACCGTCTTTCTCTTCTTTACCCATCAGATCCGTTATTTCACACTCCACAGCACAAAGTACTACTGGAATGACGTGGGCCAAACCTTTGAGGCGTTACTGTAAGTCTTGCGTTTGTTCGTTTAAAATCAAAACAAATATATGACTTGGGATAGAATTCTTTTTTTGGAACAGTCGATTTTCACATTAAAGGAACTAAATCTCCTTGCTTATATCGGGTGACCAGATTTGAGTTTGTCAAAAAAGAGGACACTTCGTCGCGCAAGGGGGGGGGACATCTGCAGCTTCGGCATGGCTGCAGATGTCATGTGCTGTAAACAATGCAACTAGTGGAGGCGGCAAGGTGCTCAGTGTTGCCAGATTGGAAATGGTACAAGTATCGTACCAAAGGCTCAAAATGGTCGTATGTGGAGGATAATTATCGTTTATGTGGCGACACTGAGATCGGTGGACCAATGACTGTTCTCTCTACAGTCAGAGCTCGCGCAAGAAGGTGGAACGTTAGGGAGATACCGTTTCCAAAACGTGTAAGGGCGTAATAACTAGTTTGTGAAAGACCCAGAGAAACACAAATATCCGACGAAACAAAATCCCGGACGTTTTTGGAATCCCTGCCGGACGCATTTTTTAGGTCTCAATAAGAGGACACGTCCGGGGAAGTATAAGCTAGGGTGACCAGGAAAAGAGGACGTCTGGTCACCCTTGCTTATACTTCCTCTTCCATCCAAATCTGTTGCGCAATTTTTTGGGGGAATTTCTCACTCTCTGTCTGAGTCAGTTGTAAGTTGGCGTGTAATGTTCATGTAGTATGTAATAGAACTGTACACGCAAATACGCATGACACCATTAGGGCACAATAGTGTTGTAAGGAAGGGCCAACTTTTAGAATCATACCTCCTGTTTAGTTTAGTTTTGCACTGTAGTGTTTTGTACTGTTATTGTTGCACTTTTATCGTCTGTTTTCATGGTACAGAACTGAGCAAAATGAATTTCCCTTTGCGGCAAAGAACATCTAATCTATAATGAAAGCACAAGGGTCTGTGTTCAACCCTGGGACAAGTCTGATTTATGTATTTTTCCAAATTGTTAGGTCATTGGATGTCATGTTTAGAATCCTGCAATCACATGTTACCTTGATCTTCTCCAAGTTTTCTCTATCTGTGCACTGGAATCAAACGCTCCAACGAATTCCTGACTCTCATAGAAGTCTGGCACCGAGGATGGACAAATAGAACAGCTTTTCTTATAGCATACAACACCTTTCAGAGATGTTTTTGTTGACCAAACTTTCTTAATCTTTCATTTACATGATATGGTTTGCAATGGCCTGTTTGTGAATGGCAACCCTTTATTTATTCCTGAGTTGCGCTTTTTTATTTTTTTAAACAATGGTCTTGTAAGGACTTTTTAAAATGTAATTTGTATTGTTTTAGTTTTCCACTTTGTCCTATTAGCAATGCACAAGCCAATAAACACATGAGGACTGAACGCGAATCTCCATAAAAAAAGAATTTGATAGAGTATCTGTGCTAGTTGTGTCAACATGATATACTTACAATGTGCTTTGTCTCCAAACCTATCCAACCACTCACTATAGAGGCCTGGAGGATCTGCAGGTGAACAGCTCAACCATACACTCAGAGCATAGCACTGGGCTAACTAGTAACCAACAACAATACAGGTAACTGCTTACAAATTCCTTTATTTAGCGCACAGAGCTCAGGGCTGTTTTGATCTATTAATGCGCATGTTGGAGACAGTGAGAGTGGGGGGAGAGAATGTGCTGATTATGCTCAACCTTTGGTATGGTTAACTTATTTTTTTCTTCTTGTTTGACCTTGGCAGGAGACTGTTTTTTGGAGTAAATGAAATATCAGTGAAAGTGCCTTCAGTTTTCAAGCTGCTAATCAAAGAGGTAGGATGGTCTCATTTAGAGATTCAGACACCTGCAAGGAATTCAGACCAAAGCACACACACACAGATCCATATCTGATTGAAAATGAATGTCTCAGTTAACCCATATATTATAGTTTGTATTATTTGTAGAATATTTCACCACAAGAAAACGTACACACTTTTACATGAACACGTAGAAAGTCAGTCGAGGAGAATGTTTGCTTAACTTTTTTTCTCTTTCTTGCTTTCTTTTCTGCGCCTCTCTGTCCTACAGGTCCTCAACCCTTTCTACATCTTCCAACTCTTCAGTGTGATCCTATGGAGTGCAGACGAGTACTACTACTACGCCGTCGCCATCGTGTTCATGTCCGTCATATCCATAACTACCTCTCTGTACACCACTAAAAAGGTGGGTTCAAAACTCTGGAGCTGATCATAATAATAGAACAAACACAACAAAACCCACCGAGTCTAATGCCGACCCTATGTTGAACTTGATTAAGACATGCTTATGCATAGGTTAGCATCACGTTCATGGGTTTATCCAGTGAGACGTCTATTCAACCTGAAAACAGTTGAATTGTCAAACCTCATCTATGGTCCTAACTAATTAGGTTAAAAGGTGCCCTACTGGGGATTTTTTATTTTTTTCTTCCCACTCAAAGTTTTAGTTCATTTTACATTAATGTGCTAGGTACTTGTGACATTGCATTTAGAGGGCAACACTTTGAATGGAACTTCTTTGCCATAGGCAAAGTTATTGGTCAGTGTTTGGTCAGCAAGGATAACCTTTTGGACTTTGTGGCGCTATCTGTCTCGTATACACATACCACAGCAAAGCGCCCTCCATTGGGGCAGAGGTCTACAAAATAGAACAATGGTTCCCAGAGTTATGTAACTGTGGTTCTAGCGGAGCGGAGCCCCGTAGGGCTTTCACGCCCTGCTGCCTCCTGGGGTCTTCCGTCGCTGGGTAGGGGCCGCTGTGCTCCTTGTTGGAAAAGTTTGTACGTTACTGTTTTCTCAGGCCACGTTGCCTAGACGACTCGCCTATACCACTGGGGAGCAAAGGGCACCACCGTAGGGCTCCGCTCCACTCACAGAACGGGAGTTGCGTAACCGTTTTTTTTTCACGCTGCGGGGATTGGAGGGTGACGCGCGTGGAGGACAATGGTGCCCATGTTCACGTTTGGTGTTGTCTCAGTAGAACCGTTAGACCCCCCGAGCGTAAAGCTCCGTTTCTGAAGCGTAAAGTCGCCTCTCCCAACTTGCTCTCCGCTCGAAGGGTGGTGGGGGGAGGGGGGGGTGGGGGTCAGACAGTGTGGAGACGATCTTTTCATTCCTTTTGTTTCCAACTGGAGCTGGTCATCATGGAGCAAATGAAACAAAGGTCCCGAGTGTACCCATGACGAGGTGGTTTTAGTTCATCAGGTGTCTACTAATGCAGCCCTCCGGACACACTGCACGAGATCGTCGGTGTTGTCTTGATCCGCTTGGCCTCACTGATCAGTCTTTTGTCTCTCTCTCTCTGTCTCTTCTCTTCTCTCTCAGCAATATGTCATGCTTCATGATATGGTGGCAGCTCACAGTGTCGTCCGCGTGTCTGTCTGCCGGGCCAACAACGGTAAGTCGAGACGTTCAAACGATTTCCCTTGATGTGTGAACTTTTCTTTTCTTGTTATTGTGTCCCTCGTGGGCCTCTGCGTTTGAACACCTGGCTTGCTTTTGATCTTACTCGGGAGGGTATTAGAGGAATGTAGTGTTTTGCACTGTACTTAGCCTAGCACTGCAACGAGTCCATACAGGCTTCAATTGGCATTACGACTATGGCGGCCTAGCGTCAACACAATCCCTCAATTCATATGATTTTTTTAATGTAATGGCACTATTTTAATGCTCCCATAAGATATAAGCTTACTTCATTGTTAGGTGTCAAATTAGTACATTTACTAGCAATTAAAAGCGTTCATGTAATGTTTTTTGTGCATTTTAGATGCCATGCTTCAGCACCTATATAAAAAAACATAAATATTTATTATTAGGGTCAGCATAGTACCGTCTGTCACCCACCTCCTATAACTATTATGGAAAGCTGTGTGTGTAGTTGAATGTACGATGAAACGTGTCTTTCTTGCCGTGCATGTTGTGTATGCTTGTGATGTCAGAATTGTGTGTGTCAGTTTTTCCTGGTGCATTGATCTGTAAATATGACACCTCAGCACTTTCACTCCAGCCCAGAGGGGCATGAGTAATGAGAGATGTCTGTGAGCAAGACCTCCCCCCAGCTTCCTCCTCCTCTCCATAGTCTCTTCAATTCATCCCCCCCCGCCCCCACCCCTGTGCTTTTATCTCCTTCATTCCTTTTTCTTCATTTCCTCTTTTCGTCTTCCCCGCAACCTATCTTGTCCACCAACAGAGATCGAGGAGGCCTTGTCCACGGACCTGGTGCCTGGCGACGTCGTGGTCATCCCTAGCAACGGGACCATCATGCCGTGTGATGCTGTGCTGATCAGCGGTACCTGCATTGTCAATGAGAGCATGCTCACAGGTGAAGCACTGAACTCCTGACAAGCTCACGACATGCAGCACATGTACAGGGTTTGTTTTTTTTGAGCAAGATTGTGATTGGCCCAGAGAAAGACACCCTTCCCCAATCACTGTATCGTTCCACTTTTGTGATGAACTCACTCCCACTGACGATAGCCTGTCACCAGGTTCGGAGTATAGTTTGCACGATCAGGATGGAGCTGGCAATTGACATCTTCGTCATCACAAATATTGTTTCTCTTATCCTCCCATCCCATGTTGTCACCTTCTCTATCGAACCAAATCCAAGGCAGGCGGTCAGTCATCATAACTCGTTCCTCTGTCGCCCTTCCCAGGTGAGAGTGTTCCGGTAACCAAGACCAACCTCCCCAACCCTGGCCATGCCCAGGGGGACAAGGCGTCGGAGGACGACGCGCCATACAGCACCGAAGAGCACAAGAGGCACACGCTCTTCTGTGGCACCCACGTCATCCAGACCCGCTTCTACTCCGGAGAACTGGTCAAGGCTGTGGTGGTCCGCACAGGTACACTTTCTGTCGTGTGGTTTATTTTTTTAATTATTCTCCTCCTGTCTAGTTGTGCATTTTGTTATTATTCCCCTCCCTCCCTCCCTTCTTCTCTCCTCCACCCTCGCATCTTGGGTTCATCTCTTCCCTGTTCTCCTCCAGGCTTCAGCACAGCCAAGGGACAGCTGGTCCGCTCGATCCTCTACCCCAAAGCCGACGGACTTCAAGCTGTATCGCGATGCCTACCTCTTCCTGCTGTGCCTGGTGGCTGTCGCCGGCATCGGCTTTGTGTACTCCATAGTCCTCAGCATCATGAACAAGGTGTGGTTGTGTTGTGGTCGGTATGGTTGAGTTTTGCCTTGACGGCACTTGAGGTTTTTTTTGGGAGGGGGGGGCTGAGGAAGTAAAGGATGCCTCTTAATAGTTTTTGAGTGGAAACTTGTTGATCTCTGACAATGTATAGGCAACAGTTGCATTTTTTTTTAGTTGCTGCTTTATGTAATGGGTACTATCCAAAGTAAATGTAATTTGGGCGCCGGCGGCAGCTCACCGGATAAGTGCCATGTAGGCTGAGGCCTTGCCGCAGGAGCGTGGATTCGAATCCGGCCATGGCACTTTGCTGCATGTCTTCCTCTCTCTCTCTCTCTTTGCCTTTCCTGACACAATTCTCTTAAAACTGTCCAATAAATTATTACAAATGCCCCCCCCCAAAAAACCTGTCCATAGGTGCCTGCCAAGACCATCATCATCGAGTCCCTGGACATCATCACCATCACGGTGCCGCCGGCGCTGCCGGCTGCCTTGACGGCAGGCATCGTCTACGCCCAGCGCCGCCTCAAACGGATCGGTATATTCTGCATCAGTCCACAGAGGATCAACATCTGTGGACAGCTCAACCTGGTCTGCTTTGACAAAGTAAGGACCCAGACAGAACTGCCGGCTCTTCTGTGTCGAGCACCCTAGGATTTCCACGTTAAGTCCCCATGTTAAAACAGATTTTTTTAATTATTTTTTTATAAGAAAACAGAACAAGCATGCCATCTGAAAGTTTAGGAAATAAGTTTAAATGAAGCGGTCAAATAACGCTGCTTTTATTTGAGTTTTTCATCTTATCGAATAGATCTAGCACAGTAAGCATCGCCTCAATCACTAACGTGTGGTTGTTCCTCTCAGACAGGCACACTGACAGAAGATGGACTGGACCTTTGGGGTATCCAAAGGGTAGAGAATGGCAGGTAAGATGGACCAAAAATCATAAACTACATCATTAATAACTTCATCCTTATCATGTAATCAAGAACGTATAATCGTCTCCGCATTAATAACAAGTTACATGTAAAAGGGTTGTGCCAAAACTCTGACTCCAGACAAATTGGAGAATATGAATTAGCCCGCTCACTAGAGTACAGTACTGTGGGCACATATCTAGAAATAAACTCCCTTAAAACAGTTCCTCATCTCTCCCGTTACTTGTCCTTCTCTTCCCTCCGTCCTATCCCCCCCAGTTTCCAACCATCAGAGGAGAAGGCCTACAAGGAGAGCCTGGTCAAGTCCCAGTTTGTGGCGTGCATGTCTACCTGCCACTCCCTCACCAAGATTGAGGGCCAGCTCTCCGGGGACCCGCTGGACCTTAAGATGTTTGAGGCCACCGGCTGGGTGCGTGACGACTAGTCCGCCGTTCTGGACGTTCTAAATCCTGCACCTTTGCCCCTCAGGCTCCCTCACATTCTTCCTCGCTGGGAATCAGATTCCCATAAGATTATAGCGTGACTACCAAGTATAGCAGGTTACGGTTTGGAGCTACGGGTCATGTTTCCAAGTCTTCCTAAACTCAGTATCCCCTCTTTCCCACCGTCTTCCCATGCCTCTTTCCCACCATCTTCCCATCCCTCCTTCCATCCCTCCGTCCTTCAGATCCTGGAGGAAGCCACAGAGGAGGAGACTTCCCATCACAACCTCATCATGCCCACCGTGGTGCGGCCTCCCAAACAGCTGCTCCCGCCCGAGCCCACTGCCTCCCCAGAGCAGGATATGGTACGTTGCTAGAACCCAACCCCGTCATCATTCCACATCATAACTCAAGTTGTGAATAATTTCTCTGATGGACCTATTCTCTTTGTTCTTCCTTCTCCGCCTCTGTCTCACAGGAGTTGTACGAGTTGTCGGTGAGTGGCATGCTGATATGGGTTTTATTTATTTATTTCCTGAGTGAATTGGCATTAAAACAAAAATGTAAGGGTTTAAAATTTCGACTGTGGTCTGTCCCTAGTCGGCCTATGAAATCGGCATCGTGCGCCAGTTCCCCTTCTCCTCCGCCCTCCAGAGGATGAGTGTGGTGGCCCGGCTCCTCGGGGAGAAACGCATGGATGCCTACCTCAAGGGGGCGCCAGAGGTGGTGGCCGGCCTCTGCAAGAAGGACACGGGTAATAACTTCAAACTAGTTCACTTGCAAATCTGCTAACGTTGTATGTTTACCATGCACTCAGTCCCTGGCCGCTTCCATTTATGGTCAACAGAACCAAAGCATTTGACATCTGTTCTACCCATTGAGTGAAAGTCTGTTAAGTTAGTCGTATGTGTAAATGTAATGTGATGAATAAGCAAATATAGAACCTCCTCCAAGTTGACCGAAGCACAACATCTACAAGACCAAGTATTAACGTTTGTGTGTCTGTGTGTGTGTAGTTCCAGAGAATTTTGCAGATGTTCTGGAGGACTTTACAAAGCAGGGCTTCCGGGTCATAGCCTTGGCCCATCGCCGCCTTGAATCCAAACTCACCTGGCACAAAGTCCAGAATGTCAACAGGTATCTTCCACCCCTCAGCTCGTATCTCTACCCCACAGGCTCTAATGTCTGAGATGACGGATTCTAATTCTGTTGTCCCCAGGGATCATATTGAAGCCAACATGGAGTTTCTGGGACTGATCATCATGCAGAATAAACTTAAGGCAGAGACCTCTGGAGTACTAGAAAACCTCCGGAAAGCCAACATCCGTACCGTCATGGTTACTGGTGAGGACACGCACACATGATTCGATCAAAGCTAAAAATGATTTGCCTACATTTGTCTAGAAAATACATACTGCGTATTTACAGATACATATTTTCTGAACAGTTTTTTCTACAGCTTTGTAGACATATATACTATAGCCTCCCTTTTTTCTCTCTCCCCCCCCGTGTCTCAGGTGACAACATGCTGACTGCCATCTCCGTGGCGAGGGATTGCGGTATGATCCCCCCACAAGACAAAGTGATCATTGCAGATGCCCTGCACCCTAGAGACGGACAGGCGGCCAAGATCACATGGCGCTACGCAGACAAGCCCAGTCAGTCCCCTGACCTGGAGGTCAACTATAGGGTGCGTGGTGTGTGTGTCTATGTGTGTGAGGCGCATGCGTCTACTTGGGTTGAATCGCAAACACACGCGCTGGTATTTGACAGATTTTTTTTGATCTGAAAAGCATCTTTCAAAGCCGATTCCATCTGATATTTCTCATATCCTCTTAGCCCTTAGCAACAGTAATCACTCAGTTGTTGTGCCTGGGTCTCTTCTCTCAGGAGATCAGCCTGGAGGATGTGTGCCACACTGACAAGCCCACGACTCAGGACCAGTACCATTTTGCCATGAGCGGCAAGTCCTTCGCCGTCATTACCGAACACTTCCAAGACCTGCTTCAGAAGGTAGAGTTGGGGGGAGAAAATGTTGAATTGTTGAAGAAACTTAAGAAATGTCTTGTAAATTGTTGTTGTTATTTTCCATTGATATTTGTTTGTGTTTTTAGCTGGTACTTCATGGCACGGTTTTCGCCCGAATGGCACCTGACCAAAAAACTCAGCTCATCGAGGCTCTACAGGGTGTAGAGTGAGTAACAACATACACACACACACACTCTCTCAAACGTTTCTTTTTTGATTTCAGTCAACAACATACTTTTGTTCTCCCTTGTCCCTGTCCAGCTACTTTGTAGGGATGTGTGGAGATGGGGCTAATGATTGTGGTGTAAGTACCGACTCAATTTATTTTCCCTTTGTTTCTGCTGATCAGGCAACTTGGGCGCATTTCACAGCGAATCATATTTGGTTGGATATTTTTTGAATTTGTGTCATTTGTGACATGAATCGGTCAGTGATGTTATCCTTCTCCCGATCTATAGGCGCTGAAAAGGGCCCACGGTGGGATTTCTCTGTCGGAACTGGAGGCCTCGGTAGCCTCTCCCTTCACCTCCCGCACGCCCAACATCTCCTGTGTCCCCAGCCTCATCAGGTAACGTGACACTCGACCCGACTCACTGTGTGCGATGACGAGCTACAGCCGGTCATCCGTCCCGTCTAACACGTTGTCGTCTGTCTGCAGGGAGGGCCGCGCTGCTCTCATCACCTCCTTCTGCGTGTTCAAGTTCATGGCCCTGTACAGCATCATCCAGTACATCAGCGTCACCCTCCTCTACTCTGTGAGTGGCCTTCGACTGGTCATTTCAAATGTACTCTGCCCCCACCCTCTAGTGGCGCTGCATTATTTACCAGTATTTGTTACCACTGCGTGTTTGAAGCAGGAACTACAATCAATAGATGTTTTTAAATAGGATCATTTCTAATAATAGAAAACCGCTCAGAAGATCAAGTTCCTCAATAAACAGTACATTTCCATTTAGGACTCTTTTTGGTTCCAAAAGGTTCCAAAATGAACATTTAAGTTAGCAACACAAATATTTAGGGTTCTCAACAGCACCTTAGAGCTTAAAAGGGTTCTAAATGTAAATGTAGGGTTTTTCCAAAGGATTTGTCAATTGCAATATATATATCAATTATACATGCTAATGACCATGCTTATGAGAAGACTTTGGGAAAGCAGTACATTTTTACCAGGAAGCTTTTTGCTAGGTAAAATCTGTGATGGAGGTCTTGGGCTCGGGCACATCTAAATGCATTGTTGTGCTGTCTGTGGTTCTAACAGATCCTCAGTAACCTGGGAGACTTCCAGTTCCTCTTCATTGACATCGCAATCATCCTCGTTATCGTTTTCACTAGTGAGTACTGTAAACGGAGAGAACCAACGCACAAAAGACAGCAGATTTACTCTTTTGCCTGTCCCCCCCCACGTTCTCTCAATGTTTTCTCTCTCTCTCATCTCCTTCTAACGCCTCCCTCTCTCCACCCAGTGAGTCTGAACCCAGCGTGGAAGGAGCTGGTATCCCAACGCCCTCCCTCGGGTCTGATCTCTGGCCCGCTGCTCTTCTCGGTTCTGACCCAGATCATCATCTGCCTGGGCTTCCAGACCATCGCCTTCCTCTGGGTCAGACACCAGCACTGGTATGAGATCTGGACCCCCCAGTCTGAGTGAGTACGACGCCGGACCATTTGACCTTTTTGTTCATTTATCAAACGCTTCCATCAGAAGCAATGACAGATCATAGGTATACATAAGCATAACTGTCCTTTCCTTCTCGCAGTGCCTGCAATATCACCTCCTACGGCAATTTCTCTCCGGAGCACAACTCCAGCGAGGACTTGGACCACCACAACATCAAGAACTACGAGAACACCAGCCTGTTCTACATCTCGTCCTTTCAGTACCTCATCGTGGCCATCGTCTTCTCCAAGGGCAAGCCCTTCAGGCAGCCCAGCTACAAAAACTGTAAGACACCCTTGTCACAAACCCCCCAAATCTCAAAACTCCCTTAGTTAGTGTTGGATGTGGTGACTCATGTTGTGTGTGTTCTCTCCTCTGCAGGGCCGTTTGTGCTGTCAGCCTTAGGCCTTTACATATTCCTTACTTTTATCATGTTCTACCCCGTCGCGGCTATCGACGACTTTTTAGAGGTGAGTGGGACGTCAGCGCCCGACGAACCAAACCATTGGCTTTTTCCTGACAAATATCGGTCGAAAGGCAACCCTGAACATATCTGTCTCCCTGTTCAGATTGTGTGTGTACCGTTTGAGTGGAGAATCACACTTTTCTGCGTCATCGTTGTCAATGCTGTTGTGGCGGTCTTTGTGGAGGTAAGCGCGCACACACACACACACACACCCCTATAAGCGACCACACACACTCCCATCTTTACCGAGGACAAACATTTTGGACCTTTTTCCACCTCAGGTCAAACGTTTGTCGTTTTGCATTCTAGAATCATTCGACTTACATTGTAGCCTCCCAAGTCAAGCACGTTTTCTCAGCACTTAAGTCTAAAGGTTTGCCTCTGCGTCTTACACCACCAATGAGTAGATCATCACCAACTACCAACAGATCCTAGTCACTCATCGCCAATAACGATGACCCAAATCCTCTTGATGAAGAGTAGCTATCCCAACTATCGTAGATGAAATCACCAGCAACCCCTCTCGTCTTCACTCGAGTTTGAAAGAAAAAAATGAATAACCATCTTGTTTTTGCCTCTCTTCCTGACTTCACGACTAATGCACAGCCTCCCTAAAAAAATCACCCTTAATGTCCCTTTTCACAGTGTATGTTGAAGGAATGAGGATAACATGCACAAATCTATTGGAATTAGCAGTGTGATCAAGTAGCCCTTCTGTAAACCAATCTTTCCCCCTGCACACTGCGCCATTCCATAGACCTTCGTGCTTGATGTCGTCTTATGGAAGCTTGTGTTCAGCCGAGACAAGCAGGGCAGCTATGGCGTCACCTCTGCTGCCATGCCGACACACCAGGTTGGGAAATCTGACATGTCACACCTCTCTCCCTCTCCCCCTTGTCTGGTGCGCTCATCCCCTTTTTTCCCCGCCTTCCTCCTCTTTCCCAAGTCACCCAACACTCTTTCTACGTAACCAGCTCCTCTTGCATGTGCTTTGTTTGTGCCTCTTGTGCCCTGGGGGGGGTAGTAGAGGGGTATTGTAGTCCTCCCTGAGCATGATCACTCTTTCGTCTTTACGTCTTCCTTTCCGATTTTCTTTTATCGCCCCGTCATCCCAGTGGCCCCAGTAAGAGTGCTGCTCATTTATCTATCAGCTTTTCCTTAAACTGTATATAGTCTCTTCTCAAACTGTGCAAAATGCAAACAGAACCGCCAAAGGCAGGTATGTACTCTGGACACGACAAGGGGGTATGTTTGTAGCCAATAAGGATGGGTTGTCAAAAGTTGCAGAAACGTTTTGATTAGTTCCAGAAATTGGTAGGTAAGGTGGAATGAATATGATTTCGACTCCATTGGATTCATTTTTGTGAAATATTCCAAATCATGCAAAGTGCAAGAAGGCAGCTGCTCACTGAACAAGTGTTTGGTGGATGCATGCGTGCAATTTTTATGGTAATTGTCAAAGATGTATCCAATGCAAAGCTTTAATATAATATATGTATAATATCTACTCCATATAGATCATTGATCATACAGTGCATGTCAGTCATTCGTTCATAAAAAAAAGTATCAAATAAAATGTGTTTTTGTAGTTTTATCTTTCTTAATTTGTCATCGTCATAACTTCAGAGTGGCATCGAGCTCTGGGGCCGGCGGTGTCTGTCCTGGCTGTGCTGTAGACGGAGAACCATGCCCAAGGCTCTCTACATGCACCTGGCCCAAGAGCTCAGCGTGGACCCCGACTGGCCCCCCAAACCCACCACCACCACCGAAGCCAAACCCCCACCACCAGGACCAGAGAACGGCTCATACCAGATTACAGGCGACTCCTAGCACCCCCCAACCCCCGCCTACTGTTTATACAATACTTGGACCACAACGACAGGTTGTTGATGATGGCCATGGACGACTCTGAAAGTGAAGGGAAATGGTGGTGAGGAGGAGGAGGAGGAGGAGGAGGAGGAGCGACCAGGTCACCTGATGCATGTAATGTAGCCATGTTATTTCCTCCTAATCTTCCTAATGTAGGCCGAAATGCGTACTCTCAACACGCGCGTTTTGTGTCGACCCCCGCAAGCCCTCAACCCAACCTTCTCTGCTGTCCAATAAAATATCTGCTGTCCAACATGCGCACACGCACAGTGATTTGCTTCCTATATTGTTAAATATGCAGAGAACTGACAAAATCCAAGGGACCTACGCAGGATGCCGATCTACGGTCTCGGTGATTCTCGGCACCCATACATCTATCAGAGTAGTTGTTTTGGGCGTGTGTGTGCACCTATCAGACACGCGTACCTCCCATCGAGCGGTTACCAAGGGGATTCGATGCATGGACCTGCATGAAACGAGGTTGAATACCACCACGGCATTTCTACAAAACGGTAGAAATATAGGAGTCTGCCGTAGCAGGTCGCCTGCTTTGAGGAGCAGAACGTGTAGAGATGGCATGCACATCTACTTGAGAACACGGGCAGAACCCACGTACATTAGACCTTCCAAAGCTCTTCTCGATCTATAAAATCATGTGAACTTAGCCATGGTGGAATACTACTGTCTGTTTTTTTTTCTTCCTTTTTTTAGTTTTTTTTAATTAGATCTCCTCTTTAGCTTTTTCTTCCTATGGAAGACAATCAAAGAATCCTACTAGTCAAAGGCCAAACATTGTGATTGTCAGTTGCTTGCTGTGGGCACACTCAGTACAGCCGCTCCACGCAGCCGCATTGTACCAAGGTACACTGCTGAGGTAATGCATGTCAGTATGCTTTATGGCTCGGATAGTGGAAAGACCAGGTGAAGGTCCAAGATGCGTTTCCTGTGCTCTACTACATTACAGTATTCAAAAGACATTTTCTATATCAGAATTTACAGAATACTATACATTTGACCCACTTACACATACAGTAAATGTACCAGTATGCACAGTATGACTATTATTTGCTGCACAGCAATGATAAGCGTTTCTACAGTTTTTAGATCAGTTTTTAAGTTGTTGAAATTCCACCCCATCTGACTCAATGAACCAGTAGCAAAGCTGTCAATAACCTCTAATAATTTAAGGCAAAGTAGGAATTTATGGACAACATCCATAATGATCTGTATTTTCAGTTTGTGTAGCGGATTACATTATCAGACTTTTAAAGTAAATCGCGATATACACTAAATCATTCTTTTCCGGTTGATCATGAAGCCTAGCTGAAGTGCAGATGTGGAAATAGTTTATGGTTTTGACCAGGATAGTGGCTAATAGCTAAATTATTTATCTATAGAAACTGGCTAATATTAGCCAGGGGTAAAAATGATCATGGAGTCATGTAACATGACTCATGTTTTCATCTGCAGAGAACCTTGGCAATATATCACAAATCTTTAAATATTGACAAATATATTGACCAATGTTGCTTTGTTTTATTGTTTTGTACAGACTTATGTACAAAATGGAAATGGATAGTTCAAAACAAAAATATTTATCATGATGCATACTTGAACAGCACCCTCAAGATCAGCACCAAAATATTCCCATTTTGCAGTCCCCAAAGATTTTAATACAATTAAGTTATTTGAGCATTTCATATATCTTCCGATTTCTCAAAAAGACCAACTCAGAATAAGACTGAAAAACAATGGACCTTATGTTGGTAATAATATGAAAACGTTGCTGTATTTGTTGAGATGCATATTTACAGTATTCTGATTCATTTTCCGCATTCTATTATTTTAAACGTCTACGTTTTTTATTTTGTAACCGAGGGCTTTGTTGTTGATTTTTACTTTTGGTACTGTTTGTCATGATACATTTTCAATTTCTGCCTGGGTTTTATGTTTTGTTATTGTTATTCATTTACAGGGCTGTAATTTGTTGTTTTAGCTGGTTTGGAATAGATGCCTTTGGCTTTTCTTTGACGGTTTGAACCAATGATTCTGAGGTGGGATTATTATGGCATCTTGACTGAGATGTATTGACTTTGTAACCAAGCACTTGAGCTTTTGTCACTGTATTGTGTAAATTATGTATGTCTAGTGATTGATGAAGAAGGGATTCCACATTATTGGGCAAATAAACCAGGCAAATTAGATACTCTGTGCTAAACACTTTTTTTTTCGGTTTGTGAAATCAAGATGCACGTTACATGCTGAAGAATGTGCAATGCTGTCAGTGTCTTTATTGATTTACTTTCAATATATATCCTTGTAAGGATTATTTTGCTGCTTGGGGACAATGATTATTTATCAACTGTCATATTGGTGCACCTTTAATCCTTTTTGTAATCTTAATATTTTATGATTACCATAAATCTTGTAAATTCAGACTTCATGAAAGCGCTTGAGTTTTCGGCTCAATGGATTACCAAGACAACAATATCAAACCGATTGAGTGTATGCTGAAAGCCCTATGATCTTTTACAGGTACATGATTCCAAGGGTTGACACCTTTATTCTCTAGAATTGTATTTTGAATTTTTTTAAACAAGACCATCGAGAGACTTTAAGAACCGATCAGCCACTAAAATTGTACATGTTCCAGTGGACATTATTTCCTCAGGGAAATGTGTATTTGTAACAAATAAAGAAATAAAGTTGATACCTAACAAATTGACAAATGCTTGTTTTTAGACATTTTATTACAGTTCTCCTGTTTGTCAGGTGTTTGTTCTGTGTAGATTATGCTTCAGAACCTGTTTTCAGGAGTATTTATAGGCTTCATGGAGTAATTATCCTTTTTTTAGCAGAGATGTAAATTACTCACAGAATTTTGTACTTTTATTTATTTAGTATTTATTTTCAGTTGTATTTCATTTCTGAGTATTGCATGTCTGATTTCTGTAGATTATTTTCTTTTCATTTCAATAAATGTGGTCGAAACATTGTGTTTGTCAAGTTTGGATTCATTGCACAAAAGATAATTTACATTTGAAAACATATCGTGATTATGAACTAGAACATGGTGAAAGTTGCAACATAACCAAGGGTAATAGGATGGTGTTCTCTCAAATCTACCCATTATCCTTATTCGATAATGCTTCAGTTGTTGGTTGTTGGCTAAATGATTATAAAAAATGACTGGACTGGCTGGAATAAGAGCCCTCCCTTCAGGTGAAGACATTATGTTTTAGCCTGGGATGTAAGCAATCGGGGGTTTTACACAGCTAGCACTACTGTCAAAGAGGGACACCACAGAAAAAAGTCTACAAAACACTAAAACGTACAACAATGTAAAAATGAACCACATAAGTATACGATCCATTAGCTCATTCAGACACAAATAACAGCTCTCTCATATACACGTACACACACACACAGCCCTTACACGTACACACAGCTCTCATCACCCTAATTAGTAATGACTGCCCACTCTGTCTAATCCCCTTCTCTATGAGTGTCTCGCACAGGCGCTGATGCATGCATCTCTCCCTCTTCCCAACCCCCCCCCTCTCCCCGACTGACAGTGTGTTGTGAACGGCTAACAGGGCCTTTGTGTCCACTAAGGACCTGTTGCCGAGTCCACGCCATGAACAGGCCAAGCGGATCCAGGAAAGAGCTCGCATGAAGGCCCGCTCTTACCCACTCAAGGCCGACCACACCATCCTACCCGTCCAGAGGGACAACCCGTGAGTGGCCTATGAAAAAAATAATATGTTTGTTTATTTGTGTGTGCGCGTGTGTTTACATGCGTTTCAGGGATGGACTGGTTTTTTTTTGCTGGCCAGGCTAATCTGTAGCAGGCACCTAAACCAGCAAGCTCTTTCAATGAGTATATTTTCTCTCTTCCCTCCCTCTGTTCATCTCTATATTTGTGGGACCCCTGTGCCCGTAATTAAGTAAGGACATTGTGGTCGATGGCTTTATTATGTTTGGTGTATATATGCAGCTCTGTCAGACACATTACTGTGGGGAGATTAACTACATCTAATGGTGCTGCTTGTCTGCTGGGGTAGTTTAGCCTGTTATGCATTTTATGAATGCCCAAATGTCTGTTTAATATATGTCATGGCCATATATTAGTCAAACATTTCCTTGCTTTGATGTATTGCCAGATCATTTAGATTTATTTTTGGACTTGTATACACATTGTTGGACTGTTCTCAACTATGCTTCAGAGATATGACAACCTAAAAATATGATAAAGTCTTACATGGTATTGTTTTTAGATACAATGTACTAGCGCTGCAATGTAGTTGTGTTCAGTGTAATCAATATAGTCAGTTATACATCATCAAACATTTCATAATTATGCCAATAGTAAGATAAGCATCATTGGTTATCCCTCTGTTCTCTATGTTATTCTCTCATTCAGGCTCTCATAGTCCTTTTCTCCGCCTTCTACATGCCTCTGATCTCAGTCCTAAAATAATTTCTGATATAGTGATCCTTTGGTGACATCAGCACATCCACCTGAACGGAGGGTGTTTCACTCATACAGCTGCATGTGTCCAATGCGACACCTGTCCATCCCAGATCAGAATCATCGAAAGGAACATTCGACCGACACAGTAGAGAGGATACTTTGATATGGTGTAACCAAAATCGAAAGTTCTTCAAGACAATATTGCATGTTTTGGTTTGATTTGGCCGCAGAATTGGTTTGACGAGGATCATATATCCAGTGCCTTAGGAAGATACTTAGGCCTGTTGCCTTTTCCGAAGGTAACGCACCGCATGCACACCCTCACGGCTGTTAGTATCAACAGGATACAGTGTGCTGATGTCAGCACGACACTACCTCTCCTCTTGGCAGCTTAAGAAGGTAAACAGCCATGTCATACTTACCTGCCCCACAATCTAACCGTCTGCAAAACGACAACACAGTGAAGTTAGGAAACCCAACAGCAAGCAAGCAACTG
The DNA here is from genome assembly GCA_903064625.1 of Mallotus villosus. Taxonomy (NCBI): domain Eukaryota; kingdom Metazoa; phylum Chordata; class Actinopteri; order Osmeriformes; family Salangidae; genus Mallotus; species Mallotus villosus. The sequence continues at coordinate 169,651 of CAEFZP010000430.1, read as the reverse complement.
ACAGTCACAATGTTTGGCCTTTGACTAGTAGGATTCTTTGATTGGTCTTCCGTAGGAATAAAAAGCTACAGAAAAGATCTAAAAAAAGAAAAGACAGACAGTAGTATATTCAACCATGGCTAAACCTAATCGATCAAACAGTTTGATCTCCTCAGATCATCAATCAAATCCATACATCGTTCATGTCAGGCAACCTCAATTCTGTGCTCCACTTGCATAGAGTGCCAAAGAAATGGTTGGGTATCTTTCGGAAGCACGTTGTACTTGAAGCAATGGAGCGATGCTCCTGCAGCTGTCGAGACAAGATGATTGGATGCAGAAAGTACATTTATAATGAGGATGGCTTTTCTCTGCCTGCCAAGCATGTGAGGAATGTTAAGGCCTGGATTTCGGAGAGGAATCCCACAGGCATGAAACCAATACTCTGTCCAGAAAGTAAAACACTTGTATGCTTTTTGTGTGTGTGTCCACTTACAGGGAGCCTTTTGCTAGGCCCGGTGTACCTCTGCACTGGCCGTATCTGGCGGGGAAAGACGGAGGGTCCGATTGTATTCGTCCTTCCGTGTCGGGGAACCACGGCGATTCCTCTAGAACGGACTCCGTTTGCGCCCCCAGGCGATGGCCTGGTCAGTCTCCGACGCGGGTGCGCTTCGAAGACGAGAGTGAAACGGAAGCAGAGACCCGCTACCTGGAGAGACTGAGGCAGAGACGGAGAGCGGCAGAGAGGCCTCCGGCGCTGCTCACGTCCAAGCCCCATTTTTCCTCTTTCGCCAACAAGAAGAACGAGCCCACGGGCGCCGCAAATGGAATATCACCCGACAGAGGATGTTGCCCTGAGGGTGGCGCTGCGTGGCATAAGAAGACACATGGCGCTCAGGGGAGCTTAACGAGTGGCACGTCGAGCCATTACAAGACGCTGATGCCGCGAGACGTGTTGGGAAGACAGTGCAAATCATGTGGGACCCTACTAACAGCAGAGGCCACCAACCACAACCTCAATCCGAACCCTTCCCCCCAGAACTCGTATCTCTATCGCGATCCTCCTGAGCCCGCCCGGTCGGGCTCGCGAACGGTGTGACTGACGGGGCGCCGTGCTGGGTGCACTCCGAGCGCATAAAGGAGACGTACATCGGCACAGTGGTTCCTGCCTCTAAGGGGGACGGTGACAGTGTGCGTAGGGGTTCAGAGGATGACACGACAGGGAGTGGAGGCAAAGCTCTTGGTTTCCATATCTCTAAGATGCGGGTGAAGAGGTGCAGCCAAAAGGGGAGAGCCATCGGGCACCCACAGACCTACAGTGCCTGTGGCACCCGACGACGGCCGCGTGTCGCCGCCTGCCTTGACCAACGGCACAGTGGCGCTACCACCCAACCCATATGCCTTGGAGCCGGCTGTGGAAGTGCCTGTTCGAACCCCACACGTGGTGTCCTCGGTCAAAGAAGACAGAACCTTGGGGACACACAAGAGCGACCCCTCTTCGCCACTCCGTATCAAATCTGCACTAAAATCGGGTCTCAGGAGCCAGTGTAATGGCCAGCAAGCGGCGAAGAAGGCCCTGGCGGTCCAGGAGATAGGTGTCACAGCCGGTCGTCAGGAGGGACTCTGTGTTGAGGGAGGTCACGGAGATGTCACGGAGGTTTGTGTCTCTTCTGTGCCCACTTCTTGCGGGGTAGCGATGGCCTCTTGCATCGACCCCACTGTCCCAAAACACTCTTCATCTCCCGCCCGAACCACAGGAGAGCACGGTCTCACCGCTCCCCTCGCATCAGGTTAGACTAACTCCTCCCCCGACACCGTCCCTCACACACCCCCTCACACTGACCAATTAGAAATGGCTAATTGACTGAGATCCCAATTGCATCCTCTGTCTCTCTTTTTCCTTCTCTCCCTTTCTCCCCTTCCCATCCCCCTCCACTTTTGACACGGCTATTCACGAAACAAAATGTGACCCCTCGTTTTATTGATGTTGATGCCGATACAAACAAAAAACTGCAAGTATGTGCATTGTATTTTCCCGTCCCATAGCCGAGCATATAGGCATGGAAGAGCGCTGTCTAAAAGGAGTGAACAACATAGCATCAGTGCACCACTGTGCGGATGACGGCAGTGACAGAGGGCAGATGGGAGCAGAGATCCAGAGGGAGGACGGTCGCAGTCCTGTTGAGTGAGTCCTTCCTCCATTCATCCAATTCCACTGTTCAAGGATAATAGACATCACTCAAATTAGTTGTGGAAGATTCCAGATTGAACTTGAACTTGAACCTGTCCACCGCTGTGTAAACTCCTCTATTAACATCGATAGAGAAAGTGTTGTCAGTTGAGTTATCAATGATCAATCTGCCGATCAGGAGAACCAGACCCCAGACAAGAAATGACAACACAATACAGGCTAGGTCTCAACAACGTCTCTCTCAGCTCTGAAGGCTAGAAGAGCATCTTTTATGGAGCCAAGGAATGTAAACACAGATAGGAACAACGGGGACTAATGGTTAACAACAGTCTCAAGGAAGGGAACTCACAGCCGGCAGCCCATGATTCATCTTAGGGCGAGAGATCCTAAACTGGGCCCTTCCCGGGACGTTTACAGCCGGGCACTTTAGGGCCCCCGGCAACTTCCTCCTCTACCCTCTAACATCTGTTCAGTCTGCTCAATGGGTACAATCAACTACTTTTAGATGAAGTGCGCATAATAATCTAGCAACTAGAAACTAACTAGTTCTACTGATTATTTATGTACATAATGGGAATCATGTTTCATTCACAACAGTACGGTTTTGTTCTGAATAGAAGAACCTAAGACATGAGCTCCCCTTTATATGAGTAATTCATGCCTGTTTTCTTCCATCTTTCTTCTCTTCTATCTTTCTATATCTCTTTCGTTACTTCTCTACTATCAAATAAGGCCGGGAAAAGACGCAGATCTGAAACTGGGACATTCCAAACTGTCACTGAAGCGCTTTCTCTCGGCCATTGGCCTCAACGGTGCGGGGACCCTGAGTAAAGGGCGTTCCAGGAGTTTGGAGCAGTTGAGCTTCCAGCCCGGTAACAACCCGGCCTCCCCCAGCCCCTCCCCCAGCCTCTGCCCGAAACCCAGCCCCAAACTCAGCCCTGCGCGTCCTTCGGACACCAGACAGCTGAGGAAAGCCCCCTCACTCCAGTCCCTTCGCTTGGTGAGGACGCTGTGGAATCAAACACTCTTGCATCTGAAACGGTTGCAGAAACGGGATTTTCTGTGACCATGTACACTGTGAACCATGAGACTCATTAAATCACAAGCCACCACGCGACAGGCGATTCACAGGCGATCGACGCAGACAAAATCTAAGTGCTTCCAGTGTAGCGAATGGGACAGCTTGGCGCCTGGTTAATAAGGGGTAGAATGGCCTAAACAGTGGACACTTGTGCACTGAAGCGCTTTGTATACTAGTTCAGTTTCTTGACAGATCCTGCAGCCTCTGCTCAAAATGTAATTATGTTATATGGCTTGTTCGAAGGATTGGTTTGATTGGATTCTGAGTTGATTAATTAATCATTTCCCCTCCAGATTTTTTATCAAATATTTATGCCTCTCACACAAATGTTTCTGCTTTATCTTCTTAGTCTCTATGACATATGTTTTAAAGTTTAATTTAACTGAATCATCCAAATCCAAAATGTTAACAATTGAAATGAATGTATTTCACCTCAAGGGGTCACCATTTCTCCAGATGAGGAAATCGTCATCGATCCAGAATTTACAGATGCCGAAAAGGACCAGAGATCGCTCCAGTGCATACATTCCTGGGGATCTGTCGGGCAGCCCTATTCTCAGGTACGTTCAGCCTATACACACAAATACAACCACATGGTTACAAATAACAGTAACTTCAACTTGTTTAAATTAAGATCAAATTCATTCAATATAGCGCCTCTTTTTCAAAAACTTGTATGAATTATGCATGAAGCAACAGCAATCAGACGTCCATCCTAATATGGACTGGTATGTGGAAGAGGCCTCCCGTATAGTGTTCAGAGGGACTACTATAAATGTCGGTGTGTGCATTTGTAAGTGTCTTGTGCAACCAAATAGTGGGTTGTACAACCAAATGTGTGTCTTATCTGATTCGGCATGTGATCCTGCCTTAGAAAGAAAACGAATTCCAAAGAAGACCACATAGCAAAGAGTACAGTGCACTGACACTCATACATTGTGTGTGTGTGTTGTTATGGCGGAATTCTATTCTATCAAATCAAGACAATAAAATGGACAATAATCCTATAAATCATTCCATTAGTAGCATTAAATAAAGCAGGTGATCTGCATCCACTAGAGCTAGATCTGCTAACTGTTTCTATCTCGGGATTGTTGCGTTAGATCTCATTCATCTGGAAAGGTGGTATTGGTCATGTGATCCGACTGCCAATCAAGACCAACGATTGTCAGGTGTGTTTCACAAATGAGTGACTGATTATAAGCAAGTTTGACTTTCCACATCCATTATTTGGGGGTGGAAGGGATAGCTCAGTGGTTACAGTGTATGATTGCAGAGCAAGAGGTTGGGGGATCACATCCCCCAAGGTGCTTTAAGATGAACGCTTTCAATTGAACATTGAACTTATGTCTTCAAGTGGAATTCATAAAGACATAAACAGATTCAGAGGGAAATTCAGCAAGGCCCTGGTGGCCGAGTGGATATGCATGGGTTCTTGAGTCCTGACCCCTCCGGTTCAAATCTGGCTGGAGGCAGTGTACCCCATGCTTGCTTTCTGGCATGCAAAACATGTTAGTATCTCTTTAAGCAGAGCACCTTTTAAAAGATAAATACTACCTTCACATACCGGAGGTATGGGGCCCCAGTGGCCTAATGGATAAGCATGCGGACAAGCAAATCCCAACGGCATGGGATCAAATCCACCCGAACCCAAAGAAATCCTTTGTCTGAGCTTGCTCTAAGGTCGCCCCCAAGGTGTCGGGGGCTGGTGTCGTGGGATGCTCAATGAGCTGGGTTCAGATGAAGCACAGAGCGTGGTGCCAATCAGATCCGTGAGCCCAGATCCCTGTGACTGCAGCGCACTCCCCCGACTGTCCAGACTCCCCGACTGCCATCAGGGATCACCCAACTGTCTTTGTCAGTACCCGACTGTCCCACCAGGAAAGACAGTTGGGAGAGAGGATCTCGGGAGCCGGGAAAATACATTTACCTTTTATCAGTTTTATAGTCCAGCTTTTTTCCAAAAGCAACAATTGAGTTGTAGGAAGATCCTTCAGCCAGATTAGAACACAAGTGTGAGGTCATTAAAGAGGCCTTTTCTGCAAGGAAAGACCATTGCAGCCTTCCATGGGGTTTGAACCCAAGACCCTTAACTCTCATGGTACACATGCTTATCCACTGAGCCATCAGGGACACAAGGAAACATGAGCTTGTTGACAATACATCCTTAAGGTGAAGTGTGAGGTCATTAAAGAGACAGTTTCTGCAAGGAAAGACCAACACAGCCTTCCATGGGATTTGAACCCAAGACCCTTAACGCTCATGGTACACATGCTTATCCACTGAGCCATCAGGGACACAAGGAAACCTTAACTCGTTGAAAATGCATCCTTGATATTAAGTGTGAGGTCATTAAAGAGACAGTTTCTGCAAGGAAAGACCAACGCAGCCTTCCATGGTATTTGAACCCAAGACCCTTAACACTCATGGTACACATGCTTATCCACTGAGCCATCAGGGATACAAGCAAACAAGAACTCGTTGAAAAGACATCCTTAAGATTAAGTGTGAGGTCATTAAAGAGAACATTTCTGCAAGGTAAGACCAATATAGCCTTCCATGGGATTTGAACCAACAACTCTTAAGTTTCAGGGTACACATGCTTATCCACTGAGCCATCAGGGACACAATCATATATTAACTTGTTGGAAATACATCCTTAAGATTAAGTGTGAGGTCATTAAAGAGATCATTTCTGCAAGGTAAGACCAACATAGCCTTCCATGGGGTTTGAACCCACAACCCTTACTTTTCAGGGTACACATCTTTATCCACTAAGCCATCAGGAACACAAGCATACATGAACTCGTGGATAACATATCCTTAAGGTTAGGAGTAGTTCATTAAAGAGATCATTAAAGAGATCATTTCTGCAAGGTAAGACCATTGCAGCCTTCAGTGGGGTGTGAACCCACGACGCTCAGCTTTCATGGTACACATTCTTATCCACTGAGCCATCAGGGACACGAGCTAACATTACCTCGTTGAAAACACATCCTTAAGGTTAAGTGTTGTTATGGCGGAATTCTATTCGCACTGTGTAGATCTGAATTGTCAAAAGGTGCGGTTTCAATATCGTTTATTTAGTTTGTACAAATTAAGAATGAACAGAGTACCCGTCATAGCGAAAGACATGCAGATGTAACCTACGAAAGAGAGTGGCCCAGAACAAAGGAAACATCTCTCTTATATGAACAAAGAACAGATGTCAATAATCAATCAATACAGTGGTCACCACAATAGTTCAGTACTGGTCAGTGCCAGGTTAAGGCAATAAAACCCCTAGGCCAGGGTTGCATGCCCTTTGATGTCGTTCTCTCTATCTGTATTTAAACAGGACACCAGCCCCAATCTCTGGCCAATAGGTCAGCTCCCTTTAGGCCACGGGAACTGCTACATCCCTTCTACAGAGTATACCACACCACAGACCCTTAGTTTCTTACATTAACTGTCTATAAAGGAACTTACTTTTTACCGCTTAAAGAAACATAGATATTGTAACTATGTCAAAAAATACCATTACAGTGTGTGTTTACTAGCAGCTGATGTATTCTAGAGGCCGGAGAAGACATTCCAGTCCTTCTCCATGGTGTCGAAGTGTGCTTACGTTACCTTCCTCAAGAGGCTGAAACCAGATAGCCACATGGCACATTCTAAGTTATTAATGGATTGCGTTTTAAGTTCTGGGCTGTCTGGGTACTAGAGACAAATTGATGAAGTACAGTGAACCTTTATGTTTGTCCATTAGATGACATCTAATATGTAATTATTGTTGCTATACTTGAAACGTGTTGACAAAAGTCCAAAGAACCTGGGGAGGTTCATTTCACTTTGATGAGCAGATATAGTAGCATTAGCAGAAAGCAAGCTCATTAAAAAGCTTTGTGCCAGCGTGCCCTATACCCACATCCCACCAGTGGACGAGGTGAAAATGACCTGTGATCTCTGCACTAAATGGGAGATTTTGGTCAGAGTTTTATGACCAAAGTGCATGCTTAAACAGTAAAAAAAAAGTGATGGAAAGTGTGTTGTCACATGAATCAACACAAGATTTTTATAACTGAAGATCAGGACAGATGTAGTAGCTATTCTGTACACGGTAGACCTCTCAGATGCCTCTGGAGGTTGAGGCTGAACGATGATTATTTTTGGTTCAGATTGGGTAATCCTGTTTTGAAGTCAATTTGATCTCCCCTGTCCAGCAGGAGCCTCCATAGGCCTCTCAGTGTTGACGACGTAGGATGCCCCAGTGAAGTGCGCTCCGTGGGGAGAGTGGTCCAGGCCTTCCCTGATGGGACCCTACTGCTGGAGCTCAACAGACCGTCCGGCGGACCCTTTGGTTTCCTTATTTCCCGGGGAAAAGGACGGCCAGACTCAGGTCCTACTGCATATATTGCTTATATCCTACTGCTTTGATTTGAATGATTGTGGGCGAGTCTGTTCTTTACATACGCCGAAAGTATAGGCCCCAGTTTACAAAGGTTTTAGACAACTGTTGTGTCTGTGTGTCTATTTACCAAAGTATGTTTGCAGGGGAAAAGTCTGCATAGTATGCGTTAATTGCTCCCATTGATGTCCGCCCATACATTTTCCCATATCCTCGTGTTCCACAGGTGTGTACGTGGAAGAAATGTCCGACGGCAACACTGAGAAGCTGTACACGGGGCTCCTAGGCATCGGAGATGAGATCCTGGAGGTGAACCAAGAGAAGGTGGCTGGTCTGAGTCTGGACCTGGTGACACAGCTCATGACCAAAGACAACATAGCATCCGTCCGTGTGCTACGTCACCGGAAAGCCCCTCCCCACTAGCCCACAATGATGATAAGAAGAAGAAGAATGTGTTTATTGAGCAGACACTTTTATCCAAAGTGACTTGCAGGGGTGGATTGAATCTGTGAGCTCTTGATATACAGTCAATAGTTCTACCCAAGAACAATGTCCGCGCAAGGCAACTTTGAGCAGAAAACTATATAAATCATGAGAAGCTGCTGCATTATAAACCAACCAGCACAAGTTTATTTGTATTTTTTTTAACTTTCTTTTAACACCCCAGTGGCTCGAAACGACAACTGGGTGGTATATCTTGAGTTTAGGTGTTCATCAAGAGACCAACTTTCACCAAGCAATAACAATATCTACCTTTTTTTTTAATGTTTTTTTCCTCCACTGTCAAAAGGACGATTGTGGTGCGGACTATTTGATACCTAATAAGGATGCTGGAAGGGCATGTCTTTTGGATAAACTGTATGCAATCTAAAAGTCTTCCCATTGTGTGAACTGCTTTAGTCAAAGAGCAGATTAGATCACGCATGAGCGTTGATTCAACAAAATTGTAAAGAGATTATAAACCAATTACTGCCGCACTCCTATGTTAGAAATATATACTAGTCTTTAATAGGTGCCCTTTCAGGGAATTTCAATATCTTTATTGAGATATCTTGAGGTACTGCTGTGGGTGATTTGTATGAGCCAAACAATACACTGAAATTCAATGCAAAAGGCAGGTAACAAGGCCATTAAAGGTTATATCAACTCCAAAGGATGAGGGAAAATTGATTTGGCACAATCAGACCTATTATGTAAGTCTTTTGGAACATCCTAACATCACAGACAATCATCAAAAAATGTATGTACCAAAGTAGGCCTACTAATACAAGAGAAGTGTTAAGAAAATTTGAAACTTTTATTACACCTTTTCCCATCAAAGACTTTACATTGAGTACGGTATAGCAGTGTATCCTATTGACTTAATAAGGGATCATCCACTTTCTGTTCTGCTAGTCTGCTTGCTAAATAATAATATATATGTATTTTATTGTACATTAAGTGTTACACTCTTGTTCCCTGTATTGCTAACAAAATTGAGTGCTGTTGAGAAATTGCCACTCATTATTTTTGTATTTTACATGTATATTTTTAATTCTGCCAATGTGAGTAAAATAACATGTTGTCTATTTTAATGCTGCTTTTTATGCCATTTCCAAATGCATTGTAAAAAAACTAAGCCAAATGTTATGAACACTTGAACCCCAAATGGTTCATATATACCTTTTTTGGAACGTAATCTGTTAAATAGAATTTGAAAAATAAGGAAACTGTATATATTTATACGGTTCCATTTCCTTTATGATTTCCCTTATGTAGCTTGTTCCTCCACAAGCTGTAATTCAAAAGTAAGAACGTGCATGATGTCACTGTTAACCTAGGAGTCACGCTCTAAAATTACAGTGTCTACCCTTTAGGCTGTCATTTTCCCATTATACATTTTTCTGTCATTTTTAATCGAGTCCAAATAAAGAAAACCATGATTACTCCCTTTGAAGCATCCATCTCACTTTCAATTACCAAAAAGGTGATTTTTTGACCTGCACTGTGTACCGTCTCTACTGTGCAAGACTGGAAGACCACTTTACGGGTGGTAAGCCGGAAATTCAACATGGCGTTGACCATATCTCGGTTTCACGAGCCTTGACACTCCAATGAGCAGGTGCCATAGTAACAAATAAGGTGTCATCTTTCAACATCTTTGATGCTCTAATTCTGCCAAGAGCATTCTAAGACATACACAGGAAACAAATCACATATTTTAGATTTTAATGAAATGAGCTGAATCTGGTTTTTCAGTTTCAGCTCTAGGGCTTATTAGTTAGTACAGCTAATTAACAACAGACACTCAAGGGCCAAAAAGCAACAGGATGATTTGCCGGGTACAACAGTAGCAACACTCACACACCCCAAAAGCATGAACAAAACACCAAACAATATTCACGCCCACATACATAATATGACTTGAATGTGAATTTTATATGTTTGTAAGATTACAATAATAGATCCCTATTTGTAGAGACACACCACTTAACATAGACTGCTATTTTAGTTAATACATAGTTCCTATGTGCAGCGTTGTGTTCATTTAAACCTCTTGCACCTAAAAGTTCACCAGCAGGCAATTGTTTTCTATATATATACAGTCGTATGCAAAAGTTTGGGCACCCCTGATAATCTCCATTACTTTCATCTATAAAATGTTGGGCGTTTGGATGAGGAACGTCTTTGTCATATATATACACATACGTCATGGACAGTGATATTTTAGCCGTGAAATAAGGTTTATTTGATAAACAGAAAATATGCCATACGCATCATAAGAGAATTAGACACTTGCATAAATTTGGGCACCCCAACAGAAAAATCACATTAATATTTAGTAGAGCCTCCTTTTGCAAAAATAACAGCTTCTAGACGCTTTTTATATCCTCTGATGAGTGTCTGGATTCTGGATTGAGGTAATTTGGACCATTCTTCCTTACAATACATCTCCAGTTGAGTAAGGTTTGATGGGTGCCTAGCGTGGACAGCCCGCTTCAAGTCACCCCATAGATTTTCAATTATATTCAAGTCTGGGGACTGGGATGGCCATTCCAAAACATTGTAGTTGTTCCTCTGCATAAATGCCTTAGTGGTTTTGGAGCAATGTTTTGGGTCGTTGTCCTGCTGGAACACCCAACTGCGCCGTAACTTCAGCTTTGTTACAGATTCTTGAACATTATTGTCCAGAATTTGCTGGTACTGAGTTGAATCCATACGACCTTCAACTTTAACTAGATTCCCAGTTCCTGCACTAGCCACACAGCCCCACAGCATGACGGACCCCCCACCAAATTTTACTGTGGGCAGCAAGTGTTTTTCTAGGAATGCTGTGTTCTTTTGCCTCCATGCGTAACGCCTCTTGTTGTGACCGAATAACTCCATCTTTGTCTCATCAGTCCACAGTACTTTGTTCCAAAATGAGCCTGGCTTGTTCAAATGTAGTTTGGCAAACCTCAAGCGAGCCTTTTTGTGGCGCGTGTGCAGAAAAGGCTTCTTCCGCATCACTCTCCCATACAGCTGTTCTCTGTGCAATGTGCGCTGAATGGTCGAGCAATGCACAGTGACACCATCTGCAGCAAGATGACCTTGCAGCTCTTTGGAGGTGATCTGAGGGTTGTCCTTGACCATTCTGACCATTCTTCGCCTTTGCCTCTTTGTTATTTTTCCTGGCCTGCCACTTCTGGCCTTAACAAGAACTGTGCCTGTTGCCTTCCATTTCCTAATGACATTCCTCACAGTGGAAACTGATAGCTGAAACCTCCGGGATAACTTTTTGTAGCCTTCCCCTAAACCATACTGCTGAACAATCTTTGTTTTTAGATCATTTGATAGCTGTTTTGATGCCCCCATTTTGCCACTGTTCAGAGGAGAATCAAAGAGAAGCAAAACTTGCAATTGGCTAACTTAAATACCCTTTCTAATGATTGAATGCACCTTTTTATGTAATTGAAGGCTTAACGAGTTAATCAGACTAACTATGTGTTGCAGTTAATCAGCATTTAGTAGGCAGAGGTATTCAAATCAAATAAATGATAAGGGTGCCCAAACTTTTGCACAGCCTTTTTTTCACATTTGATTTAATTTCACACAACTAAATACTGCTACACCAAATATCTTTGTCTGGAAAACACCCCAGCACTCAGTGTTAACTAGAAAAGTAATATTACAATATTATATTGATCTTTTTTGGTGAAGACAGGAAATTATCATGCAGCCTCAGAGGGGTGCCTAAACTTTTGCATACGACTGTATATATATGTGTATTTGAATGCCCTTCTAATCAGTTAACCCCTGCAAGCCATGTATCCCTACAAGAGACTTCTCTTTTTAAATGGTTGCTCCCAACGTTGCACAGTATATCACAGGAAGCTCAGAGGCTAAGCACTAGTCTTAGCATTAGCACAGATAATGTCCCTTTTGTAAGTGTGAGGTGCACAATGAGTCAACATCAAACATGCCATGCATCTCCTGAAGTGTCTCATAAGATCCCTCCATAAATAGATCTCCTATAAATATATTTCATATATTTCTCACTGGATTACAATCCACTTTGGAAATGTCCAGGTGAGAAGGTGTACCATTACTCTAATGACATCTTTGGTAGCTCAGACTGTATGAAATAGTATTTTCAACTTAATTTTTGATTTGTGACACTCACATATTGGCAGAATATTTTGTGGTTTATCATATCGCTCAGAACTTTTTCAATACTTTAGTCACAATCTCACAGGTGTTTCGTTTCTGTAGGTACCAGATTGATACTTGTAGCCCTATTAAAGGGTCTGTTATTTTAGGCCCAATTTCTTTTTTTAATATGCTTTAGGTGGAAGAGGAGAACAACATGTGTAAATTCTAATAATTTCAACTACAATTTCAACTCTATTACAGTAAAAGATTTGTGAGGTCAGAGGAGATTAAAAAAATAAACGATTTTTAGACGGTTGGGGTTCAAGGTATTTCCCAATTCCTACCTACAAGTTACGATGCTGCAATACTTAAGTGGTCACATTTTTTACTTAAATATGGTGTACATTTCAATAGTCCAAATTTAAAAAGTCAATCATTCCACCCCTCGTGTCACAGCTTAGCCGAAAGGCACTGACTATTTATTTTCCAGTTACAACCAGTTAAGTCAGTGTGTTTAGACCGTTTATTCCTTATTAATGTGTATATTCATAATGAGTTTCCCTGGGAACTGACAATTTCAATACTGAAAAGGAAAAGCAGACCAGACAGACTTGATAGTAGAGCGAGAGATGACAATTATAAAGAATACTTGCATTGTTGTTGCGGAATGTTATAGATGCGTCAACTGATACATTCTGACACATGGGCTTGTATTGCTAGTCTTTACTGCAGTAAACAAATGTTGTTAATATTAGTACAGTCAGAGTATACAGTTTGGAAATAATAATACTCGGTTAGTCATATTTTCAAACAAGTACAGTGAAACCATAGAGCTGGGTTCTCTTATGAGTTATGTGCTTAAAAGGTACAATAACAAGTGAAGTTAGTGTTGAAAACAAATGCAATTTGTTAATTCCAAGTGTGTTGCCAATTTTGGAGTGGCTCTACGCAAGGTAAATGTTCAGTTAGTTTAAAGTTCAATTGCTTTAGATAGTTACTGTGTTTTGCCCTATGGCAATGTAGCAATGTAGACACAACACACCTGTTACCTCACTGTTATATTGTAAATAATAGACAGTAATAATGATGATTGCCTTGGTGGTGTTATGTAAACTTATAATGCAACAGTAGGTCAGTAAAATAAGAATGAAAGAACATAGATAAATAAATAGAAGTTTTAGTGCTAGCAATCATACTGTATACATGCCTAGAAATAAATTGTATTTTTCTTACTAGTAACTGCTTAAAGGTCCACAGAAAACCACTAACATAATTGTTACAATTGACAGTAGTCGTTATATTTTACCAGATATTCAGCAGTCAGTGCACAAGACAACATTAAATAACAATGAAGAGGGTAGCCCTAAACACTTTCATTGAAAATGAAATGTCAGACAATGTCATTTAAGTATTATTAGGTCATTAAGGTCATCGTTTTTCCTCACAGTAATAATAAAAGACCACATGAGGTCTGCAACCACCCTTTTCCAGCCTGGTGACGTAAACCTTATTTCAAAATAGTTTCCAGGAATTTAAGACCCAATTCAATTTCAGAAGGACCCAAGTCCTTGATGTCTGTATGCATAATAGCACATCCATCTATTGATTTAGTATTGTAGGAAGATGGCCAAGACAGTGAAAATAGTGCATTTAACTCTACACTTGCAGTGCCTTTTTTGAGTCAAGAAAAATTGAAATAAACAGAACCTGTTCTCACCATATTAATACAATACCTCATGTTTACCAAGTAAAAACCTTCTGAAATGAAAAAAAACATGAATACATACGTATCTCATTTGCATATGTATGCACATTAAAGGGTACAAATTACTCATGTTTGTTACTTGTCATTTAGTCAACCAAGTATCCCATACAAAGTTTGTCACAGACTAGGATTCCAGTCTATGGCTGAATTCTCATAGACATTAAAATTCAAGGCTTCAAAGAGTGAAAAAGTATCAAGATATGGGGGATCCTGATAAGATTATTTCTGTATTTAAATTTGCTAACCTTTTCTAAATTCACGTTTCAACTCGAGTTTTGAATTCCGGCTGTAGAATTGACAGAGGTGGATGTTTTGAGAGGGGGTGTGGACCTGACATTCACTGTTTGTTTAAGATAAGCGAGTTTCTGTTTGTGGGAATGGAATTATGGGAGAGGGTACATCACAGAATAAAGAAGAGCATAAGGATGACTAACAAAACGGCAAGCAGGATACCAATAGCACACCACTGTCGCCGATCTGGAGACGGGAAGGAAAGGAACAACGCAAGTGTTATACCATAACCATTAACCGGTAACTGCATTAAAACATGCAATTATGTACAAAGAAATTACCCTTTTAAATTATTTTTCCAAGCACATCTTGGCAATTGGTGGAAGTGTTTTTAAATGGTTTAAAGGTATTTACATATTTAAAGGTTTAATTTAGATATGACCCAGATATAACAGACATAACACCACACAGTGTCACTTTAGTGGTTTTGGCCATTTCTAAACAACTTCTGCAATATTTATATTTCACCCTGTGTTCTGAAGTGTAAACTAGAAGCTGCACATTGTAGCCTCGTATGGCCACACAAGTATACTTTTTCAGAGACATTTCTCCCCTATATTGAACAGCCATCCGCTGAAAAAGTCCAAATAGGAAAGTAACTTACCACTCGTCATGTGGGAAACCTTTGCCAGCTTTTTCATAACACCATCCAGTCTGGAATGAGTGCTGTCCATCTCGTTTCCAAAGTCATCTAGCATCCTTCAAGAGAGAATTTCTCCAATTAACAACCAAACAAGACAATATGGGTCGCCGGGTAACATATTTCTAGGAGAAAGAGTATGAAAGAACCGTTTTATTTCCAAAACTGGGTAATAAAAGCAACAATCACAAAATGCTTTTTTAAGGGTACACTTCTGTATCTCTCAAAATGTTAGGAGGAATGTTCTTTTGACGGAGTCTGAATGGAGATGATTGTGAAACATACACGGCCTGTTCGTCAAGTTCCATGCCGATCCTCTCAGACATGTTCTTCAACACCCCAATGGTCCCAGAGACCAGCTCCAGGTGCTCATCCTGCTTCTCTGCAATGAGCTATCACACACACACACACACACACATTGACACCCGATGCATCGGAGAAGATTCTTAAGAAGAAGAACAACAATGTGTTTCCTTGACAGTGTACGATACCTGTTGTTGGGTTTGTTGTTCATCTAAGAATTGGGAGTTTGCTGTTTGGAGTTCTCCGTCCAGTCGTGTGTATTTGTCTGACTCTGGTTGCCAGATTGGACCCTGAGATCCACTGTTCCCTAAAAGAGCCTGCAGATATAAAGCGAGTTCAATGAAGGTTATTGGAGATGGAATATATTCACAAACTGTCAATTTCAAAAAATCTTTCTCTATGTGAGGATACAATTAATCCATGTAGGTATTGTGTTTTCATATGATTGCCAAATATGACCATTTCTTGTCAAGGAACAGAAGAAGTAAGCATCAGATCTGATACCTCCGGCAAATCAGACTCCTATGGGAGCCAATTCTACTAAATTCTAGCTTCACTTGGCTTCCAGTACAGCTTAAAAAAGAAGAGTGTACATTGATGATATCTCTGACACGCCCTTGCTTATATTTCTTAGCAAGAGGTGCATTCGGCAATTCCGTTCAATTACAAACTAACCTGGCGGTTTTTCCTGTCCGTCATGGCCAAAGCCGACGGACTGGTCATGTGTTCTTTCATTTCCTAAAAATACAAATACAACAAACCTATATGAAACTAAAATGTCCACTGACATGCTCAGAGTACAGTTGTATTAAAACAATTTCATTCTAAATATCTGTGGTTCGGGATGCATTGATATATTTACAATCAGTCAACACATTGGGTATTCACTGATAGTCAGCATTTTTTGGGGGGGACTGTAAGCACCTCACATACACAAAAGGTATAAAATCACTTGACAATTCATGATGCTTTGTTGACAAAGCTATACTTTAAAGTTTGACTGAAAGATTGTTGTTAATTACTTGATCCAACAGAGACCGGAGAATGTGTAATTCAGTTAATTCATCACACAACACAAAAAGATCAAATGCAAAATTGGAAAAGAGCATGGGATTTTTTTTAATTTTTTTTGTTTTCAATAAACTGAAAATTGCAATTCCAGACTTTTTAATTTAAATTGAAGGTGAACATTTTGGTGTTGGACTGGGAAACTACTGTCTTTTAATGTTTCAAGCTCTTTGAACAGACCAAGCCAAGGATGATTGGAATTATTTCTAGTTTGGACTTCCCTCTTATTGGTCAATGAGAAATCTGGAAATTCCAGATATTAATGACAGGTTAACCGTTAACAAGTGTTAACGTTTAACCTGGCATTTTGTTTTCCATACTAAACTCAAAACACTTCTCTTGACAGTTACACAAAGGTATACATAAACATGTATTTTTTTTTACTCACCTTAACAGTTTGTCTGGTGCTTGTGATGAAAGCTTTACGTTTAGTCATTTCCAGACCATCCAAGTTGAATTTCTTAGGGTTGGATTCAACAATACTTATGTTAAAATTAAAGAAAAGCTTCCGTGACACCCCTAATTGTATGAGTAACAGAATGTGTGTGTGTGTGTGTGTGTGTGTGTGTGTGTATAAGTCAGCAGTAGTGAGCTTCACCAAAGGCTTCTTGTGTGCAACACTACTTGGATCAACACACAGTGTATGGCTTCATAGTACTTTAGCATAACATAATGTGATACTGGGATCAAGACAGGTAGCTTGCTTTTCAGCCGTTCTTAAACTATCCAAGTCAAGAAGTGAAAAGGATATTGATCGTCTCATCAAGGTCTTCCAAGTCCCATTCAATTGACCTCAGGCTATTCCGCAGTTCATTGGTGGTCCAGTCCACCTCCTCTTTGGAAACACCACCAGGGTCCTGCAAAAGCTCGCTCCATCGCTGATGCAGGCCTTGTGCTGTGTTTACGGCTTTCTGTACTTCACTACAAACAATTAAAATACACGCCTTGGTTACAACTATTATTAGAGCATGCGCATTACTGTATTTGATATCTAGCTAGCCAGATGAGAAGGGTATACTAGTGAGTTTACTAAAGCACAAGACATAAAGATAACTAGCTCTATCCCACACATCCTTGGAGTTAGCTGGGACGTAGAGCCATGGGTAAGCTACTCGTCACTAGCTATCGAAATGTCGAGGCTAAACAGAATAAAGTAATAGAACTGTGTACTGTACAGCATTTATCAAACCAGCCCAACACAATTATGAGTAACGGTGCTGCTTGTGAGAAGACTACTGGCTGTACTCAGCTATCCAGCTAGCGAAACCGCCCCTGGCATGTCAATTCCCCATTGTTTATAGTACAATAAGCTAGCTAGCTAGCTAGTTGTAGCCCTACTTACTGAAGCCGTGGCTATGCTAAGTAGGTAGAGCTATTATAGCCAAAATGCTATTGAAACAAGATTGCTATACATCCCAGGTGAGAGGTATCGCTATAGTGACATGATGTTACTCACCCTTTAACAACGAAAAACGGATCTTCCATTGACATCTTGAGAACCGAATTGTTTGCAATTTTGGGGGAAAAAGTTAGTCTCCACACTCATCTACTTCATACATGCTTGCCTTCTTCTCAGTCTGTGTTAGTGTGTAACAACAAACACAGAGGATGGAACCTACGGAGCCCCTACAGGGACATAATGGTGCAAAAAATTATGAGGTGGGAGGAAAAATCTCTTGCATATTTTTTTACATTCTCTTGCAGATATATTTTTTGAGTTCGACCAACGGTAGGGGTTGCAAACTATCTAGCTATAAAGTTGGCTTTAGATAACCTAGAAAATAACCTTAATTTTAATATAGCAGCTATGTTATAGCCCTATGCATTTTATTGTGTTCTATGTACTGCTAGGACAAGACTACCATGGCAACATCCCAGGCCCCAATAGACATCTTCCACACACATGGCGCACCAGAGGTCATCCTGATGGACCAGAGCAGAGAGTTCTGGAACAAGGTCAAGTAGATGGCAAATAAAACATTTGATCTCGTAACTGTTGTGGATATACTACACACACACACAAACCAAACAAATTCCATTTTAACTTATTTAGGGTAACCAGATCTTGTTTGAGAAGTGGGGTGCAAATCATTGGATTATGTCCACCTATCATCCCCAGACCAACGGACTGGATGAGGGGACCAACCAGACACAGAAGAGGGCTATTGGGAAGTCTGTGGATGGGCCCCAACAAGTGACTTCCACCAGGTACTCACCCTACCAACTGACGTATGGTCGGGAGCCACGGCTGTCCACTGACTGTATGTCAACTTTTGATATTGTTTTCTTAAATATTGCGATATTTGCTCAAAGATTCACAATATAATTGTAAAAAACACTGACGTTATGCAATTTATCTACTGCGTGTTCTGTTTTTAACATGTCATTTCAGATCACAGGCCACCTTCCTCTTGTGAAGGTTGAGGTCGACGGGCCGGTTGAGGTCACCAAAGGAGACAACCTCCAGGCCAGGGCCAACAATGATGAGGAGGTTTTTGACAAGATGAGAGATGTGACCTCACATTACATCACATATTACACAACTGTACACTAGCTTTCACCCCAAGGTGCACTCAATTTTTGCAACACCCATGTGTACCACCCATCTGAGTGATGCTAAGTAATTGTTAAAGCAATAACAACGCATCACCGATATCAAGTTATAAAACATTAGAGAATATAAAGCTTAGATGCTTTCCTTTCTCTTGAACTTTCAAGGTGCGACTCAACGTGGTGGCACTAACCCTAACCCTGTTTTTAGAGAGCAATACTGTAATAATGGCAAGGTTCTTTTTTAATCTGATATGGATTTACATAGCTAGTTGACAATACGCCTGCAGAAATCCTGAAATATTGCTGAATTATTTTATGAAGAATTGCAATTGACCAAACCTCAATATTTATACATGACGAATTTCAACTTACCACTTTACAATATTGATACATAAAACTCATTCAAGTATAAAACAAATTAAAGCAATTAATTGAAGCTAAATTGTTTATCGTTCACAAAGTTTGGTATTACTCAAATGTAAACAAATAACTACATTAAGGCCTATTTAAAGGAAAAGCTATTCGAAGGATGCTGTTATTTTCCCCATGAAACGCTGAATAGTTCATAATGACTGACTACAGAATGTCAAGTTCCAAGAAAGTGACTGATCACTATGAAATATTCCTGAGTAGCATCACATTTACAGGATGTCCATTTCAGTGTCATCACTGAACAGAATGTTAACAAACTCTGTGCGGAAGTCTGGGTAAGAACTGTACGTACATGTTCGATCAAGAGTAGCTCCACAAGTATGAACAACTGGCCAACAAGAGGCCAGATTCTACATTGAAGCATCCTTTGATTTGATCAACCTTTCTGCTTTGCTTTGGTCAGAATTTCTGACATAACCTTTGAGATGATTGAATACCATCTGTCCTTTCTGAGAGTGAATCACCTGGGATGTTTGAAGTAGCTGTGCCACTTTTTTTGGCAGTAGCCACACGATTTTCTTTGTCTGGTACTTTTGTCATTGCAAATTGCATGGTTTTGGAGAAGCAAGCTACTATAATGGCTGTATGAGCCATTGTTTGTATGGCAGCATCCAAGGTGGTTTTTAGTGGGATACAGAGGGAGCCCATTCTGGTGAAGAGGTCAAGCAAAAAAAGCTAGTCGTTGCTGCCCTCTGGTGTTGTTTGGAAGTAATAACACCTACAACCATTCCTCGTTTATATCGTTATTATTTATATCGTGTTATTTAGTTATTCTATATTCCAAAAGAAAAGAAAACAACGAAAGCCAAGCATTTTTCTGGTTCTGACATCCGAAATGGACAAAACGGTAGGCCCTATTATACGACCCTATGTTTCGGTTTTTGCAATTATCAAATCAACAATTTTCGTTGTAGGCCTACTATTTGTGTTATATGGGTATTTAATCATTTCAAATAAGAAAATAAGCAACCACAAAACAAGACGTTAAATGTGGGTTTGAGTTCCTGTGACGTAACGATATTACATACGGTGGCCCTGAAGTGCAAAACACACCCCCTAATATGAGTGCATCCATAGATATATATAAATACCTATGAGTGCATCCCCTTATGGAGGATTATCGGGGCCATAACTAAATAAATAAATACATAAATAAATAAATAAATGAATGGTTAAATACTTGGATAAATAAATAATTAGATAACAAAATGAGACACTAAATATATAAATGTTACATGTATATATATCACATTTATTTATTTATACTTACATTTAGTCATTTATACTTACATTTATCCACGGTGTAACTTGCTTGCTGCTAAATAAATCTGTCGTCACCCGTCACCAAGTCAGGGGGCGGGTTAAAGCCTCTGATTGGTGAATGAACAGTATTACACACGAGGTAGGCTCAACCAGTCGATCGAGCTCTCTTCGATCCAGAGGGATCCTACTCTATCGTCTCATTGTGCGATACTGCAAAATGTGGTACTAAGTAAATACAGGGCCAGTATTGCCAATACCAATACCGATGTATTTACTTTCATGTCGGGAAAAGCAATGCCTCATAATGTATTAAGTGAATGCATCATCAATATGAACATTTGAATGAAAATACAAAATTAGAATTTTCATGATCATTGAATAATTTTTCCTTTAATTAATTGTTCATGATTATGATCATAATAAAACACAGGACGAAGAGTTTTGTCTAAAATACTGTTATTATAGTGTGCTGCCGAGCAGTATCCTACTGCACGTGCACGCCGGCAACAACTCACAGCATAGCACGGGAAGGGGCAAAGTGAGCTTGAGCGAAGTTACAGGAGTGGTGTTTGCACAACCACTATGATGTAAAGGGAGTTGTGTAGGCTGTAGAGAAGATACATTGAAACTCAAGTAGCCTATCGATCTCATCTCGCCAGTATCAATCAATACTAATACCAACGTTGGTATCGATAGCCTACTTTAGATCGATTTACCCAATCCTATGCTGTACCATCTCGCGGAGGATCGTGAACACATTTTCATAGATGTCTGTACACATTTTCAATGATGTCTATGTCAGCCAGGGCCAATATCATTGCTATAATTTCAGCGAAGCTCTCAATATTATGTAATAAAAAATGTGAATTGGCAGTTGCCTCCATCTCTTCAGCTACAGCCAACATTTCGCCTACTGTAGCATGCAATATTTCATTTATTGAATCTGCACCGGGTGCTGCCATCTTGAATTAGTCAAAAGCAGTCGATTCAAGTTGAACCACCAATCAGAGGGTTTAACCCGCCCCCTGACTTGGTGACGGGTGACGACAGATTTATTTAGCAGCAAGCAAGTTACACCGTGGATAAATGTAAGTATAAATGACTAAATGTAAGTATAAATAAATAAATGTGATATATATACATGTAACATTTATATATTTAGTGTCTCATTTTGTTATCTAATTATTTATTTATCCAAGTATTTAACCATTCATTTATTTATTTATTTATGTATTTATTTATTTAGTTATGGCCCCGATAATCCTCCATATCCCCTAGGCTAAATGAAAACACTCCCCAGTCCCCTCAAATACGAGTCAACTTCCCCCAAATAGGATGACTTGCTCACCTCCCCCCAATCAAAGACACACTCCTCCAAATGGAGAACGACATAACATTAACTCAAAACCACATTACTTTAACTCAAATCGGAAATGGTTGGTACAACACTTTCGTCGCTGAATGGATGCAGTAACTAACAGGGAATAAGAAATTGATCGACAGAAGTACGAAATGCAATAGCCTGACAGAGTTACGTGCACCATGACAGTTGTTTAGCTATCGAAGCGGGTAGCAAGTACGCCTACTTATGCAAAAGTATAAATTGCGTGTTAAGGGGCACTGTTTCGACAGCGCCATTGGGCTGCGCTTCAATACCGCTATCTAGTGGTTTAAAGTGTGAATTTCAAGTACAGTTCTCACAGTAAACCACCAGATGGCGATGGTAAAGCGCAGCCCTATGGAACAGGTTTTTAAACGTTGAGATACAGTAATGTAATGTTGTTTTTCATTTGGGGGAGTGTGTCCTTGTATTGGGGGGAGGTGAGCAAGTCATCCTATTTGGGGGGAGTTGACTCGTATTTGAGGGGAGTGTTTTCATTTGGGGGATGCACTCATATTAGTTGGTGTGTTTTGCACTTCAGGGCCACCGTAATTACAGCATTATTTGGGGTTTATCAACGCGGGTTGTAGAAAAACAAATGGCCACCAGGTACACGGACCCACCTCCTATGACGGTTTCATTCAACATTTGTCTTTGAAAACACGACATACAAAGACATCATCCTACTGGAAAAGTCAAAGCACCAGCTTATGCTGTCAAAATAAAAAAAATATACTAAACAAAACCATTTATTATGGGAAAGAACAATAACCCTTAGCCTATACTAACCCATAAATCGCATTTATTTTCATCATAGTAAGGTCAGTGAGTGGCAAGCGGTATCATTAACACATTATACAATGCATAGCCTATCCCTTTAAATGTCCTCGGCATTAGAAGGCTATACGTTGAAATTACCTTCCAGTGCGTCTATTGGTCGAAATGAATTGGCGGGTGTAAGTCATAGAGGTTGTAAAGGTTGATCTGGATGTTCATTGGTTATCGTCGTGGTTACGTTTCCTGCGTTATAAATTCAGGTTAAAAATAGCAACGGGTCTCATTCCTGTGTGCAGTTGACAAGGAAAATATTTTGAGTAACCCTTTAATCTGGGCGATATGAAGCTCGTTGAGCATTTACAGTAGGCTTTTTCTTTTAAGAACACAATCGTTTTAGCGCAGTTGTGAACGTGTCTAATCACTCTTGGAATTTGGAAGCGCACAGGACAGAGATATTTTTGAACAGGATTTGGATAGGTTTTTTGTTGTTAAACTCTGGACTAAATACGAAAACATTTTCGTAGGTTTGCGTTTGATTACCCAAACATTTAGCCTACCACCATGGAGTATAAAATTGAGGCCCATCGGATTATGAGTATTTCTTTAGGAAAAATTTATAATTCCCGAATACAACGCGGTGGGATCAAACTACACAAAAATCTACTGGTTTCTTTAGTTCTTCGTAGTGCACGGCACATCTATCTCAGCGAGTACTATAGCGGGATGTGCTTGAGTACCCAGCAAGTATCCCAACAAGAAGAATGGCGCGAGGGGGAGTACATGGATTTGAATCAAGATAAATGTATCTCCATTGCGCCGGATCATTTGAATGGAGCCCCCGCAGATGATGCCCTCGTACAGTTGAAAGACAACGGCTCTTCAGCTGTGGCCAAGGAGGAATCGAGTGATTTTGATATTGCCACGATTTCACAAACTAATTGTACAACTAAACTCGAGAACCCTGATTTGCACTACGCATCCGAAGGGTCAGAGACCCCCCCAGAGGCCTCCGAGAACACAGAAATTGCCACCGACAATGTGACTGTTACCTCTTCGAAATGTAATAGTGCTCTGTCACAAACTGGATCTAATGTGGACAAAGAGTCACCAATCGATGACCACATCAGCAGGACATTTTTGGGAGACAAGTCAGACATACTTCAAGCGCACCAGATTTGCGCCAACAGAAAACGGACTTCTGAGAACCTTGAACTTCAACCAACAAAAAGAACAAAACTATCTGCCCAAAGTGCATACTTCGACGCAGACGGCAACGAAGTATGCGAAGAAATGGACACTGGCAATGTAACGAGTTTGATAACCATATTTGGTTCGAGTTTTTCAGGACTTTTAAGTAAAGACACTGCGCAGTCGGGTTCGGAGCCTGACGACTCGGGGTCGGGGCAGGTCTGTGATCAGATGCTCAAAATACTCAACCCTTGGACTACCGCAATTGTCGCATTTTAAATAGGCTACTTTCATTGTTCTCTGTGTTGTGCATTTGGGCTTTGTTTTGGGGGTCCTTCTGAAAATGCCGATTATTCTGTGCTCTACAGCCATGCTTATTGTGTTGCACGTGGTCCCCTGTAACATTAAGGAAGTAGGGGATCCTAGTCATGGACTTCAGTTAACCTAATCAATGAGTGAGCCCTATTTAGTTGGAATTAACACATAGTGATGTGGGTATGTTTATTGTATATAGTACCAGACGAAACAGAAAATATGCAGTTTGAAGTGCAAGAAAACTTTTGTATTCTATTCTGTATACATGCAACATCTTTCACATGATGAAGTGCACCACAAGCTTTACATTCAGGCTATTGTCAGTGCAATGTCTTTGTTTTATAAAGACCTGTAATACCCACATTTGTAGATTTATGTCTGTAAACTTTGCTTTTCAATGTCTGCCTTTTAACCTGTTTATATTTGTTATTCACCTCTTGTAACTGCATGGTGGACACATAATGAAAGTATTTTCAAATCAGTTGTTCCACTTGTCATATTCATTACATGACAATTCAATTTGGTATCTACATTATTAATGAACATAAGTTCTTAACCAATTCACATAATGTTATTGTAGTTTTCAACGGGGCATGCATACTTCATTGTGTAATAATGAATCTCCAACGGCAATTGAGCTACTTCAACATGTTAATTAAAACGCCAACAGATCATGTTCTAAAATTCCTAAATAATTTATGAAAGGTGCCACAGTTATATTAATAACAGTGTTATTACACATTGTACTCTAAATTAATGTTTTATTATTGATTTTCACGAAGCAGCAATTGCTGAACATTTAATGGATGTATGAAGAGTCCATTTAAGTGACACAATGTTCATCCATTCTAAATATTGCAACCATACTTTGTATAGCTCCACCAAGAAACAAACCTGTCAAGATATGTTTACTATATGATGTATGACTCAGTGGGTGAAACTAGTCACAGGTCTAAAACCAGTTTCCCTGCATGCTGTAAAGCATTTCTATTGTGCCTACAGGCATGTCAACTATGCGGTCTCGGGTTTCAGGTCTAACAGGAGCCCTACTTTATCTAAACTAATCCTGCTATGTTGCAATAGTGAATACGATTACTGCAAAAGGTAAAGATCATTGGCCATCATGACGGTGCTTTCATTTAAAATGACTTGCCGTTATCAAGTCTAAGTCCACCAACAAAGTCTGAACAAATGGACATATAATGTACCTCTATGTCAATGAGGTAAGCTTCCAGAGCAGTTGGTCTACTTGAGGTTAGTAGTTTCATCAGTAAGTGCAAGTTGGCCATACATTGCTACTACATGACCGTAGCTTTCATATAAAAAACATTCTATACGTTGTCTCAGCCATTTGTTTGCTTTGCTAAATTGTCTACTTATTTGCTAAGCATGGCTAAAATCACACATTTATCACAAGTTCATTTTCCCATAAAATGATTGATTTGATCGTACATATAGCCTAAACAAAATCTTACATTTCAACAGTCTTGTGAATGTACAGAAGGGGTTGTAAGAAGAAGAAGCAAAACAATGTGACTACACACCAGATCTCAGTTAGTAATGAGACACTGTTTATAATCTCCTGTTGAGGTATAAATAGCCAGCTAACAATTCAAGAATGGCTTGTAAAGGGAGAGGATCGTCAAAATGACCTCTGAGTCTTACTCGTTACACTTTTACCCCAAATGCTTTGACAATATGCAATTAGGTAAGATTTAGTATAGGCCAGCCTACTGCATGGTCCCATTCATTCACATAAACATTGTCAGGTATTAATAGACATGCTCCCTAGATCACAGAGCAAAGGGTGACGCTAATGCTTCTGAATCCTGGCTTGGCTATAGCATGGAGAATGTGGATCAATGGAATCCTTGGTCCAAAACAGGCATTCAGCCCCACAGAGAGAGAGAACATTAAATAAAGAGAAAATGGGGAGAAGGGGGGGTTTATTAGGGGTAGTTAGGGGTAAAAAGGCAAGTAATGTCTTGCTCCTTACTATAGAGAGCTAAGAAATGGTTAATAGCATCAGGCACGTGGCCAGACTTCTGGAGGGGCAGACAAATAGGGATTTAGAAGTTCAATTGAGAGCTTAGTAACATTTGTAAATAAGCATATGTCGTTGTACTGTTTGCTATCTCATAGGGGATGGACCAAAAGATCAGCTGACACATGTAGCAACTGCTGTGAGACTGAAAGCATGCAATTAAAGAGGAGTTTAATTCAAAAATCATGGGAGAGAACGTGAACTGAGCTTTTGAGCCTGTTCCGTTTTGGAACGATCAAATCCTCAAAGCAATTTTCTATGATACACATCACTGCTGTGGGATGTCACTGCTTAGGGATGCCCATGATCAACCAATTATTCAACATTCAATTTGTGCTGACTTCTTTTTGGCCTATCTGAGGAACTATGATCTCCACTCTCAAAATCAAAGAATTACTTAATTGTAACAGGTCAGGTAAGTAGGGTTTAAAATACATATGATGCTCTATCTACCTCTTTCAAAAAATAACTAAAACATTTCTGTCATTCTTTTTCCAGAAAAGGAGCTCAAGTGCCCCTTCCATTTGGCCCGCTATTCATGTCTGTGACCCCTTTTGGAGCCCAGACAAAATACGGTCTTTGTTTATCTTGGGAAAATGGCACAGGACAAAAGGGAAGGGTTGGAATGGGGGGAAGATGGGGCGGATCAGTGTTGGGGGAGGGGTAAGGGTAGACTCCTTGCAGAGCTCAGTGTTGAGGTCGGGCTTCCCAAATGGGGAGTTGCATGGGAACACAAGGGGGGGAAAGGGAGGGAGATGAAAGAACAGCCACAAGAACAGTTACCTCTAAATATCTGCATTAATTTTACAATATCTTAACACATTTTTGCAATCACTCCAGTCTTTTGCCAGTGTGACAACTGACTCCCGCCCCCGGGTTTATATAAAACCTGACCTTGAACGTTGACTGACCCAAATTATACCTTTGAAACCACATTACCGTTAAGCTTGGAATAAGTAGAATGACAAAAATATATCGAATACTGTCTCACAAGAAGGGAGAATAGTTTATTCTTTGTCATGTGGGAGCAAGATGTATGCAGTTGCTCTGAGGATTTGCAATATCTTGGGGACACAGCTTCACTTACCATTTACATTGTGGTTCTCTGGTTGAAGTTCAGAAACAATCAATACATACACAAAATTGTTAAACCAGACGGACCATGCACACGTTACCATACATGTGGCCTCTTGGAAGAAATGAAAAGAAAAACTAGTACAATACTAGTAGTATAGTGTGGCATCATTTGTCGAAGTACCTCATTCTAGTTCAAGCAAATTACAGATTTGTTTCTTAAAAAGAAGCAGAAGAAGAAGACACATCACTTACATCATGCCAAACTCAAACAATGATAAAAAAAATAAAGAAAACAAATACAGTTCAACTGAAACTTTCTTCAAACTCAACATGGATCATGCAATTAAAGGGCACTATTCCAAGTAAACGTGCCACTGCTATAACAAGTCTGTCCAGCATTTCACGAAAATGATTTAAAACTGTGAATTTTAAAAAGATTAACAACCCCCTCAAGGCTACTAACATGAGCATATAACAGTATCTGAACTATAGAGTACAACAAACCACACTCAGCTACAGAAACATATAAACAAAACATAGCTGAAGTTTGAAGGCAATTTGAAAAGAACAGACTGAAAAACAATTATATTGGAAAATACTGTATACTTGCTTCCAATTCTCACATTCCAAAATTTGAAATAAAACTGGACAGAAGTGTATACAAGAAGTATATGCAAGACAATCTGTACTTTTACGACATGTTTGATCTAACACAGATTTTGGCTTTCATGTCACAAATTGGGAGCAATATAGATGTCAGAAATTAATGTCTAGTTTTAGGTGCAGAATAGCACAAGACCAGGTAGGTTTCGCCAGGTAAAAAAATTATACCCAGAAATCGGAGACAAAAAGAACAAACCAAAAAATTATCTAAATTTACACAACATGGACATTTCCATACACTGTATTTTTTTATACCATGGACCAGAACAGCAAGATGCTTTTTAAAATAGTCCAAGAATGGGTCAAAAACATTTCTGTACACCTTAGAATCCACCTGAACTGACAGCTATAAGCTTCAAATTGTTCCGATTATCCCATTCAACCTAAAGTATAAGAACTCTACTGTCTGTGACAGAACTGAAGTGACAGATATAATACACAACCAACCTGAATAGGTCCTCCATATTTTCCCCTTGATGTCAAATGTAAAAAAATCAATACTTTTCCACCCACTTTGATTACTTATGACCCTTGCTGGTTTTAAAAGACACCTGCAAGATCTTGTCTCCCAGACGGTAGCCATTGAGGCTTGCGATTGCCATAGCAGCCTCTTCATAGTTAGTCATGGTAACAAAGCCAAAGCCTTTGCACTTGTTAGTGTTGAAGTCACGGATGACCTTGACATTGGTGACTGCGCCGAAAGGGCCAAACATCTGCCAGAGAATGCCTTCGTCTGCGTCCTGGCCGAGGTTGTAGATGAAGATACACCAGCCGGCTGTGGCGTTCCCAGGCACGCTAACGTTGGACATGCCGCCCATGTGGTCAACACTCATGGGGGAGAACCTGAGGAAAACAGCTTTATTAGGATTACTTTCACCAAGAGATCTGGGACACCTCTGTTTGAAAGCATGCATGTGACGTAGCGCCGCTGTGAGTGGCAGCTGTCTCAGCAGCTCTTCGTTTTTCGTTAGTTTTTCTCGACTTAGTTTTTGTTCTGTTGTCAGGGTTTTTCCTGCATGCGCGCCTAAGCCGTTTTCCCGAGCGCCTATGAAAAATCCCAAGCGCCTAAGGCAAAAAGAAAGTCTGCAATCATTGTATTTTCTTTAAAGCTGTGTTCATCACGCGTGCAATGCATGTCAGGGAATATGTTCTTAATATTATGTTTCGAGTAGGCTACAGCCGAACTCTCGTTCTGTTTTGATCAATAATCGAGTTGATAAGCGTGTCTTCTTGTCTGATCACAAACGCAACTGTGAGGTGCGCGAATGGACAGAGCGGTCTTTCCGCTACGAGGGCCAGCCCGACGTGCACGAATACACCTGTACGAATGCAAATGAAATGTCCACTCTAAATGCTGACAAAAGTTTAATTAACGATTTGGGAAAACCTGGGAATAAATACATTGATAAGAAGATATATATATTAAGTTATATGTGCTCGCTATAACTTGTATTGGAGCCGTCATCGCAATTAATCACTCGTGCAGTGCATGTCAGTGAATATGTTTAATATTATTTTTCAATTAGGCCTACAGCCGAACCCTCATTCTGTTTTGATCAATAGTAATCGCGTTGATAGAAAGATCGAGTGTGTCTTCTTGTCTGATCAAGACAAGAACAATAGCTTGCTTCTAAGAGAAAAATAACAATGGAAAACCAGGCTAAGAAACGTAAGGGTGGGGCTGAAAACTTAAGAGACAAAAAGACATCACCTGCACTAGACAAGGTGTTACCAATTGAAAAACGGCAGTATACATAAAGCTCAAATATTAAGCGCTCAAATAAAGGCCAAATGTATGCGCGCTCACATTGGAACTCTAGAAACTAGCATCACATCAAAACAGAATGTGCATGCAGGTTAGCTGTGGTGACGAAACGGGGCCGATTCTGGTGGGCCAGTCTGGATCATTTATGAAATGGTAAAAAAAAATGCTTAGATGTCTGCTAATAAGGTGACACGGTAACACACTGTCGTTTTTGGGGGGGGAGCACCGAAGACCCATTTTGACCCAGGAAAAACCCTGGTTGTGGTGGGTTTGTTTGTCTTGGGATGGTGTGCTGATCTACCTGCAGGAATGTTTTTTTCGTGGTCTCGCTTGGCCGGTTGGACGTGTTTTTTGGGGGCCAGCCGGAACAGCAGAGACTGCCAGCATTATTTGATTTGTTTGGGTGACTGAGTTGGTTGCCATGGTGTGGCGAGGGACTGCTAAACTGCAGAGCTTCGAGAGCCGTTCCGCGGGTGCAGAGCTGGAGCAAAGCGGAAGGGATACAGGCTGGACAGACTGGGCGGTGTCTGTCATCTCCTCCGCCGTGTCCTGGCAGGACAGTCCAGCAGCCTCCGTAGTGGGCAGCTCAGCACCCTACGTTCTACGTTTTGCACTACATCGTATCTACTCTGTACATCGTAGCCTTGTTGTGTTGTCTGTTTGTATTGTATTGTGTTACATATCGTCTGTGGTTGTTGGTATGAGACTACCTCCTATACTTACACAGCTAGGTAGTCCACATATTGATCTTATAGCAGATTGCAGTCAGAGATATAACAGATTGTTTGATAGAAACATATACTGATAAATTGAATACCTAACACTCGTTTTCTTACCTGAACCTTTGCGCCTGGTGGTGCACCGGGCCTCCAAAACGGCGGGACGGATTATGGTAGAGTTGGGAAAGGAGCTGTGAGTTCTTTGCTTGGTTGGGGTTAGCAGCAAACTTCACGGTGATGGCCTCTGAGGCACCAGGGGGTTTCTGCCCATTCAGGTCCTTGATGGCGTCCTCTGCTTCAGCCCTCTTATCAAACCGTATAAAGGCCACGCCTCTGGAAAGGCCTAAGGAAAAGAAAGAAAGAAATGTAAAACATTGAATTAAAAAGTACTTCAAGAACATGTTGTCCAATACTACCTTTACTATTTTGAGGGAAGTGTACACAAACCATTGAGCTATTAAGGTGGTATCTACCTGAGGCTTGATCAACCAACACACGCGAATTGATGATTCGACCGTAGCGTGTGAACATGTCCTCCACATCTTTCTGGGTCATAGTTTTGGGCAAGCCACTTATGTATAAATTGGCATCTTTTATAGTGTCGGAGCTTGGCCTGGCAAATGATACCTAATGGAGAGAATGCAAGTTAGTTTTCCTTCAGCACACCAGTACATTTTGGTAGAGAGCATACTAGCATAACCTTTAACTAACCCAGTTCACACGATAAAAGCAAAATTACATGTCCATTATTAAACTTCCACTAACAACAATTTATAAGATATAAATCGTAAAACAATTTATAAAAGAAATAAAAGAAATAACCACAACCCAAATTCCGCTTTTCAGTCATGTTAACACAGATATTCAAAGAATAAAAAAAGTTATTATGTAGTGGAAAGTAAAATGTTATTAAAGCAAAAAGAATAAACTAAAAAAAGAAAATACAGGGCTTTTATTCGGCACAATATCACACTCAAGCCGAACAACGTCATGGGACATTTGCACTTTCTCAGTAGTGTTGAAAAACAAAAGTAGTTTCCAGAAAATTAAGAAAAGCTCTTGTATAAACATGTGCCGAAAATAAAACCAAGACATTTGACCAGGCCTGTCCAATTATTAAAATCACTGAACTTGCTATACGTCAGAGTAACAAAAAGAAAATGAAAGGGAACATTCAAGAAAAAATGACAGGGATATTGTTTAAGCACACATAATAAACCTTGATACTAACTTATATGTAATATACCTTCAAATCCATTTGCAAATAGACACTTTGCAGGAGAGGGATCCTCTCGGCTGCCCAGAGGCTACTTGAACATATCAAATCTGTCAGTTGACACATAAAAATAATAACACCTTTGGCACGTTACCTTGATAGTTTTAGACTGTAGTCTCAGCCCATTGAGGGTATTGATTGCCCTTTCTGCATCAATAGGGTTAACATAGTTAACAAATCCGTAACCTAAACTGTGGCCTAGAGAAAAAAAAAGAAAACAAAATAAAATAACAAACGTTTGTCCGTTTCTACAGACTGGTCTTCCGACAGGATCGATCTGTTCAATGTTAGCATTTAGTAAAAGGAAAGAAAAATATTTGTAAATCTGCTACTTGACCTGCCATGCACTGAAAACGGAATGGAAAGTAACATTTCATTGTAAAAGCATTATAGGACCAACAGCCTTGTACAAGAACCATAAAATAAACATTCTCCAACATGCCCTCCAGTCATAAAGAAAGCTACTTTGTAGAAACTAATTTAAAATAATTGCTGATTTTCCAAATAATCATCTTTACAAAATATTTACATGTAGGCTAGCCTCAAAAGACCCGGAATGAAACTACGAAGATTTGGATTAGATTGTCAGAGAAACGTTCTGGTCAACAAACATAGCAAAAATGTAATGAAATAAATGCAGAGCAGATAATGTAAATTGACATGACTGGATTTCAGCTAACCACAAAACAGTACAATAAAAAAGAGAAACAGGTCAAGGAAATAACATGTTGAATAACTTGAATACATTGTACAATTGGACACAAGAAAAACAAATGTAATACTAATCTGCATCAAAAATTGCATAGAAAGCAAAATACATTTACAGTACCCAGCAAATAGCCAAGCACATCGGTATAACAGATGAATACATCAAAACTTGTGGAGAAACTAGTATTTTGAACCAAAAGACAAAGTAACATTCTTTCCCCCAGATTTGATCATGTGGAACCAACTCGAGAATTAAAAAAAAAGATTTGGGCACTCACTCTGGCTTCTGTTATATGGATTACCTGCCACTTTATCCCGGATGAGTTTGGCAGACTCCACCTCACCGATGCTGCTGAAGAGACTCCGCAACTCGTCCTGACTCATGTTTTGAGGCAGGTAATTCACTATAAGGTTGGTTTTTGCATCTTTGTGTTCATCTCCCATGTGGTCTTCATAACCGTTGTCATAGACTTCTTGCTGCAAGCAAATGCGTTTAAATTAGTGACAATAATAACGGTCATTTTAAGGAATAATAGTTTATTCTTTTGTATATTTTACTCAGGGCACTCAGAATTGTACGTATTATTTACATTTGCAGTACATTATTAAGACTTAGTCAAGGTTATGAAAGTGACTTTTGCTAATAATGATGTTGCCCAATCCAACTGAAAATGTATTGACAACCTTTTCTTAAAGTTAAAAATGCATTAGTCATACCTTTATGTTAACTGCATTTTTGTTGCCATGCTGTTGTTTCTCCTGTCGGTCCCCTGACTGACACTGTACCTCACACACCTGTAACCAAAACAGAATATTTCAAGACATTACAGGATTCTAGTATTACTTAGACAAGAAAATATGTATTTTGGATCAATCAAACCAACAGAAAAACAATTCCCTTGTGCTAGTGCAGATGTTTTTTTAACCCCATGCCCTGCATGTTTGAGTTTTTTCCCTGCTCCAACACACCAGAATCTAATGGTCGTTACCAGGTTTCTGCTGAGCTAGATAACAACCCATTCATTTGGATCAGGTACTATACCTGCCCATTGTCTTGTAAAGCTTTTCACTAGATGTTGGAATACAATCAAAATGTTGTATTTTGCATCAGATCAATGGGTTTAGTTTAGATTGTTTTGCCAAGCACTTTGGTAAAGCACCCACCATGATGTATCTCAGTAAGTAGTATTGTGTGCATGCATAGTAAAAGCACCCTGACACTTCAGGTGCACTGTTCTGAGTGACAGTATGAAGCGATATTGGCGCAGCTCTAATTGAATCAAATCATCTGATAGAGGAAATACTCACTTTAAGGTATCTGATGTGTCCCCGTCTCACTGCCATGAGGATGCTTCCCAGTTAAAGTACACAAATCTTCAAAAGACATTGGCAATTAGTTAACACATACACATAGTAAATGCAACAAAATTGGAGATACTTAAAAAGAGAGTTGTTGGCTTACTGTATGACGTCAATTTCTGGGAACTCTATTGTTCTACCTTATTTTACCATGTATATTAGTCTTAATGCTGCACTATTTAAACAGCGGCTAACCATGTGAATCCCGGTCACGGCACCACTTCCCAAGCCCGGCTGCGCAAACGTAGGCCAAGGTATGTCTCGGTTTGGAGCCTGTTTCAATGTCAAATGTTTCTACATATTCGCCAATCACAGGTAGATTGCTAGTTTTGTTGTAGGTAGGTCAGCAGAAAACTAGTGAGTAGCCACACAATTACAGCTAGCTAGCTAGCCTGTTTGTTTTAGATTTACATGCAGGACTGGTCCTGCTACAATGCTACTCGCTAACTAGCATTAGCTTGCTTCTATCACAAGCTCAGTCAAACCATGAGAATTTGGGTTTAATATCACTATTTTCCAACCTTAGTGTACTGGTCTTAAAATGCATCTGTACTATCGTTTTAAATGCGACTTTTATGCAAGAATAAACATTGTAACTTAATTATCTAACCAAAGCAATATTATTTCTTAGGTAGCTAGCACTAGCTAGCTACTTCTATGTAGATGAAGTATCGTGCCACCTGCCGGGCAAACATTGAGTCTAGGTGGCTACAGTTAGGCTAATGTTGTTAGCCGTCTTCTAGTTAATTGATAACATGTTATCTGACTGCATGGTAGCAGCAGGAGTCTGCTACCGACGCGAATATTAATAACAGACATGTGTGATTTACGGAAGCTAGCTAGGCTAGTAGTAGTAGCGGCAATAACGTGCTGCAGCAGATTTCCTCACTGACTGTCGTTACACATAATTTCAACTAGCTATTTCTGGATACTAGCTTTGACTTCAACCAAGTACGAATATAACACACATTAAACAACAATCTAAAGACCCAATCGGGCCATTATATTTACCTGCAGGTGAAAGGTATTCTGTTCAGATTTCAAATTAGGTTGTTTGTGCAACAAAAGGTCTCTCTAGCCACTTCCGTTCTTTGGTTGGCGGATTGCTTGCAAAAGGGATGTAAATACACTGCCACCTACTGTGCTGGAGTATTTGACCGGTCATGACCTCACAAATGTGCCAGAACTAAGAAACAACTTATTTTAAGGGGTCTGATATCTTCTAAATGCAACACTGATTGATTTATTAAAAGTGACACAATACTGCATGTGGAAAGTTCAAGAAAAGGCTCAAGACACACTTGTTCCGGGAATACAACGGTACCTAGGAAAGGTGCTGGACATGATGTTAGTTTCTCCCAGGATCAGAAGGACTCTTACTTAGAGACCTGCTGCTCTTGCTGGTTAGCTGTA
Organism: Mallotus villosus; assembly: GCA_903064625.1. Taxonomy (NCBI): domain Eukaryota; kingdom Metazoa; phylum Chordata; class Actinopteri; order Osmeriformes; family Salangidae; genus Mallotus; species Mallotus villosus. Next base: position 134,402 of record CAEFZP010000430.1, on the reverse strand, counting down.
ACTGATTAAACTGTTGTTTGCTCTTCCACAGGTACACTCGTGCACTTTTAAGGTTCATGTTGTTCAATTGTAACTTGTTTAACTCCATGCTCTTATGATTCTTCCCTTTGGCACTTATTGTTGGTTTTTCACAATGTACGATTCATGTTTGACTACTTGCAATGTTGGGGATGTCTCGTTGTTATGATCAGTGACCTATGCACTATTGTAAAGCTCTCTCTTGGAAGTCGCTTTGGATAAAAGCGTTTGCTAAATGAATAAATGTAAAAATGTAAATGTAAGTACAGCAAGTAGGCTACTTTATCAGAGGCATAAGAATATGCATTCTATGAATTCTAACAAAATGCTTATGGTTAGAGCTAAGGAATAGCCTGTATTTTACCAGACAGTTCAACAATAACATCTCAACTGCAGTGCAAAAATCTCAACCTCACATTGTACTAAAACAGCATCATATCTTTAATGCAACATCATAAACAATTGTGTAGCATATGTCCATTTACGAGACTTGAGGCTACAACAGGATCTCAAATGCAGAATAGGACCGTTTTGTAGGTACCACAATAATGAATGCACTGCTAGTTATTACAGCACCACAAAACTAACTCTACACACTGCTAGGTCATGGTCCCCTCTACACTTCTGTCATGAGCTGCCGCCATCCCTACACAGGCCACTGCCATACCATATGACCAAGCCTCTGGCCCTTGAGACATCTTAAAGGGTTCTGCTGGTAGGGTTGGCCTGACACCAAAGGCAAATACTCAAAGGCAAAGACTCTGCATCAAAAGTCACCAAAACAGATACTTTTTTACTTTCTACTGTATTATCCTATCCCTCATTGCTCGGATTGGTCTTGAACAAGTAGACCTCAAAAACAAGCCACTTCGACTCGACTGAAACGTTAACAACACATAGTGACCCTTCAGCCAATTTGGAATATTTACTCGGAACCCTGTTCTGGGGAGGCCTAAAATTGTCAAGATTGGCCCCCTCAATGCTGCTTGCAGCTATATTGTTTTACCCTCCCGGACAGTAGATGGCGACAATGCACCTCTCAATTATGGTGTCAATCTGCCATTAAACCGAGAAGAAGACACCAATCGTTAGCTGACGCCATTGTATGTAACCTATGAAGCTAGCTAGTTCCTAGCTAGGGTATCGGGTTATCAACGTCAGTTAAAATGCAGTCCGTGTTCACATCTACTTGGCATTATATGATTATTTAAAGCTATCCGGATTCCTGTAATTATATCGATCTTGAATTAGCACCATTTGATTTGAACCTAAAACTCGTTAGCTTACTACTAGAACCTATCTAGCTACGTCGTCAATCGTGCAGAATGAATTCCAACACGAATGTTGTTCAAGTGACTAATGTCTCTCCGAGCACCACTTCGGAGCAGATGAGAACTCTTTTTGGATTCCTGGGAAATATTGAAGATCTTAAATTATTTCCACCGGAGTGAGTATTCGAACAAAGTACAATTCCATGGTTAGGTAGAACTTGCTAGGAACCGTTCCTAGATAGCTGGCTACATCGTGTCGGACATGGAATTGGGCCTAGTATGCGATGCCAAAAGCGCGGCAGTGTTGATAGGCTACATTTCTAGGTTGAGCAAATGTCACAATCTACGTGCAAACTCTCGCACGCCAGACTTACCCTCGAGTAGCTCTGCTCACCTATTACAACTGCATGTTAGCCAACATTGCATGATGTTTTGTTTCTATAAATGGTCATTTAGATTTGCTAACCGATCGCTCTACTTATGGTGAAAATTCGTCTTTCTACAGTATGGCCAAATTGTCCCTCAAGTCATCACTTGCTTGACGTTGCAACCTGTCAAAGTGTACTTGACTACAATCTCAGACGTTCATGTTCAGGAAATCATAATAAGTAAATGTCATTTTGACAGCCAATTTTATGGTTAGTCAGACGGCAGTCACATGGCAATAACTTACGATGTTTCACTTGTACAACCTTTTAGTATTGTCTTTGTGTCTCACTCGTGCAACCTTTTCTGTATTTTTTTTCAGTGAATCTCCATTGCCTGTGACTTCACGTGTGTGTTTTGTAAAGTTCCACGAGTCTGAGTCGGTTGGAGTATCCCAGCATTTGACAAACACCGTATTCGTGGACAGAGCCCTGATTGTTGTCCCATTCGCAGAAGGTGGGTGATTTTCTACTTGTAGCACTCAGAAACACACAACAGAGCATGCTATTAATGCATCCAAACACCATGCTATAGTCTGCGAAATTTGTGAAATTGTTGATTAAAGTTGTGTGTAATGTAAAGATGAGCACACAAGGGGGTTCAGCATGGTAACACCTGTGGTAGTGGGAGTATTGATCATGGATGGGTAGATCAATGAACTAGGAACTTAATAAATCAACAACTCACTGGCATCAGAATATTTGACAGGTTTTGGCCACTAGGCATGCATGCCTCTCCCCACGGTGGTCCTGCAGTAATGAACTCCAACACAGCCACTGCTGAGTTGGTCATCAACACCAAAATTGCACCTTTTACATGTGTAAACAGGATTTGAAAGTTGTTTTTTTTTGTAAAATGTTCTCTCTGTTATTTGTCTGTTGTGGTTTTCGTAGTGGACATTTACAGACCATCTTCCTTGCTGAAAGTGGTCTTCTGCTGCCATCTGGAGATTAGACCATTTTGGCAAACAAGCCCGCAATCCCCTTCCCACTGTTGTCCTGCAGTAATCAATTAACTCTTCATTTCTCTTTGTTCAAGGCGTCATTTTATGCCAAGCATAGCCATAAACGCGTTGTTGGCAAATTGTGTTTTGGGGTTCTCCAGGTTTCCAAAGTTTGACTGAAAAATTGAGAATGTCCCATCTGTTTTTGAGCATGCTTTAACATATGTGAATCACGTTAGGTAACAACTGGTCACTGTGATGTATGTTGGAACAGATCAAGCTGTATAGCTGTGTCTATGCTACACTTGTAGCAGCTATTGATTTGCAACAGCTGGTTTGTTTTTGAGCTTTGTAGAATTCACCCTCTAGAATTTTCTACAACCATTTGGGGATTGGGAGATTCCCATGTTTAGCTTTGATTTTGGGAATTTTACCTGCCTAAATGAAGTTTGCTACATATGTCTAACAGTCCTTGTATACATAATGAGTGCTTATCCAACCCCAAATATTTACACTATTACTAAATGTAAAAGCTTGCACAATTTAGCAGGGAAATGCTTTTTGAATTGATCTTGTCCACAAGAGGCTTAAAGGGCTGTCTCAGTTTAACGGTGGTTTCTTTTTGTTGTTGTGTTTTACAGTTCTTTTTCCTGGTTCAGCCAGTCCTAAATACCAGGCCCTGCTGAAAATACCCTTCAACAGTTTTGTCTTCTGCAGCTTATCCTGTTTCTGAAGTGTCTTTTCTGTTTGTGGTGTGTGTGTGTGTGTGGAGGTGTGCTGGGAAGGGTATATGCTGCACTGTATAGATGAAAAGTATACATTTTTTCATTGGCCATTTCACACTTAACATACATGAATCATTCCATAAGATTTGATGTCAGTATTGGGCATGTAGTCCATCAGTTTATCAGGGCTTTTGCTGGCGGTAGCTTTTGTTAAGTGCCTATGATTTCCATAATGTGGAAAACACTGACGAAATTGCAGACATATTCAAATATAAAACGGGAACCATCGTAAATTAGATTTTAGTGAGAGGATATGGATATTTGTTATAAATTATAGGATTTTATCAAAAGGAGAAATATTGGAGTAAAACGTTAAGTAATCACAAAGCGCACACTCTCTAAAGCAGTAGGAAACTTGCATGAGTTTGTCGTTCAATGAATCGGAGCATAAGATAAGTCACTTGCAAGTTCGAAACCTCCCAGAGAACTACAACAAAATCAGTCAGATAACTGGTTTTACTCACGATCTCGTCGCGTCACCATTCGTTGGGTTGAAATGAAATGAGAACGTTCGAATCTAGCCAGCAAAAGCCCAGTAAAGGAAAATCGGGTTCTTCCTCGTCTATTCTAGTGAATGGTAAGTGATCACAGATGAGCAATGAGTGATGAACTTGTACCCTGCTGTCTCCTCCCCAAATCATGAACTTCTGTTTTTTGTATCTTGATGTTTTTGTGTGCTTTATAGCGCAGCAGCCGGCGCGAGTCGCTTGTTCATAAAACATCTAATGAAACGTGAGAGCACATCCCACTGGACAACCGGCTGTGCTTGCTTACGTTTGGTTCATGACTTAAAAAACAAGTACAGGTGATACCATCTTGGCAGTGTTGACCACAGTGTGTATTGTGACTTTAACAAAAAAAACAAAAAACAATCATAGTATTGCAATGATAGCTACGTAAACAGTGTGGTATCAGCATTTCAGACAAAACATGGAATGTATTTTTTTTGCTACGTATCTTTTGGGGTAGTTAAGACAGAGGTCTTGTCTGGTTTTTGTGAGTGTGGCGGGTGGTTCTCCTGAGGTGTTCACTGATCCCGGCTTGTTTCTCTCCAGGAGTCATTCCCGACGAGTCTAAAGCCCTGTCGCTGCTGGCCCCAGCCAATGCCGTGGCAGGAATCCTGCCCGGGGGCGGCCTTCTCCCAACACCGAACCCTTTGGTAAGTGAACCGGATCTTGATAACCCAATTTGACTGCGTCTTGTGGATTGGCGTCTTGACGGTTTTTATGCTCTGTGTTTGCAGATGGGAGGCTCAGCTTTTGGTGGTCTAGGAGGCCCGAACATGGATTGCATGTCTGTAATGGGAATGGCCGGAGCCAACATGAACCCTCAGGTTGGATCTGATTGTTTAGCCGGCTAATCCGTCACTGTAGTTTCACTACAGTTACACTGCTTGTGGAACTGTGAATTGTAAAGTGTATGTAGACTAAACACGTCATATATCTTTCCTTTCAGGCCCTCTCTGCTGATTTCCTCAAGCTAATGCAATCAATGGATCCCAAGTAATGGCCTTCACTATTTCACCCAATATGAACAATTCCGCAGACTGCGAATTGTCTGGTGACCTCCGACATGGTGACAAATTGTCCCCTTGTGCTTTGCAGGATGAATCAGATGGCTGCTGGGCTAAACCTCAACTCTGGTATGAAGACTGACGCCTCCAACAAGGAGATCGAGGAAGCCATGAAGAGGGTCAGAGAGGCCCAGTCTGCCATATCCGCAGCCATTGAGCCAGGAAGTGAGTTCGGTGTCCCTTCCACCTGCGACACTAGCAGTACCGTCGCCGACGGAAGATGCAATGGAACGGCCTCGGCCATTGCAGGCGACGTTTTGTTCCCGTCGGGACGACATGTAACAACCACCCTGTTTTGTCTTTCGGCAGATAAGAACGACAAGCGCAAACATTCTCGCTCCCCGTCGAGGTCAAGGCGGAGGAGATCCGGTTCGAGGTCAAGACACAGGTAAGATCCGGCAGTCCTCTGGCTGACCTGCACTGTAACACCCCTGCCAAGAAAGACAAGCAGCAGCCACGTGGGAGAGTTGGACATTTGACCCCATTCGCGTGACACATTCGATATTTGAAAATAAAGTACTTGAAGCAGTGGCTCAAGTTCTTCGTTCTGTTGGCAGGCGATCGAAGAGCAGGTCTCGACGCAGGTCCCAGTCCAAGAACAGGAGGCGTTCCAGGAGTCCAAGGAAGAGGAGCTCCCACTCCAGAGACAAGAGCCGACACAGCAAGTCCAGGTGGGCAATGGAATCTGCAGACCGCTGCCCGCGCACGCGAGCCCGTAAGACACGGACTTGACCGACGGGGCCGGTGTCGTCGTTAACGCTTGTTTTCTGTTTGGGGTGGCAGGGAAAGGAGGAAGGAGGAAAAAGTGAAGAAACGCTCCAAGACGCCCCCCAAAAGCTACAGCAGTGCCAGGAGGTCTCGAAGCATCAGCCGGTGAGTGGATCGACACGGAGCTCTTGAGACGAAATTGCCGTTAGTGGTTTCGTCGGATGCACTGGGGGGGATATCTCAAAGTAACGTTTTTTTTTAAATTTGTTTTCGTGTACCAGGAGACGCAGAAAGAGTCGCAGTGCATCCAGGTCACCAAAGAAGTCCAGGTCTCCAAAGAGGAAGCTGTCGAAGTCCCCTTCCCCCAGAAGGTCAGTACAGTCCAGTCCGAGAGGCCCTGCTCCCAGACGTGCTCAGAGCCTGGTCAGGGAGCTTCAAGTGGTCATGGAAAAAAAAACGTATCTGCATTGGAACGTCATTCTGCAGTGTCTGAATGTCGTCCCTTTGACCTGTGCAGGCACAAGAAGGAGAAAAAGAAGGATAAAGAACGAGAAAAGGACCGGGGCCGCGAGCGAAAGGCCCGGGATCAGAGTCGAGACGAAGGGGAACGCTCCACCAGCAAGAAGAAGAAAAGCAAAGACACGGAGCGCAAATCCGACGGCGAGAAAGGAGACGTTAAGGTTTGGAACGAATCAAGTGTTCCCAAATTAGAAAACCAATAAAACAGGTGGAAAATGCAACCCCCCCCCACTTGTAAACTCAGAATATCGTTCTCTGCATGTGACAGGTGAAATCCTGTGTTGTGCGCCCATCACTCAGTACCGTCTAACCCATAACTTGCCCCCCTGTAGGTGACCAGGGACTACGACGAGGAGGAGCAAGGTTACGACAGCGGAAAGGAGGGCGAGGTGGAAAACGAGGAGGAGACAAAGAGCGATTCGGACTCCGCCTCCCCCAAGCCTCTGGATGTCACCACAGGGACACCAGAGACACCGGTCCTTAAGAAGTCCAAACTGAACGGAGACGACCATCACCAGGAAGACATGGAGATGAGTGACTGATGACTCGGCTCTTTTGACGACACGACTCAGAACGGCCATCGTCACGCGTCACCATACTGTTCTTTTATACAGGGCCACAAGATTCATGTGCCTGCTGTCTAAAACCATATTTAGTTACGTGTAGTCTTAAATGGGAAGTTTGTACAGTTTTTCTTGCATTTCACTGAGATCCCACTGTCTCACCCAACTGGAAAAAAATGTTCGGTTTAGCTTCACCCGTTTGTTTATCTTACATAGAGCAACCAATATGCATGTGCCCTCAAATACCTTTTTAGTAAAGAATGGTTAAAAAGTGCGTCACGTCAGGCAAGGTTCTAAGATTTCACACTGCTGTACTTAAGTTCCGAGGGCCTTCTAAATTGTTCCAAATCGATTTCCTTTTCTCTTTTTTTCCTTTTTTAATCTTGAAAGTTGTTTTTCATGAATTCATGAAATTTAATGAATTGTATATTGAAATATTTCACTGGACATGAGTCTCAGACACAGCATATTCAGTTGTGCAGAGCACGTTTTCATCTGGATTCCTAATAAATAACCTTTGAAGAAGTGGTTGTACAGTCAAGCCATCATTTTAAATGAATATTCACGCTCATTCAAAAATACAGATTTGTTTCCCCTTTGTGTATGACGACTGTAATTCCATACGTTTTACAGGCCCTTTTTAGATTTCTCTACTGTTGTAGATGACACATTCTGTTGAGATTTGCCCAGCCATGGGGCATCCAGTAGAATTAAATGAACACGAGGCAGCTACCAATTTCAGGAAAACAGCTCACTCATGTGAGGGGCACCAAGTATGTCCATAAACCCTGGTTCCTTAGTGACTCGTAAAGTTACGTCTGATAGTAAAACACACAGGGATATTCTAGAAAGGTTTTTATTTTAGTATGTTGTATATGAAAAGGTACCAGGCTTACATATGGGTTTTTGCTGTACAACTATATACACAGTTATACATAAGGTGTACACATAGGCTGCCGACAGCTAAAAGACCTGTATGGTGCTTGTACAAACCAAACTCGACATGAAAAGGGGAGGATGCACACTTTCATTGGCTGCACTAACCAGTAGTGAGGTATGAAGTATGATGCTGAAAAGTGACAAATATACTGAGCTTATGCCAATACTCCACCTTAAACAAATTCATGAACATTGCTGCCAAAATACCCCACGAAGCAGAACTGGGTTCATGTTTATCTAAAAGATGAGTTCTGTGAACAAAGAAAACTAACACAAAGAGGAATTGAAGACTTTAACCCAACAACACAAAACTCATGTTATTTCTATGTACAAAAACAGCCAGTGCCATAAAGGTGCAAACCAACCAAACTTTACAGACAAAGTTCTCCACAAGGACGGGCATCGTTTGTTCTATAAAATATCACGAAAGATTAAAAAATCTAAAATAAATCAAATAACTGATAAAAAAAAGGTATTTACATATTGTGCAAATATAGATGAACTTGACACCATACTTCCAATTTCACTTCCTATTATCAGTTCTTTAAACTGAATTGTTTGTTGAAGTTTGTTTACATCGTATGCTAGGGTTATACATTTCAAACAAGGATTGAAACGTATAATGTTAATTCCACTTGCTGTCAGTCAAACATAACAACCCCAAAAATGCAATGTTCTTTTTTGTTTACATGAGCATGTTCATCATTGCCTCCATGACGATGTATTGCAGATGCAATACTTACGACCAGATTCTGCCTTTTTTCCCAAACGCAGCCCAGTAAAATTCAGTACTGACAAGACATGGTGCATCAAAACAGTGCCCTGGTGTTCAGTGATGTTAGTTCACACGAACAGTAAATTCCGTGCTTTTCAACAGGTCAACTATGTGATCACCTATATGAACAGAACACATGCTGCATACTTACATCGTTTTTTAAAGTGAATATGTCGTCTTTCTTCCTTTCAAGAATGCATCGCCGACCCTGTCCAATTACCTTTGATTCAAATGTAACTCCAACGCCGTATGTGGGTGAGTTTGAGACGCCCTCTCAGATAACCCAGGTGAGCCACGGGGTTAAAGGTCAGGGAAACGGCTGGGGTCTTCTTTGTACTCGTTGGGGATGCTGAAGATGCACAACTCAAACTCGTCATAGTGGAACTCCTGAAAAGTCACTGTGGCCGTAATGGTTGGAAAGACGGGGATGTCTGGACAAAGCCACAAGATATAACAGCAGGATATATATATGTGAAATATACATTTAAAACATCATTCATAGGAGATCAATATTTCCTAAGTAGGGTCGTTTTCTTTGGTGTATTTATTGTAAGGGACTGACAAGTTCACAGGATGATCCATGCAGATATGAATTTGGTCGCTCACCTAGTTTGACAGGAAAACCAGGGGGTAGCTTCATCTGAACAAACTCCCTGAGTTTATTAAAGTGCTTGAACGGTGCAATCACCTCCAGAACGTTCAACAACCTGGTGATAAACAACAAAGATTGTCCTTATTGGATTATGACAAAGAACACCACAGATCACACTTTAACCACAGATTATTTTCTACTAACTATAATACTATAACTGTATTATTCGGATTACTTGCAGTGATCTAGTCCAGTTTCCCACCCTGTCCCAGAGTAATAACAAGCAGACTAATGTTCCTTTGCCATACAGTGCTACCATGCTCCGGCAGACTCACGATTCTATATCCAAAGGAAAGTCTTGACTCATGGCTACAGTCGCTTTGAAGTTCTTCAGGCTCTCTTTGCATACCAGCTCTCTTCCCAGATGAGGTGCTCTGTGTGGGTTAGAAGAAGACAATATGGCGGATAGAAAAGTGGAGAATGCCGGGACCTCAGCATCGAGTTTAGAGGATGAGTTTACATGATAGTCCATAGTGCGTCCGTTTAGAACAGAATACCCAAACTGTGTACTCAGAATCACAAACTGTGTACTCAGAATCACAAAATCACAAACTGTGTACTCAGAATCACAAACTGTGTACTCAGAATCCCCAAACTGTGTACTCAGAATCACAAACTGTGTAACTCATGTCATTTAAGTATCCTTAAGAGAAGCGTTTGTGAGGTACCGATACATACTTTCCATGCTCTGCCGTGATGTATTCTTCCCAGGAGATGGTGTTGGGTAAAGGGGAAGTAAGAGACTGTCTCCTCAAAGGCTAAAACAAAGAAACGCACGGGTATTTATAATAGAATACGTAGAACGTATATGTCATAAGCCATTAGATGGCAGTATTTGATAACGATAATACATGTTCTGGGGTGCGATGAACCTGCCAGACTTTCAGAGTGTTATGCCAGTAAACAGTTACTCTAGTTTAGGGCGTTGGTGAGCCATGTATGACTCATTGGTGGTGCTTCAAGGTGTGGGAGCACTGAGCTTGTTTGAACAGTTTTAGAAACATTGCTCTAGTAGCTTACATCATATTTATACATTGTTGCATACGCAGAATACACGGCCTACAGGACATGGGTTTCTGGTATTCCAGCCAGCCAGTCAGAACCCAGATCCCCATGGCAGCAGAAAGCTTTTACCCAATCCAAAGTGCAGAAGCCCAACTCTAAAGCCAGCCTCTGGGGAGTTTGCGGGACCGCTGCACACCCATCCACTCAGCAATGCCAACTGAGCTGGGGTAAACACGGATGTAACAGGCACTGGCCTGTTGTTGTTGTTGTTGTGTCGTCGTCGTCCCCCCCCCCTCCCCTCCCAAAAATAATGATTTCCACTCCACAGTTTCCATTGGGGACTGAACTATGGGCACCCTCCAGGCCACACGAAAGAGAGGAGCTTCTGTTGAAAGTCAGTAGCTATATGGTAACAGCTGAATTGGCTTTTTTCCCCGAAAGGATGAAAACATGCGCATACAAAAAAAAGTATTGATACGAGAACACATAGACGTTGACCAATAGAGTGTCACGTGGACAATAATACTCCATCCAGGACAATGGGACGGGGGGGAGTCAGGACAAAGACTAAAAAGAACAAAAACAACATCTATTGAGCATGAGATAGACTGTGACTTCACAGTGCGGTGGCTTTATGGACTGTCCTTAGAGGGCACCCGCGGAAATCTCTAGAACACACTAGAATGGGCGAGCAGGGCGAGGGAATGTGTGTGCTTATGTGTTTGTGTGTGGGTGCTGGATATATTTGTTTGTTTGCGTTCAATTAATGAGGTGCAGCTCCATGCTTTGGCCACTAGAGGGGGGGGCATGCACTAGGAGGAGTGGAGAAGAGAGGAGCACAGCACCAAAAACAGGCACTGTTACCATTTCAACAACATGTGGGGATAGAATGGAGCCCAGTAAGGTGTGGAAGGAATGTTATTGCGGAAGGGGACCCATTATCGACTGGTCACAATCATCAGGAATAAAATAAAATGATATAATACAAATGAAATAAATTAAGTCACAGCATTGCAGCGTCAAACTTGACATTTCTGTATTGAAAGCGGTTGGATGGTCGATAATGGGTCCCCCACAGCCACTGTAACTGCCAAAATTAGAGGGGGAAAATCCCAACAAATCACAATTGGAATGTTTTGATTCGTGTGTATGTATCACTACAGAAATGTGCACAGAAAGAGTTAAAAAAATAAATAAAATCATATATCATAATACTGAGGAGTAATAACACCTGGTTCCCAGGTGGAGCTCACCTCAAAGTTCTGCTCAATGAGGGTTCCTCCTTTGCTCAGGTTCTCCATGATGGCTTTGTTCCTCAGAATGTCCTCCTCGCTGAGGTGCTCTCGGCGCTTTCGCGACTCCAGCACGAGGCCGTTCACCGAGTAGAAGTCTGCCAGGAAATGTCCCACACGCTCCTGGAGGGCAACACATCGCACACACAACCCCCCCCGTCGAGTCACCAATTTCCTCTTCAATACACCTGGCAGCACCAACCAGACCGACAAACAACAGGCTCTCATTACATTCACCATCCCTTGGTATCCACCCACCCCCTAGAGACCGCCACCTGTAGGCACCCTAAGGGCTGGGGGGGGTTGGTAGCATGGTTATATAGTTACTTCAGCCGTCTTTGAACTTTTGTTTGAAATGTATGGCAGGAAATAAGAAGTAGGACGCTGATCCCTTCTGGAGTAATGATATGACTTGAAAAACAGGATTGATCAAATACAATGGCTCCCGTGTTTTGGGAGAGAGAGAGGGAGGGAGAGACAGAGGGAGGGAGGGAGGGAGAGAGAGAGAGAGAGAGAGAGAGAGAGAGATAGAGAGGAGAGAGAGAGAGAGGGAGGGAGAGAGGGAGGGAGGCAGGGACACAGACACACAGACCGACCGTCTTGTCCTCCCTGAACAGCCAGCCCGTCTGGGCTCGGGAGAAGGTTATGGACTTGGTGGAGAGGGTGGCAGAGTAGACGTCGCTGCTCATCAGGATGTCCACCTCCTCCTCGGTCTCCACCTCAGACTCCTGAAGCGCGGGAGCAGCGACAAACAGGTCAAAGGGTCGTGCGAGTAGGCCTGTTCGGAGGAGGCGTGTGCCACTGCGGTGTGTTGGACTAGCGTGGGGTGTGGTGGGCCTGCGTGGGCGTGTGGGTCTCACCTCGTGGTGTATACGCTGGTACACCTTCTGTTCGTTGTCCAGCACCACGAAGGACTCTGCGGGGAGGGCGTCGCCGTTGAAGATGAAGCTGAGATCCCCACGTTGGCACTTCATGTCAGTGAAGTCGATCAGGGTCGTGTCCAGTCTAGGACAAGGCAAACGCATGGAAACACCAACCAGAAGATGTGGAGAGAGATAGGGAGAGAGAGAGAGATAGGGAGAGAGAGATAGGGAGAGAGTTAGGGAGAGAGATATGGAGAGATAGGGAGAGTTAGGGAGAGAGATATGGGAGAGATAGGGAGTAGGAGAGATAGGGAGAGATAGGGAGATGGGAGAGAGATAGGGAGAGGAGAGAGAGAGAGAGAGAGAAAGAGAGAGAGTAGGTAGTTTTATATAGCTGGCCAATAACGTCATTGTTTGCTACAGAAAACATTTATGTAATGCTGAGGGTTGACTCTGTGCAGGGGTCCCTCATAACAGAGCCAGTGGATGGTGGACAGTGGATTTCTGTTACACGCCAAAGAAGTATTTTAAGAACTCATATTTCGAATGCCATCCTCCTTGACAGAATAGAACAAGCAGTGTTAATTTCCCACTCTAGTTAGGCGTACCGACCAGTTACAAAAATGTGTTCAAAGCACAGATGACTTGGTTTCAAGAGATCTGCTACTTGGGATTGTTGAGCATGCTTTAGAATAACAATTTGAATGCAATTTCACGTGAGATTAGAGAAAAGTCATTGTCTGTTTGGAATTTACCTTATGTTGATACCTTGCTTGTAGATCTTGCATGCGTCTGAAGGCAGGATCCGGGAGAGCAATGGCACTGCACCATGGGAACAAGACGTGCAGAATTGACGAGGTCATTCTATGTTCCTCGGTTACAACCCATACCAGTGTAGATGTATCTCGAAATAATTTAGACACATTCCCTACTCAAAAAGCCATAGAACCTTCTCACCATCGTGTTAAAACGAGAGCGGACTCCATCTTATACCGCATCAATGATTGACAGATTCGAGCAAGCAAAATGATGAAAGGTGAAGGTCGTCAATGCACGTGAACCATGTTTAAAAAGTCGAACTAAGATAGACGGTATTCGCAGATCTGAGTGGTACGGGGCCATAGGCATAACAGTGTCTTAGGCCCCAGATGGAGAGCCATTTTATCTGTGCGGTGCGCACACTCTTTAATAATCACCCTGGCACTGTCATAAATCTCCCAGCCGTCATAATAATAATAATAGTAGTCATTCAGCAGAGCCTTTTATTCCAGCAACACACGGAAGGGTATTTCAATCTGCCACCTCTAAATCTGCAGTTAAACCTCTTCCACTGAGCTAAACCCATCCCTCCACACTTACGGCCTTATCTCCTTACCACGACCAAATAATAAAGCCTTTGTATTATCCGCACGCAAAAAGTACGAGAGGTGACGACGAGTATAGCAGGAAGTTGGAGAAATAATTAAGAGTGTTTTCATTGTTTCACTTTCTATACAAACAAACCCGAAATGAACTCACCCCAACTTTGGAAGTCCCAGTGAAACTCCAAGTAAAAGTCCCCCAACTAGAAAAACAGAAACATTCAGCTTCACAAAGAGCAGTGACCAGACAGTGAGTTAGCAGCAGCGCGTTAGCTTCAGTCAGTACAAAGCCATATAGCACCTAGCGATGAAAAGAAAAACACTCTGCGTGGACAATTGAAACACCGCCACTGAGGCCGGTTGTTCTCCACCACAGGGTGGAGCAGGGGTCAGACCTCGTGAAGGCAGAATCACCTCCAGAGTGATCATACATCTAGCCTCCATCCCAGAAACGATAGCACGCTGACTCTTTAACGTGTTTCTAATCTCTCCCTCCCTCACAACATTTCTACCCAGGGACGAATACTTGGTTGACCATACACTGCCGTGCACCAAGGACACAAACTGTTAATGCTCAATGTCCTCCACGCTAGCATGTCAGCTGCCAGTACGACTGAACGGCAGAGCTCAACACTGCCCAGATAGTATGTGTGTATGTCAAAATATCGTGTTCATTAAGCAGACACTTTAGCTAGCGTTTCAATCGACTCCCCATTTCCTAGCTAAGAAGCATGTCACCTCAAGATTCATCCACAGGCTTATTCAAACGGTGTACGGTGTCTGTTGTGGCCTTTTGTTGTGAATGAGTGAGTGAGGGTTGGTCTAGATGTGTATGTTTTAAGCGGCAGTCACATCCCTGCTTTAGCACAGCTGGCTTAAAGGAGAGGAGAGGTACCTCTTTGAGGGCGGTCAGAAGCCGAGGCCTTTTGTCCTCCACCGTCTCTCTAGACTGCTGTTTCAGTTTCCTCAGCAACGCCGTGACTGAGGGAGAGAACATTGGAGAGGGTAAGAGCACTAAAAGACCTTCAGCATTAAAAGAGCTTTCACACGGTGCTGATAACCTGTTGTACTGAGGACTAAATTAAGCAATTTGGGGCAATGAAGCTTGCATCTTAGTTCAAATGCATCTTATCCCTCAACACCACAATAACAGAAGCAGCACATTTTGAGAATTACAAAATGTCACTGCCAATACTTTTGTCCATGACTGTACACTAGTCCGACTGTACACTAGTCCACCAGATGTCTGCCTCCCATTCTCGCAGTTCCAAAGCTTCCTTTGTTATGAATGAGAAAGTGAGCGGGGGGGGTGCAGTCACAGTCAGGTAAACCCCCTGCGAAGGAATTTGTCATTTCCTCTGTTAAATTTAAGTATTTGGCTTATATAGCCCACATTCTTTACAACAACAAAAAAATCTTCAAGGGGTATAGAAAACGTGATTAATCGGCCTAATTGTTTCGCCGCATGTTTGTTTCAACAATCAATGAATCTAAATGAACGTGTTATTTTCAAAAACCTCACTTTAGACTTCTCACGAATGCTTAGCCTACTTATCAGCAACGGAATGCAGAGTCATCTTATGTAAACGGCTTTTTATCCGTATTTTCACGCCTCATTCAAGCTGTCAAAACCAAATAATTAAAACGAGAGTTGTGAGGCCGATATCACAGGGTGATAAAAAAAAAGAGTTGTGTATGTTGAATTGAATGGTAAGCAACCTTGCGAATAGCCTCCAACAAAATAAAACTCAAATGACCATCACAAGCCCAACTCTACAGATGCACAGCAGTGTTTGTTGATGCTGTTCACAGTAGAGTGGACAAACACACAGGTCCAGTGCTGAAACAACAACTGTGGTGAGGCGGTGTCTTACTCATCTGTCGGTCTCCGTAGCTGATGGCCTCAGCGAGGGGACTCCATCCATGGGCATTCTTTACCTTCACTGGTGCATTGTGGGCTAGCAGCAAATGGGCACACTCTGTGGACAAACACAGGAAGCAGTCGCTCAATTCCAGGTCATTGTGACGAGGCGCAGAGTCGGCGGGAGAGTTTAGTCATGTAGAATCTGGCATGATTTGTATGCGTGTTCAATATGTTTAAGCCTGTTGGTGAACTCAGAGAAAGAGCAGTGCATTTAGATTCCAATAGTTAGTTTTGTGATTGTAGCAGGCGTAGTGTTTCTGTATCAGGTTTATAGGGCCTTATGATGGCTACAAGGACTTCTGATAAGAACAATGGGATCAGAGATCCACCAGACATTGTTTTCTTTAGACACTATTGTTGCGACACACTGCTCCTGTGCTTGACTTGACTCAACGTCTAAGAAGGTCAAGAGTGCCTTTCACATTATGATGCGTTGACTTTGCCGGCTACTGTAACATCAATGACACTCTCCATACAAAATCGCATGTGACTCTTTATTCAAGAAACACAATACAGGATTATAAATTGCACACCTAACAAAGAAATTCCGCAATTTGGTGTTGTGACCCGGATTGCTGTAGAAATTGAGACCAATTACCGTCCTTAAGACCATCCATAAGAGCTGGGCCGGCTCATTTAACTCTAAACATGTATACGGATGAGTCTCAGGACTCAATCCACAAACCAGTCACTGGAAGTATTGCGTCAGCATTTTATTGCATTACTCGTAAACCACACAAATGTTGGGAGTAGAGTTAACATGGGGGTTAAATCACATTTATACCTCAAACTGAAATATTTCCAGTCATAATCTGTCATGCTCAAACGATGTGAAGCTTGTAATTTGACTGTATAGGGAGGACGTGAAGAAGAGTGAGTGATGAAGCTAAAACGGAAATCGTATAGCCTCGTAAAGCTCCAATCTTGCAGTTGACAGAGCACTGACTGTTGACCAACAAAGATTATTATTCTTTAAAAAGTGATTGCTTGAGGCGATAAGTGCCGCAACTGCTGTAACAGTAGTAGTATGTGAACCACACACAAAACAGAGGCTGAATATGCTTTCTATTTGTTCAAGTTCTTTGCCATTGGTAACAAATACAATGACACTATAACATTAACATTTTTGGTCCTGCTTCTCTCGATTGTCCTCTTTGGTTTCAATTCCTAATTTAAACATGAATATAAACCTAAATATTTGAACTAACATTCATGTAAAAAGTTGACTAAAAATCCTGTAAAACCTATGTAAAATTAGAATGTACATCCTATACTGGTGGTTCAAACAGGGCAGGGGTGACATTCCCAGTCTCAAAATAAGTCTTGCCCTCCTGTGAAAACGACTCAAATGACCAGTTACAACGACTATACATTGTAAACACCAAATGGTGGCCGTACAACCACCGAGCCAGAGGTGGAAGCACCACCCAGACTATAACCTGACATCAAAGACCTGGCTGCTCCAGACCCACCCTGAGGACAGCAGGGGTTGAGGATTGGGGACAACAAAGAATTGGGGATAATAAAACCAGCCTCACTGCAGCTGGATGTGGCCCACCCACTCAATCCAGGACAAGCTCTGACCTTGGGGACAGAACCCTTACTGGCCACAGAATGTCCCCTATGTTGGAGGTGGTTAATCCACATAGGAGAGAACTAGGCCAAGAACAAACAGTCCCTGTATACCATCAACGGTCAGTGGTCACCCAGTGATTTAAGGGAGGTGGCGAAGGCATTGCCCAGCTGTACTTAGATTATGAGCAAATGCTTCTTTTATGAGCACACGATTCCTGCCTTCATAACCGGAGTCAGATGGCTGAGCGGTTAGGGAATTATTATTATTAGGCTATTAAATCATAAGGATGTTGGTTTGATTCTTGCCTCGCAAAATGACGTTGTGTCCTTGGGCAAGGCACTTCAACCTACTAGCCTCGGGAGAAGGTCCCTGTACTTACTGTAAGTCGCTCTGGATAAGAGTGTCTGCTAAATGTAAATGTAATGTGGGTGTACAACCAGGACAATCTCGGAGGAGGAAGCAGTGACAACTGGCTAGTCAAATTAATTTCCCATAGTTCTATCAGCCCCATAGAACCTATTCAGAAAAATGCAAATGTAGTGAGCAAAAAATGAATTATATTTGTGTTTCCTCCCTACTCTATGCTCTGCCAAAAAAGGCATTAATCTTTCAGGACCATGTTCTAAAGTCTCACAGTGAAATCCAACATTGGTACAGTACCCACTCACCAATGCATGAATATTGTATGAACAGGCATGCTTTTAGTCTCACACTGAAACATTTCTCAATCCCGAGAGCAGTCGTAGCAAAATGTGTGCTTAAAACTGTCTTATAAGGGACAGTGCACCCCAAAATCTTCCTTGTCGTCCATTTTGATAGATAGCCGTAGATACGTCTGCCTCCTCTTGAATATGATGGAACTAGATTGGACAAGTGTTATGGTACTCTAAGTGTCAAACAAGGAACTAAAAAAACTCAACAGCAATGTCCCTTCCAGAAATGATGAGCCGGTTAATAGGGATGAGTATCGTTAAGATTTGACTGCTTATCGATCCGGTACTTTAACTGTACTCTGATCGGTTATTTTTGTAATTTTGTTACAAAAATTGACATAAATAAGAACAGAATTATATAATAGCAAACTGCATTTAACACATCAACTCACACATGCATACAAATAAATAAAAATTAAACGGCCACTGCGAACAGCAAGTTAACAGGAAGAATAAGTGAACCCAGTTCAAGTCAATACAGGAGGAGAATCACATCTTTCAAACGTTTATTTTAATTTACTTCTAAGAGAAGAACTGCACAAAACAAATGGTGATATATGGTGTGGAAGAAATAAGGGATTTCATGTGTGCTTATGTTAATCCCAATCGGTAGATCAGGTATTGCCTTTGTTTTTGCCTTTCTTTTGATAAGACTTCTAATTTCAGCTCATTTGAATTATACAAGTTATTTTTCCATATAGTTGAAGGAGAAAAGACTTGTACGCCATTCAGACATCAGATAAAAGGCCACTAATATTTGACATATAGTGTATTTATCCTTTTCAGACACCACTAATCTGACATTTTTAAGTAATTGGCAGCTACATATTATCAGTGCATCCCTGTTGTCAGAGTTGAATAGTCACTTAAATTGCACATATCAGTCAACCTCTATAAACATATACATTTCCTTTAGATATACATTTGAGAAGGCAGCCTCTTCATTAAAATCTTGCTTGCTGTGTAGTCTGGGGTCAAAATGTGAGACACCTACCAATTCTCAGAAAGACACGGGCACGCCCACAAAAAATGCACCATCATACTCACCTTTGTGGCCCATCATGACAGCAAGATGCAGGGGTGTGTTTCCTGAGAAGAAGAAAAGAACAAGACAAAGCAGACAGGAGATCAACTTTTCATACAAAGAAATGGGCGACATCTCTTATAAGTGTTAAACTGGGTTAAGGTCTGGTGGTTGCGAAGGCCAAAGAATATGATTCTTAATTTTCATGCTAGTCAAACCATTCAGTGACTCCTCCTCATGCACTTTGCACATGGGCTGTGTTGTCCTGGAAACGAGCACTCCCATCAGAAGAAACATTGTTTCATCATTAGATAAAGGTGACAGAGAATAACTTTGTATTGATTTACAGTGACACTTCCCTCCAAGTGGGCAAGTGGACCCAAACCCAGCAAAATGGCCGCCATAATCAAACAAAGCCACCGTCTGACCCCTCACTGTAGGGATAAAGCTATCAGGCCCGTATCGTATTGTTGGTGTACGCCACATACACTTTCCCACTCGATGAGAACATGGAAATGGCTGACTCATCTGACCATGTTTTGTTTGTTTCTCCATCTTGCATTGCAGGGTATCCGATACTGCTACATGGAGCCAGTTAAGAGTCCCATCGAAAGAGAACGTGGACACATTTCCAAACGCGAATTTCCCCTCTGATTTGTGCCAGTGGATACCACCCTTTAAAAGGGGCATGTGTGCATAGTATGTTTTCCCTTGTTGCGCTATAGCCTTATGAGTTTACTCTGACTGGACCATGTAGAGGTTACTAATGATCCACTAATGAACTAGGAAACGGGAAACGTGTGTGGCTTGTGTGAATAGTTTTCATTATGAAACAGAGAATGTAAATGCGTTGATATAAATGTAACCTTACAATAACTATTGAAAATAGTTTGCCACATAACTTTGAAAGTATGCTGGAAACTAACAATGAAAGAGTGAATAAACATTTAGAGATGACATTAGCATGGAATAGGTCTCGCTTCTTGATGTCTCCTTGACCGGCTTTGTGTCGACAGGTGTCCCACACTGCCATGCAGAGACTGTCACGTGATTCAGATTGAAAAGAATGGGAGCTTCTAAAAAGTGCTGTTGGATACCGCCCTCAAGGCAGCCGTTGCTGCCTGTGTGAATGCACCATTATGCCCAATTAATGTACACAGCATAAAAGTCTGACAACATGCCTTGGTCTCTTCTGTGTTGTTTTTTGCTTGGGATCACTTTTGAGAAATGGGGCAGGAAAATGATGTCAGTAATGGTGATGCTCTGTTCACCTTGTTACACCATTTCACATTACAAGACCTCTGAACTGAATACCTGCTCTACAGCTGTAGTTGTAATCAGTTAGGCCTATTGCTACCTCCTTTTTATTACAAATC
This sequence comes from Mallotus villosus, assembly GCA_903064625.1. Lineage (NCBI taxonomy): Eukaryota > Metazoa > Chordata > Actinopteri > Osmeriformes > Salangidae > Mallotus > Mallotus villosus. Next base: position 114,096 of record CAEFZP010000430.1, on the reverse strand, counting down.
ACTTGGTTTGGTAAATTGGTAGGCTGTATCCTGACGGCTGGCTGGCTGGCTTTCCAAGGTGTTGGCTCACAATGAGCTCATTGTGATGATAGTGTTTGCGTCAGACAGTTTGGAATGCGTGATACAAAGTAACACAACCTACCATGGATATCTTTCTGGGCGATATTCTGAGTTCGAATGAGCGAGGATAATCGACGAACGTCTCCTTTGAAGACACATTCATGGACAGGAAAGTCCAAGCTATTTCGGATGATAGGGTTTTTGTTGTTATCATCGATAACGTCCGCCGTTGATAATAAATTAGTGTTTGCATTTATCTGCGACTGCTGGGTTTGTTGCTGCTGTGTTGATGGCGATTTAATCAACTTGTGGTTGATTACGATTTTACTAGGTTTGCCTTTATTGTTAGTCTTGGTTGAAGCAAATGCACCAGTTGCAGCCTCCTCGTCCGGTTCCAGTAAATCCTCTTCTTTGCTTGGTTTATGGTCCTTGCGCAAGGAGCGAATCTTCTCTCCAGTCATTTTTCATGCAATTGACTAGAGCGAAGGGTGCAGTTTACTATGACTATCTGGAGAACCGCAATAGACTGGCAATAATACCAGTGATGGACCACTGTAAAACATGAAATCAAAAAGACTAGCGAGTTGACTAAAATGTAGGCTACTTGGAAGCTAAAGGTATCTCAAAACCGATCACACAATGTAATTGTATCTGTCATTGCCGAAACTGTTCGTATACGTGTGGGCTCGGTTCTGCTGCGTTTGACTAGTACGGAAGACCATCTGCGATCTTCCTCATTCAGTATCGCGAGAATTTCCACAATACTTTTAACATTTCAGACTGACACGGCCACGGGGACTCAGCTAGGCCCATGAATCTGTGGAGTACATTCTAAAAAGGGGAAGAAGGGGGCACTGTGAAATTAGGGGGGGATTCGCATGAATACAAATCTTAGCCTAAAGGCACTGGAAGCGCCTCTCAACACTGAAGTATCTGTGTGTCTGCCCCACTGTGTTCGAGCTCCTGTTGCGGCTACAGTAGCCAGTCTGCACCAAGGAGCAATTGATGTTGCCACAAAATCTGTCGTTGTTTCTATAGACACTTCTGTAAATGACACTATAGTAACTATAGTTATAATTGACTAGTTATGAGTAACTAGTTACTAATTATGAGACTAGTTAAGGAATTTACATGTTATACAATAAATCGGTATAGCCTACAGAGATGTTATTTTGTTGTTGCAATTGAGATGTAAGCTATTGTTTTTGGCTAAGGGGCTGTTTTCAGGTAAGAATGATGATTACAATTGATTTTCTATGATTTACAATTTATGCAAATTGATATTTGTGTTCTTTATAATGAGTTAAAAATAATAAATAATAAGAAAAACTAAACGATTTTTTTTGTATTCATTATAATAAAACAAACAACAAATGTCTGCTACTGAATAGGAACACCAATTGGACAATATTTGTGTTAAGTGTTTTAACATGTAGGCTACATTTGTCAGACCAAACTTGAAATAAATATAGATGTTATAATACATACATATAGCCTACTTTAATACACAACACATCAAGCTTTATGATAAAAATCGAATGGTAAGAAGACTCAAGTACAGAATGCGGAGACAACGAAGGGATTCCCATTGGTCTAGAGTATTTGATTGCATCATACTATCACGGAGACAAAACAAGTACAACCCGGACCCCAAAAAGCCACGAGAAAATAAGGATCACGTGTGACAAGACGCCCCTATTGGAACACCAATCGGTGCCATTCTCCGTTGACGTGATACAGTCATTGGGCTAAACGATATTTCGGTATGATACGTAGTTCTTAAAGGAACTTCCCTATCAAAATTACTTACACATAGGCTTACTGTAATTTCACGATAAACGTTTGGGGTGTAGAATACATGGCTTCAACATACCGGGAAAATCAGCAGAACGACTTGTTTGATGGATTCCGAAGAGGATTCAAATCATTCGCGACAGAGGCGATCCACGTTGGACAAGAACCTGAGCAATGGAAATCTATGGCCGTGGTGCCACCAATTTCCTTATCTACCACGTTCAAGCAGTATGGACCAGGGAATCATGCGGTAAGTCATCGTGTGTGGGCAAATACAACTTGTCCCTACAAACCGTCTTTTTATTGATCATATATCTGGGGTAAGGGCAGCAATAATATTAGTGGGAAAATGTGGATGACAAGAACTGCACAACTTGTACAGCTTGTAGAGTTCCTGTCATCTCTACAAGATAGCCTACGGCAGGATACAGTTACACAACTAATCCCCGTGCCGTCGACTTACTACCAGAGCTGTTATATGAACACGCTCGTATGCTCCTTTTTAAACAGCGAGAATGAAAATAAAACCGGTCAGGAAACAAGTGGACATGCGTTTATGTTTTTGTAGGGTTATGAGTACAGTCGAAGTGGAAACCCAACAAGAAACTGTCTGGAGAAAGCTGTAGCCGCCCTGGATGGAGCGAAGCATTGTAAGTGGTAGTGTAACGCACAGGACCACCACACGAACTTATCTAATGGGCAATGTTTTTTAGTTATCACTATATGAACATTTCCTGCAGGTCTTGCTCTTGCCTCGGGGCTTGCAGCGACAATGACCATCACCCACATGCTGAGAGCTGGAGATGGTATCGTCTGCATGAACGATGTCTATGGAGGTAAGATTTCAGATTAGTGTCCAGAAAACTCATATAGAATGAATAAAGATAGGTTGCAAAAAGGTTGTGTTTGTCTATAGGTACCAACCGTTACTTCAGAAAGATTGCAGCAGAACTTGGTCTGGACGTCTCCTTTGCTGATTTCACTAAAATCGAGCTGCTTCAAGCTGCCCTGAAGCCTAATACCAAGGTGGGTTGAACTGAATTAGTGTTTTTGCCTACATCCCGATATATTACATCTGCACAATATTACCAGATGCTCAATTCTAGTTGTTTGTTCAATAAACCTGTTTTCCAGAACAGGTGTCATGCTGACACAGCAGTTCTCTTATTCTTTTGTCTAACTGCTCATATAACACTACTTTGCCCACACAATCCACATATGACTCATTGGATTGTGCAATAACGTTTAACTTGATCTTGTCAAGACACTTCCTGTTGAAACTCGTATTGTATTCACTTGCAAAATCGAGGCAAATACTTTGCAAATGAATGTTAGCAACAAAAAAGATATAGTGATGAATAAACTCAGCTATCACGACAAATGGACATCGCTTTCATAAATATGTTATGCGTTTATGTTCATGTAGTTGGTGTGGATTGAAACTCCAACCAATCCCACTATGAAAGTGGTGGATATCAAAGCCTGTGCTGAGGTAGTCCATAAACACAAGAAGGACTCCGTGGTAGTTGTGGACAACACGTTCATGTCCGCATACTTTCAGGTAGGTGTTACAACATCGTGCAGACGTTTGAGTCCTAAACAAATAACACTTTATACCTGATTCAGGTGCCTGTTTGTGTGGAGACTAGTCATCGATTAACTCAAATATACCTGAATGTTTTTTTCCTTTTTTACTCACTAGCGCCCCTTGGCTCTGGATGCTGATATTTGTATGTATTCAGCTACCAAGTACATGAATGGTAAGTAATATTGACCCTCACTTTGCGTGTGGAAATGCCTTGAGGATCATTTTAGGTCAGACCTGACTTTTTCAGTGTATTTACAGGGCACAGTGATGTTGTAATGGGACTGGTCTCAGTGAACAGGGAGGATCTGTATGAACGGCTGAGATTTCTACAGAATGGTGAGTAAACAGATTACTGGTAGAATTTAATGAAATGGGTCATGTGATATATCCCCCAAATATGTTATTGTCAAGTCTGTCACATCATTAACCAATTTCAAAACATGTTGGTTTGTTTGTGGGGATCTTACTCAACTCTCTGACCTACCAATTATAAACTTCTGGTAACGAAGGCCTTGTGTTTTTCACTCAGTGGATGAGTGCATTCATCATGTTGAATTTGTTTGGGGAACATGTTGTTACTCCTGAATCTTGATAGTGGCAATAATTGTGACATAAAGTTGTCTAAAATAGCAATAATGTTACTCGTCTTCTTAGCTCTGGGAGCAGTACCATCTCCCTTTGACTGCTACCTGTGCAACCGTGGGCTGAAAACCCTTCACCTCAGAATGAAACAGCACTTCAAAAACGCCTTGGCCGTGGCCAAGTTCCTGGAGGAGGACCCACGGGTGGACAAAGTCATTTTCCCAGGTGAGAATGTCAGGTTAGGGGTTGGATCTATGTACTAAATCCAGTGATATCATAACATATACCGTAGTAATGGGACTGACGTTGGGGAAATGTTTTAGATTTGTTGAGTGTTTTGAAGGATTTAGTTTGTCAGGCTCAAGGCCCTACGCACAGATCACACACACTCCTTTTTAAGCAGCTTGTTCACACAAGCCTAATGTGCTTTCACACATAAAACATTTGCTTTCCAACGGTGTCACCGGAGAGGTACTTTTTGGTCATTTGATAACGCCCCTTGGATGTCAAATGAACTAAGAGGCTCCAGACTCATTTGCAGATTGGTCCGGTGATGCCAGGCTAACACTATTCAAACATTATTGTGACAAAGAGTTGATTCCGTTGTAATCATAATTACAAAACCCTTATGAAATGCATGGGATTGTGTCACAGATGATTCCAGGGGTATGAACTTATGCATGCACATTGTCTTTATGGTTGAGTAGTCTACGCCCTGCAGTTAAGGGATTTAATAGTTGACTGACTGGTTTTTATTGTCTCTGTTTGAACTTACCCGTTTTAACACTTGCACCTCCAGGTCTACCCTCTCACCCACAGCATGAGCTAATGAAGAGGCAGTGCACAGGCTGCCCTGGCATGATCACATTCTACATCAAGGGAAAATTGGAGAATGCCACCACTTTCCTCAGTAATCTTAAGGTAAATTTCAGACATGAAGCATTTTTTGTGTGTTTTTGTTTTGTTTTTGGCCCACCAATGACAAAAATGGAGGTAAACATTTGTGAAAGGCTTTGTCTAGGCACTGTGGCTAATTACTTAAATCATTTGGTCAGACCTTTTGGTTAGTTGTAGGAATTTACAGAAGGAAACTGAGACGAACTACACAGTATGATGCTTGTTTCATTTGTTTGGCTTTTGCATGGCAAAATGCTGGCACAATGCTGACATTTTGTTATACATTTGTCTCTTTAACTTCCAGCTCTTTGCACTTGCCGAGAGCCTTGGGGGATATGAAAGTTTGGCAGAGCATCCGTAAGTACAGTTCTGTGGGCAAATGTGACATTGCTTGTAAAAAGGGTTATCCAATTAACATTGATTTGAAGTAACATGTTGGAATGGCTTAGGGTTTCAAATATTGAAAGCAACAGATTACATCAGATCTCAAGACATTGAACCAAGTCACGGCTGTCTAACATTTAGAAATGATTTCCAGTGTCTTTCCAAATCCACTTAAGCCTATTTAAACCCGAGATTAAGAGATTGCATATTTAAAAGCCTCCTGTTAACCAGAGATATCATTTTTCCTTTTACAGAGCCATCATGACCCACGCATCTGTGCCAGAGAACGAGAGGGTAGTCCTGGGGATCAGTGATACTCTTGTCCGTCTCTCTGTGGGGCTGGAGGACGAGCATGACATTATTGAGGACTTGGACCAAGCTCTGAATGCTGCCGTACGTTTGTCCCAAATGTCCTTGCACTGACACCATAGCAATAGGTTTCCTTCATATAAGATATGGCAGCAAGATATGGGGACTGCATGGGGGGATTTTTTTAAATTATTATTTCTTTTAATTCTACTTTTGTGCTCTGAAACTTCTGATCCTCACACACAACTAGACAACCCTGGGGGATATTGGACACTGGTTTGACAGGCAGGCTGTCTATTTTTCTTAATATCTAATCTCAAGTCATGTTTTAAATTAGATATGCTTTAGGCTGCTCTTTTTTTCAGTGTCTTTCAAACATTCATTTCACTTAGTTAGTTTAAGCCAAAACAAGGTTTAGTTTTAACTTTATTATTATAAATAGTGACTTGCAGGTCATCAGTAGGTCAAGAAGAGCATCTTATCCTCACTGCTCGTTCATAGAAAGCTCAGTTTTCTCTCCTGACAATAAAGAAGTAGACACTAATTAGGACAAGACTATCTTGTCAAATGAGTGCCTGGTCAAGACATGACTAGTATTCACAGAACATATGTTGTGTAAGCTGTGTTGTGTAATGTGTAATGTAAGATTGGATCACAGGGACTTTAACCCTCAGAATGCAATCGTTTTTTTATACTCTGTTTTCCCAAAATGTCCTTGGACCTCTTGGCTGGAACAGAATTGTGTGTGCTTTTACAAGGTTATACCGCATGCATACACACTACAGCAAATGTCTCCACACCTCACCTGATAACCGCCCGACGGGCTTGTGTTGTAAATATGGACTAGGATTTTGCCATTCTTTGATTGCATATATCTTTTTGATCAAATGTCCATCCTTTGGTTTGATGACGGCTTTGTACAATCATAGCATGTTCTCAACATTGAACAGTTTCAATGAAGTTGAACACCACTTCCTGTGGTTATGGGTTGTTAATTGCAGAGCTTCAACTGCATAGTCCACCTCCACGAGACACAGCCAGCTAGCCCACACGGTTGTGTATCTGTAGCCAGCAGAAACAAAATCTCCAATACCCAGACAAAGCCACTAGATACATCATCTTATAATTTCATTTGGTGAGACAGACATTGGATCAGAAAATCACATTTGCCTTCCCTCGTCTCCCAGGGGATAGTAAAATTCCTTCCTGAGGTAAATTGTAAGTTAATCATTAAAAACTCTGTTGTGGATTTTTTTTAAAGGAACACATTAAGCCTTTACAGAGCTCTTCCTTCCATTGTAGGTCTTGGTTTTAGCCTTCTCTGCCGCTGGCATGACACCATTTTTTCATCAGTCCAGCGGAAATGCAAGAACGAAAATGTCCTTCTGATTTCATTTGATTTACTCTTGTTTCTTTTCCTTGTGCAGCATCCAAAGAAGAAGTAACGTGTTCTGGATACCTCAAACTCCTGCTTGAAGTTGATGTCAGCAAAACTGAGGCCAGGGTACCACAAAGTAAAACCTCAATGCAACGCGCACAAGGATGCAGCCATCAGGGAACAACCTGCTTTGAAAAAATCTCCCAAATAATTTAAAATTAACAGGTGTTAACGAATACTCAAAGGACTTAATTTTAATCTTATATTTATCATTTTGCTGCTTTTGTGTGTTCATTATGTTCTTTTGTTAGGAGGGCTTTGATGGGTGCAACGTGATGGTGAACGACATTTAATGAACACAGACATTTCTGGAGTGAAAACGAAACACAAAATAATCTAGTCATGTTTGATTTATTCCCCCAGAGACTGAATATCTGAATATCTGTGTTGATTGAATATAACTCGTTGTCTTGCTATGTCAAACATATGCCTTGTAAAGGGAAAGGGGGGAATCATCACCCCTGTGGAAGAAATGTGTCCGTCTCCACTAATGATTTAGCATCGCAAATTTGATCCTGGATTTAAATACTCATCATCTGTCAGCTGAATGGGGAGGGAACTAGAAACTAACAACCTGATAAGTCCGTTGTAGACTTTTAAATGTCAGTGGTTACACTTCTGTAATAAGAAGGCCCAGTATGGGGGAGGGGTGTAAGGGGTGTGGATGTTGGAAAGAGGCCGTAAGGTCACATGAAGGCCACTAACCCCTAGAATACCCAGCCTTCCCCATACCAAGTTTCACTTGTGTAATCATTTTAGCACCCAACTGTAATGTAGTGTAAAAATAACTACAACGTTGTTACAATAGGTCATGCTTATGTGTGCTAGTTAGGCCTTCATGGTAGTCAGTGTAACCTTAATGTAAATGATTCCCGAAAAGAGAGAAAGATAAATACAGAAAAAATATGCAGATTGTGGTACTGAATAGATCACACTATATTTACTCATGACATAGCTGACCCCCTAACCCATTGATGAACTTAATGGTGCCTATGAGAATAGTCTTTGACACCAGGTGTGTGGAACACAGTAAAACCCGTAAATGTGTTACAATATCGCAATGCAAACTCAACCTGATGATTGGGATCAAAATGTCATAGATACATTCATAAATCTTTCAAATACTTCCACAACCCAGAGTTTTAAATCCAGAACGTTGGCTTGCTTCAGATCTTCACCCGTTTGCTTGTCCTTACTTTTGTTGAATGGTTTCTTTTTTTCTGATAGTGTGCAAATGTTTTGGGAAATAACTGAAATAATTGCGATGGTAAATTTATTGTTCTTAAGAGCAATGAACAAAGTTCCAATTCATGTACCTAAACGCACTTTTGGCACACATTTTATAGTCTTCTTTCATCTACATCTACATCACTTATGTATCAGCTTGCTGTTAACGCTACACTTTTGACGTGTGTACATCTGACCAGACTAATTAAAATGAGTTTGCAGTCGCATGTCTACTTTTTTCGTTTCCTCCATGTAGTTTGAAAACACTGTAATTGTGTATCCCTTATCTCACACAGTTCAGGTCGAGACTAATATAAGTTCATTAGAAGTGGACACCGGTACAGTCTTCCTATTCATTATTTCATCATTTTCAAAAGCACAAGAGAACAAAGTTTCAGCCTTCTGTGCTTGTGATGTACATTTTGTAAGCAACAGGGTGGAAAGGTTTATCTCACCGTAACCAATTTAAGACGGGGTGATGGGTTGGTGCAGGTTTGGTGACCACTCTGATATGCTGAAGACAAAGAGAGAAATGTACAAATATAGCGTGATTAGACCCAGCCACAAGACTGATAGAAAACTGTATGTTACTGTATCTGCACAATGTACTAAGACACAGACCATTACACTGGCTAAGTAAGGACCCTTGGCTGGAACAGACAATCCTTTAGAAGGAAAACTGACCATGTCTTATTGGTTTGTACTAATAATAAATCTGCTATTGTAATTAGCATGATACTAATAAACATAGTTTGTCAAGTTACTAGCTATATTTTTGAAAGGCCAACTATCCACATGCCATAAAAAAGTAGTTATCATTCCTGGAAACTACCTACAACTCATTTTACTGTACATGAGATGGCTAGCTGGAATTGAAGTGAAGGGACACATTATCTAGCCTACCATTGAATCTCTCCAAAAGCTTCCCCGGTTACTAAGTAACGCCATGGCTTTGATGAACAACTGCCAAAATAAAAGTTTCCTTGGGCTATTTAGTTTTTTAATACGAAATGTTTTGATAACTGTAGCTACTAGTATCTAGTACAATGCTGTGACATTACGTTTTTTAATTGGTACTAACTATATCTCTACATTTTCGTTACATTCCTACAGTGTCGAGAGCTGTGTAGGCTAGCTAGCTACTGTAGCCGGTCGATATCGGCACCTTACTGTACAGTACAGCAGTCGGCTACATTGGTATCCTGTTGGCCTGTACCATGTTGGTTAGCCAGGCTAGTTTTGCCCAAACACTTGGTCAGGCTATTTAAAGCTATGGGGGTCAAGTGACTTTTGTGCATTGACAAGGTCTTCGTAATAATCAGTCTAATCTTAAAGTAGCCTAGTGAATTATATGAAAGTAGAGCAGATCAGATAACGTGAGGGATATGCGGGTATTATATACAATTATTTATTTTAAGCAAATTAAGTTTGGGATGAACAAATACGAGATAAGTTATGGGTTAGTTTGGCAGAAACAGTACAGTAGGCCCTAGGTCCTATACCGTAATGGAAGCGGGATACACAATGGAATAGCACGTGGAGAGGGGAGGAGAGAGAGATATAGGCCTCAAGAGACAACTGGACAGTCGAGGGTAGGATAATCCTAACGAGAGTTAGGTTAAATCATTTGTAAACTAAAATCAAAACGTAGCGTTAACAAATTCAACCACAATATGCCAATGTTCACAAGTAAGAAATATAGCAAAATCGCAGTTACTTTGGTCGGTTTGAAGAAGCATAAATTGTCACACAAATTCCAATAGTTCTTCTAGTGTCCACAAGCAGTATTGTCTTTGAGAGATTTTTCTAAATCCATGAAATGTCTGTTTTGGGATCTCGCAAGGAATACTCTAATTCAGAGTTTCTGGAGTAGGGGAGATTGAGAAAGGTGGGCCGTTGACTGGTTCTCCCCCCCCCCACCCCCCCTACAATAGACCTACATTACCTCATTATTCTCATTGTACTTTATCACAATGAACAATATAAATTAGCAATAAATTCAGTTTTGCATTTGTTGAGGCTTGGAACTCTCCGTTGTGATTACATTGAGAGCAGAACGACGTCCTCCCTACACAGACATAGCAGTACAGCTGTCAAAGTATAACGCGTTATGCTAGCTAACGCTACGTGGTAGCGTTACATTACAGTAATGTTAGCAATAGCAAACAGTACAATACCTGTCTCTTCTGGCAGATGAGTGCATCCTTCACCGGCTGGTCGAAAAATACTTGTAATTTGGGAAGTTTGGCATTTAATTCAGAATGTTATGTTCTGTTTTGAATGCCGCTTTTGGGAACCGCTTTTAAATGTGCGTTTAATTTTTCCCACGCTACGCTACAGTTAGCTAACTACCTAATTGCAGCGCGCTCGCGGGTCTGTGTGACCATCTGACCTACTTCGTCACGTCACTTACCTAGCTAACAAAGAAAGCACAATTAAATATAGCCTACTTTTCTTTATTTTTATATCTACTCTGGAAACACAGACAAGACAATAAGACTATAGTGTGCATCATATATATGTATATGGTGCATCCCATGTAATTCAAATTGGATAAAGAATTTAAAAAACGGGGGGGCCTGCCACGGTGCAGGGTCGGTGCGGGGGCTGCGGGGGTAATCTCTAGGCCTATATGGGCCTGCCCTCCATCCCTTGAATCATTCAAACAATTCAAATGAATGGAATCATGTGTGTTGGAGCAGGAAAACATCTAAAACATAGGCTACAGGACAGCGGCCCCTGAGGACCAGGATTCGACACCCCTGCCCTAAATCCTGCGCTCGATTATGTCGCCTTAACATGAATTGACCTGCAGATGTCCCTATCAGGAAGATGTATCAGCACAATACTTTTTCGACGCTTTGTTCAAATGGTTTGTTGCTTCGGAGAGCTTTGTGTCCACAACAATACATAACATGCTTATTAACATAATCTTTATCTTGGTCTTTCAATGAATATTATCCGCGATAATTCGTAACAAATTAGAACGCTCAGAATGCTCTTATTTTGAAGGTGAATTCCCCAAACCGGAACCAGAACCGGAAAACATGTTAGAAATGAATATTGATCCTTTTTTAACCAAACGTTATGTTTGTAAATCTTTAAATTCGTTAGTAAATCTACAGTTATTGGTAGTTCATATGATAGCCAAACATATATTTGCAGATTACCAAAAGTAGAGATATTGTTCTTTGCTCATAAAAGCCAATGAAAACGAGAACGCTTCAAGACATGGTGACTGCAGCGGTTGCTGTAAATAGTTCAAGAATTGCTGTCACCTTCGACAGCTGCATGGATGCTCGAATTCCTGTGTCCTTACTTTACAGCGACGTTGCTGAGTTTAGTAACGATCTAACTCATTTGCTACGCGAGAAACAAGTTACAAATAGAATTGCATTGTATTGTCAAACAGACGTATACCTACCTGTCTGGATTCTGGGGTAGGCTATGTATGCAGACAGATACAGTTTGGAACTACTGTGGCCGGAGCTCGACAATTGATAACAATTTTGTTTTTAGCATCCTTCAGGTACCTGCTGCGTATGTCCCACTGGACCCTGAGGTACCAGCCCGTCTCTCTGCCCACATCATAGATCAGTGTGGGTTGAAATACTGTGTTGTTCAGTGGGATCTTTTGGAGGTAAATAGTCAGAATGGAGAACATCATTTCTCTACGTAACATATATAACAGTGTATTTATTCAACAGTATGTCTTCTCTGTTCTCTCCCATAAGCAATTTCAGATGGCCTTCTCCAACTTCATGAATGTAGAAGTCCTTGCAGTGTGGTCTACTTACAATGTGACCCTCGTGAGACTGCAGAACACCGTGGCTAAAGGGCGACACGGAGGAGGGCGTGAAGGTACTCCTGAAGAGATGGCCAAGGCTGACCTCTCTGCTCAGGGGTCAGGCCCTGGACGTGTTAGCCACGGAGAGCTGGCCTATGTACTCCACACATCTGGAACAACGGGGCTTCCCAAGACTGTCAGGGTACCACACAAGTGTATAGTGCCCAATATACTGCATCTAAGGTTAGTGTAAATGTCAGTGACTCGGCACTAATTCCATCCATTACCTTTAAGGTGTATGTCATAGCATCTGAGTAGGACACAAACTAACTTCATTACGAACCACGGTGAGTTTCCAAATGACTTCCTGAGAAGGCTCTGTGCCCCTGTCCAGTTCTCTGTTTCAGATGACGGCAGATGACGTGGTGTTCCTGGCCTCTCCCCTCACCTTTGACCCATCAGTGGTGGAGATGTTTCTCGCACTGTCATCAGGGGCAAGGCTCCTCATGGTCCCCACGGTGATGAAAAAGAAACCGAGGACGCTTGCCTGTGCGCTGTTCAAGAATCACAGGACCACGTTCTTACAGGTGAGTCTACGGCGTGTCACATCAATGTAGAACCGCTAACTCTCTGCCTTGTCATTAACGTACACGGGTCATGTTTCTGCTGTTTTGACCCTAAGGTGACCCCAACCCTCCTCGGCCGTTTTGGCAGGAATATCCTCCAGGAGGTGGTCCTCTCTAAAGACTCGTCCCTTCGTGTGTTAGCCTTGGGGGGTGAAGCTTGCCCCTCGCCTGGCTTGCTCAGGAGCTGGAGACAGGAAGGCAACGACACCCAAATCTACAACATCTACGGCATCACAGAAGTGTCCTGCTGGGCCTGCTGCTACAAGCTCTCTGAGACGGACCCGGTGGCCAATCAGTAAGTCGCTTACAAGTCAGACTCCAGTTGCGTGTCTGCCACACATAAATGCTAGTCGTTTGCACTTCTGGTTCGATGGTAACTGCCTTTCATTGGCTGGGCGCCTCTAGTCTGCACAATGACGACAATGTTGAATTGAATCGAACCAGTCTAATTGTGTTGTTTCTTGTGTATTTGTGTGTGTGTGTGTGTGTCCTACAGAGATGAGTCCTCAGTGCCACTTGGAACCCTCATTAATGGACACCACTGTGGAAGTTAGAGATGAGCAGAGCTGCGTCGTTACCGAGGGAGAAGGGCAGATCTTCATAGGTAGGAACACAAAGTCGGCAGTCTCTCGGACACGCGCACACACTTTTAACTGGACATGAATTCCGAGGAAATACGATTGATAAAAGGTGTAAAAGGGATTTGATTATCAGCTGTTCTGAAATGATGTTAGGAGGAACAGACAGAGTGTGCCTCCTGGACGATGAGGTGGAGGCTGTCCCGGGAACTATGCGGCCTACAGGTGACTGGGTCCAGGTGAAAGACTCGTGCCTGTATTTCCTGGGCCGGCAGGACCGGCTCATCAAACGTCAAGGACAACGAGTGCACCTGGACACACTGCAGCAAGTGAGCGTTCTCCGTTTTTTAAATGGCGCAGTGGATCCCCGAGGAAAGGCCACGGGTGTGTGATGAAGTCGGCCATTTTGGATCTGCATGTCAGAATCCACTGCTAACTAGCGTAAATAAATCAGTTGCTCAATTCTCCATGTCTTTTTTTACTTAATACGTGTCAGGCTCTGATGAGTGTGCCCCTGGTGGAGGCCTGTGCTGTGGGATTGTCTGAAGATTCCCGCCTGGTGGCCTTTGTGGTCGCCAGCTCCGCATCTGGAGACCCAAAGGCAACTTCCGCATTCCCATCTGTACCACATCAGGCAAACCAAAGATCCTCTGCCCCGGTGGATTCTCACGGGGACCTCGACCCATTCCAACTCACACTGGCAGGAGGAGCTCTCTACCTCCACCAGAGGTCTTCGGAGAGCCATACGTCGTAGCCTGGCTCGGTTGCTGCCCAGTCCCAGTGTTCCAGACAAAGTAGTGGTTGTCCCGTGCCCTACCACTAACCTCACATGGTGAGCCCCCTGTGTGGGATTGTTTTATAGGAAGATCCCTCTTTTATATCCAGAACTAAGCTAACGCCACACAGCTCCTGGCATGAGTCTACGTATGCGGCCGGCCGATATTGTGAATTGTCAATGTTGTCTGTATTGGCCTTGAGCTTTCAGGCCAATGTCTCGGTTTGACAAAAAACATCTCTCACAGGAAAGGTGGACATGGGCGAACTCATGAAGATTTACCAGAGACAGAAAGCCACCTCAGATTTCCTTACTCCGGGGGACGTGGTGTCACTCAGGAAGATGCTCCAGTCCATGTGGCAGGTACAGACAGTAACCATTTATTGTTTGATCTTCGCTATATTTCGTTCGTGTCGGATTCAAGTCGACGTCACCGTTTGATTCTCGTCTGTCGTGCGTGCCGTCTGTTTTTTTGCCCGCCAGGACAGGTTGGGACTCGCTGAGGACGCAGTCGTCAGCGACGATTCAAACTTCCTCTTCAGTGGAGGAGACTCCCTCCAAGCGCTGGGTCTTTGCGATGACATCACCACCTCCGTCGGAGGGACGTTGTTAGGTCTTCTGGAGATAGTTTTAGATGGGTCCTTCTCCGACATCCTGCACCACGCCGCCACGGCAATGCCAACGCCGTCATCGGAACACAAACTGAAACCCCGTCCTACGTCCGAAGCCGAGAAACGCCAGACGGATCCGCTCCCCTCGGCGCCGACCAAGAGAGGAAGACGAGACGGTCCTTCCACGTCCGCTGCTCCAGGGAGGCCGCGGGGAGCTTCCTCTGTGGCGAAGGCCACACGATGTACAGTATTGAGGAGGGCAGGCGAGGTGATCGAGACGCCCCCGAAAGAGATCTCTGACACAGGAGGAACCCTCGCAAGGAAAGGAGACGCCCTCACGGTGGGAGGGACTTCCAGCCAGGGGACATTTCCCAGTAACCCCCTGGCTGTGGAACACAGTGGTGGTGGAAGTAGGAAGGCTGGCGTTTTGGGGCTGAGTGTGAGGTGGGCTTCAGACACGGGCCGGTGTGTGGATGCCTCTCCTGTCCTGCTGGTGCGTGGGCGGGGGGGGGGAGGACGCCTCAGGCGGGCCCGCGACCACTGCGTTCGTTGGGTCCCATTCCCACAGGATGCAGGCCCTTGACCTGGCCTCGGGGGAGGTGCTGTGGGAGAGGGTGCTCGGTGACAGGATAGAGTCTTCCGCTGCCGTGTGCCCACGCGAAGGCCTCGTGGTGGTAGGTCAGTATTCGCATCATATTTACGTTCAGAGTTCCCACGGTCATGAACGCTCCATTATCCATATTGGTGATGTGTGTGTGTGTGTGTGTCATGTTTTTGGTCTGTTCGCAGGGTGCTATGACGGCTGTGTGTACTTCCTGTGTGTGGACTCTGGGGGAGACAAAGTGGACGTTTCAGACAGGAGACGCAGTGAAGTGCTGTCCCACTGTGGACCCTCTCACTGGCCTGGTGTTGGTGGGATCACATGATGGACACATGTACAGCCTGGATCCACAGGTGTGTGTGTGTGCACATGAATAATAATAATTTGTTTATTTCGCTTTTTTATCCAAAGCGACGTACAGGAGGGAAGTGCTTTTTAAAGATGCCCTACTGCACCACAGAGCTCTTTGCCAGTCCAGTCGTGTTTGTTCGCGTTACAGGCTCGCCAGTGTGTGTGGAAACGCCACTGCGGGGGCGGGGCTGTGTTCTCTTCGGCGTGTCTCCACCCCTCCCTCCGACACCTGTACGTGGCCACGCTGGGAGGGCACCTTCTCTGTCTTCACCCCGTGAGTAGCCGCGGGGCCCCGTGTCCACGCAGCCCCTTCCTCTGTAGCACATATGGAAGCGAGGCCACGTCGGCGTCAAATGTGATTGACTTTTTTTGTCGACGGGCCGACGCAGGACAGCGGCGCCGTGCTGTGGACGCGCTCCCGGGACACTCCTTTCTTCTCCTCGCCGAGCTGCTCCTCGGGTCGCGTCGTCGTGGGCTCCGTGGACGGAAACATCTACTGCTTCAGCCTCCAGGGGACTGAGGTAGGAGGAGGAACCAGTGAGAGGCGTGTCCCGTGAACCATTTCCCCTCCGGAGAGTCGCTCATCCTTAACCCGTTCCTGTGCTCCCCACACACACAGCTCTGGCGTTTCACGACCAGCGGACCCGTGTTCTCGTCCCCCTGCGTGACCCGGGACCAGGCCAAGGTCGTGTGCGGCTCGCACGACGACCACGTGTACTGCCTGAGCTGCGTCGACGGCTCGCTGGCCTGGAGCTTTCGGACCTCCGGCAGGGTGTACTCCAGCCCCTGTGTGCTCGACGGCTCCCCCTGGGGCGGAGCGACCGGAGCTCTGGTGGCGCTGGCCTCCACAGACGGGACCCTCTGGGTCCTGGACGTGGAGGACGGAACTCTGGTCGCCTCCCTCTCGCTCCCTGGCGAGCTCTTCTCTTCCCCCGTGGCGTGGGAGCGGTCCCTAGTGGTGGGATGTCGCAATAACTTTGTCTACTGTGTAGAGATGATGGACAGTGGTTAAAAACGTATTCCCGGCGCGGAATGCGTCGGTGAATAAACGGGGTGTGACCTAAGGGGAAAAACAGGAAGGCTGTTTTTGTTGTAGAATCGGAAGACTCCAAGCCTGAAGTTCAGACATCGGTATTTAATTTACACTATTAATGACATTTGCATCACTTTCATCAGCCCCTCATAGACGACTCCAAGTGAAACAAAAGAAAATAAAGTGCAATTATTACCAAACACTGTGTACACTACACTATTGCACGCAACCAAAGTTATAAAAATAAAAAATAAGGTGACCAAGTGACTGTGCCTCAGGGACAAAGTCCTGGTAACAGTGCATCTACCATGCATACACACACGCACGCACGCACATACATCCATAATTACATAGATAAGTGAGAATTGTAGAAATGAAAGAATTCCGAGCCTACTGTAAGTTCTTTAGTGAGGTCCATACTGTAATGGGACGGCTGACCTAGCCTTATAGAGGTTCTCCGAGAGCTGCTGAATGGTTTATTTCTATGTAGGAACAGATAAGTAGGTAGTGGTGTTAGCCTGCTTTAGGATGGCTCACACTATATACAGTAAAGATGTCTTACAGCAAGCGAGTGGTTTCTTTCTTCTCAAAATAAATAAATAATAATATACATCCAGCCGATATCATCAGAATTATTATGCTTATTGTGTACTGTTCACCTCAGTGCAGTGTTTCAATGCAGCCAACATGTGAGCAAGACCGATTTAATGTTAGTTCATGAACACAACAACGTTGTCATTGCAACATGTTGCAATTGCTTTTTGACAGCATTCACAGTCGTTACGGACACAGTGAGAATTGTTATACCGTACTAAGCACAGGATTTAAATACATGTATAAAAGAAGTTTATGTACATTGCAGACAAGATCAAATATGACATCCATTGAAATCAGTAACCTACTTAAAATAATACCCATGAGATAATATAACACACAGTGAACATTTGTTAATACAGTAATGAGGACTATTTTACAAAGTGACCGTCTGTAAAGTTGGGTTTTTGCTCTGAAACATCCATCCAATAAGTATTGAGTCGAGTGCATGTGCTGACAACCGTGTCGGGTTTGATTGGCTACTTTAGGTATACTGGTAGAATATTGCAGTGTGCAGTCTTGCATGTGATCAGCTGTGCGTGACATGGGGGGGTCTTTGACGTGTGCGTAAGATATAATATCGTTGACGAGCATCGCTTGAGGGAGATGGTTGTGGTCATGAGTGTTCATGGCACAAGCATTGCTTGGGAGCAGGGGGGGGGGAGCAGGAAGGAGGCTCGGGGGGAGGGGGGAGGGTCATAGTTCATTGACTGTGTATAGTCGTGGTAGTTGGAGCACTGCAGATTATTTGATGATCTGGGGGCAGTCGCTCCAGGCTTTGGCCTTGCGCTTAGCCAGGGCCAGCCAGGCCGGCTCAGTGGAGGCCTGGGGTGAGTCACTGGAGGGGAGGCGCTTCGTTACGTCCTTCACAGCAGGGGATACTGGGGGGGAGTCGGAAATCTCAACTGCAACGCAATTTGCCAGGGAAAAAAGGGTTAATACACTACATACTATCATTGACAACTACCATAAAACCAAGGTTAACCGAGGCTTTGTGTTGATTATACTTGTAGGATCAGGTCATGCAAACACCGAGGACCTATAAGTGCCCCTTTCACAAATGAGTAAAAAACATTGATAAATGGCTGGTAAAATGAAAATGTACTGGAGCTCTTTTCGGCAGTTCTATTAAGACTATGGCAAAGTTAACAAATGTCCGGTGTAAACGATGCAACGTTACCTGTGACAGAGCTTGGCAGAGTGTTAGCTTTCTTCAGGTTGTCTCGGCGCTCGAAGCGGGCCAGCAAGGTATCTGGCCTTTTGGCCTCTAGGGTTTGTTGAGGTTTAGGACTGGTGTTGACGTTCCCTTTGCTCTCTGAAGGACTAACCGATCCACTCTGTGAAAGGCAGGAAACATTTACATGACTTTGGACACTACACATTACTAGACATTTGGATAATTACTTGCTGTTTGTATTTCCTCAGTAAAAGTTGAAATGCATGTTTTAATTCAAATCTGTTGAATCATACTCAAGCTATCCCATCCATTTTCTCTGTATTTCAAGTTGAATTAATTATGACAAGGGGTCTGGGCAAAATGAACAGACTTGTGTGTATTTTGCTGGAGCAATTTCCCCAAAAGTGTTCATCCAGTAGGTGGAATAATGTGATGATTTGGAGAGGGTGTGTCATTCCCATCACAATTGAGCTAAGTAAACAAGCCTGTGCCTGTTTTTGAAGTCGTACTGCACTTTAGTCATAGCCCAGGCACAAGATAAAAGGAAATGCGTACTACTTGTCTTTGCATGCGCTCAGAAATGAATGTGGTCATAAACTACTGAGAGTGATTGTCCACAAAACTCCTTTGTATCAGAGGTTTCGATTTCTGTTCTAAGAACATCACACGCAAAATGTCGTTTGTTACTTGGAGCTTATCAGACCTGATAACCTCCTGATATGAAGTTATTAACCCTTGTGTTATCTTCGGGTAATTGTGACCCTGCAGTCATTGTGACACCCCCACGTGTTGTGACAACTTTACCTCATACGAAAATAAAGTGAAGCATTTTCTTTTAACCGTCGGGCTGTCTCACACCCCCCACAGCGCAAATGTTAAAAGAAAATGCTTTTTATTTGTTTTTGTATTGGGTAAAATTGTCGCAGCAGAATGATGGGTCGTTGTGAACCCTTCGGGTCATTGTGATTGTGTTTGCGGTCACGTACGGTTTCTTTGGCCTGCTTCTCTGCTAGCTTGGCCTCTCTTTGGCTCCGTCGGTCGTCGCGGCCCTGTTGCTGCTCCCGGAAACCCTTCTGCTTCTGCAGAGCCAGCGTGATCCACAACGGCCCGCTGTCCTTCTCCTGGATCCGCACGCTGTCCAGGGAATGTCTGCTCTGCAGAGACGGCTTTTCTGTGTGTGTGTGAGGGGGTGGGGGGGGAGTAATAAACAGAGAGGGGCGAGAGAGAAGGAATCAATGGTTTCATCATTTAGAACTTTTCTGAAGAGTTTTCCGTGAACACACTCTACCACACAAAGTGATGATCCTAATGAATAAATCAAAACGCCCTGATGGCTGATTAGCAGCGGCATGACTGTGTGCCCGAGGCTGACGCTGACCTCGCTTGATGAGCTCCGCTTTCCTGTCGGGCTTCTCCCTCCAGGGGATGCTGATGGAGGGGAAGAAGGACTTCTTCTCCTTGGGCTCCTCGTCCCCCTGGCTGCCCCTGAGCAGCTGGGCGACGGCCGACGACTCGTCCCTCCTCTTCCCCGGCTCCTCCCGGTCCGCCGAGTCGGCCGCCGGGCCGGTTCTTTGGGTCGCGGCCTCGCCGGGCCCCCCTTGGGCGGTCTTGAGGTGGGGCAACTGAGGAGGGGCATCGGCGCATGTGAACTTCACGGCGGCGCTGGCTCTGTGGTACAACGGGGGTTTGGGTGAGGTCTTTTCGCCCGCGCTAAACCCTCCCCGCTTGGCCCGGGTGACTGAGGAAGGCGCGGCCTTGTGCGCCGGACTGCTCTCTCGAAGGGGTGAGGCGGAGCTGGGCTGGTCGGGTAACGTGGAGGAAGAGTTCGAGTCGGGGTCTATCGGAGCGAGAGGTGGGGGGGACGCCGTCAAAAGTGTCCCCGGCGCTGTACCTCTTCTTCCTCTTCTCTGTCGGCTGGTCGCCCTGGAAACGGAGGGAGTAGTTGGTCCTCCTGAGCTTGATGCCGAAGGGAGAAGGCCTGGTTTGGTCGTCCGGGCCCGTTTTCTCGCCCTCCCCACACTCATCGGACTCGTCCGATTCTCCCGGGCTCCGGGCCTCTGGCCCCTCGCGTTGGGTCGAGTCCTGGTCCGGACTGGGCACCAGGAAGGAGGGGAGGTCTTTGGCAAACTGGCACCCCTCGGACCTGCCCGCGATGCGGACCACTTTCGTGGCCTTGCTCCGGGCCTTACCGTCCGGAGCCGGGGAGACGGCGGGGGTGCCGGACGAGCCGTCGGACTGAGCGTTTTCCGTCGTCGTCGCCCTGTCCCTGTCTGCCTGACACGACAATTCCGTATTTCTGCTGGAGTCTGCGAATTTCTTCTTCGCTGGGGTTATGGAGAACTTGGCGCTGGCAGACATGGTCTTCCTCAGGCTGGTGTGCGAGAACGGAGACTGGTCCGGATCCTCGCCGACGGGCCCGCTCTGGACCTGGGTCGGGCTGTGTCCAGGATCTGGATAGCCCTCATACTTCCCCTCGTCGGCTCCCTTGAATATCTTGGATCTGATGCTGGCCCACTCCGCCAAGATGGCCGCGCTGGACTGATCCGAGGAGGTGGACGACTCGCTGAGGGATTTGGTTTTCCCAGACTTGCGCTCGGGCGAAGTCTTGCACTTGGTCGGCGAAGCGTTCATGCCCTTCTTGTCCTCGCCCAAGCCCAGCAGGGATTTGCACGCCGTGTCTTTGATCTGATCCAGATTGACGGCAGGTCCGCAGAGCTGAGCCCCCGTCACCAGGATGGCTGTGTGGGGGACGTACTGGAAGCTGTGGGATTCCGCTCCCCCGGGAGAGGAGGCTTTGGAATCCTCTCTGGGGTCGCTCGCCGCGCCTTCCTGTTGGCTGGAGGGCAGCGTCACAGGCGTCAAGTTGACTTTCTGAAAAAGGATCTGCTTCTCCCCGGAGGAGACCTTGAAAGAGAATGGCCTTTGTCTCTCCTCCATTTCCCTCCAGCGCAGCTCCTCGGCCTTCCTCCTCCTCGCCACGGGGTCCGAGCCGCTCTCGCCCCCGTGCGCCGGCGCCGTCTCGGGCTCCTCCGAGTCCCGCCGCTTGGCTTCCTCTTCTTCCGCCTCCTGCTGACGCTTCTCCTCCCGCTTCCTCTCGTCCTCCTGGGTCTTCCTCCTCTCTTCCTGCTCTGCTTTTTGTCTCAGCCGGTTCTCCTCCTCGACGCGAAGGCACTCCGCTCCGCCGTCTTTTCCTCTTCCTCCCTCCGCCTCTGCTCCTCCGCCCTCCTGCTCTCTTCGTCCTCCCTCTGACGGCGCTCCTCCTCCTCCTCGCGGATCTTCTCCTCCTTTTCCCTTTGGGTCCTCGCGTCTTCCTCTTTCATCCTCCTCTCCTCCTCCTCCTCCTCCCTTCTCGTTCTCTCGTCCTCCCGAACCTTCCTGTCCTCCTCTTCCTTCGTCCACCGCTCCAGCTCCATGCTTTGTCTGCGGTCCTCCTCTTGTTGTTTGCGACATCTCTCCCCTATTTCGTACAGC
The DNA here is from genome assembly GCA_903064625.1 of Mallotus villosus. Lineage (NCBI taxonomy): Eukaryota > Metazoa > Chordata > Actinopteri > Osmeriformes > Salangidae > Mallotus > Mallotus villosus. The sequence continues at coordinate 92,213 of CAEFZP010000430.1, read as the reverse complement.
TCCTCTGCTCTCAGTTCCTCTTCCTCCCTGTCTCTCTTCTCTCTGGACTCCAGTCTTTCTTCCACCTGGGGTCTTTGTTTACTGGATGAGTCTGGAGAATCGAAGGGGGATCCCTCATGTCTGGACCAAGGACCTTCCAGGTTCTCGCGGTCCTCTGTCTCTTCATGTAGTACAGGCGGTGGAGACATGTCCTGCAGATCCTAGACAACAAAGAGAAGCATGTCATGTAACCGCACACTAGAAGAAGTCTCGTCAACGTTTAACAATGTGTGGCAAAGACATATTACGGTCATCAAGTATATATTTGTCAATTATTAGTTAATGTGCCTCGACTCACCGGTGTGAACTTGCGGTGCTTGCGCGAGACTCTCTGGTTTTTGGGCTTTACAGATAGCTTGTGCTTTGCAGCGGTGTTGTCCAATCGAGGGACAGACTGTGGGACTGAATCCAGGTTGATGGACTCAATGGTGCCGGTGGCTGGAAGAATACATTTGGACCTGGGGGATTTCACTGGGGTATGGTGCAAATCACCCCGACGGAAGCCTTGGGCTAGGCTTTCTCCGTAGACCTGGTTGTCAACAGAACATATCCGTGAACACACTCCTCCATTGCGAACACATATACAGTATCTTTGTTTTGTAAACTAGAACAAGAGAGTCATCGTTATCGAATGTTTGAATACAGTTTCTACTGTAACATCTGTGACGGATCGTAATGAGTCCTTACGTTTTGGTCTGGCTCCGCCTCCACCTGGGACAGTACCTCAAGGGGGCTCTGGGGCCCCTGAGGCCCCTCGCTCTCATCCGAGCTTCCCTGGTCATCCTCACTCTTCCTAAGAGAGGGGGGCTTCTGGCCAAACTTGATACTTTGAGCTATCTGCCTCTGCTCATTGGACAGAAGGGGAGGGGGTTAGCGGCGCATTCCGACACACGCGATTCGTGACAACGCAGAGGGCGTCGTGTACACTTTGAATAGGGAGCGAGGGGCCCACCTGAAGGTTCCTGACTTTGTCGGAGACGTTTTCTTGGGACATGGTGTGCTCCGAGCAGCCCTCCGTCACCGCTTCCTCTTGGATGAAGACGCTGTCGTGCGACAGGGCTCGGTTCCCGATAGGAGTCAGCTCCCTGCGGGGGGACATCTACGGTTACCACATGAACTTAAAGTCCGTCATGAACGAAGTCATCGACACGTCAACGCGTGCTGTAGGATCGCGCCGTAAATCACTTTACGCCGCTAACGCAGTTTGCGCTAAGGAAGTCTTTCGTTTCCACTGGATTGCACCATTTAAAAGCTAAAGTCAGTCCAATATTTTCTTTTCCAACTGACTCCACCTGCTTATTATCCGACTGAAAGACAGCCCTCTGAGGAAAATAGACAGAAAACTATAATAGTGTTCTGGATATACGGGTGGGAGGTCCATAGGAATTAAACTCCTAAAGAGTTCTCAGACCCATAGATGCTGAACACCACAACACCTGTGTTTGTGCCTCACCACAGGCAGCATGAAGCTACAACGGAAGATTATTCCAATTCCCTACATGGAATATCGACGGTATTTGAAATGCTCGTGACTGCGATTTGTAAACTCAACAGCAGAACATTACCTCAGATGTTGATCGGGCTGATCCTTGGCGACGACACCATTGCTCACTTCCCCCGTGGAAAAGCTCGTCTTCAGCTCTTCTACCCTCTCAGTTCCCAACTTCTTCTTCTTGCCAAACAGGCGCCTGAAAGGTTGGAATTTGCCCTGTCGTCGCCTCTCTGTTGGCAGAATTTAACCAGTTACACACCCTTATCTCTCGTGCTATATCCTGCCATCACACCCGTTATGCAATAGGTAAAATGCCAATGGAGATGACAGCATTCGAATGTCATGAAAGAAAACGCTCTGAGAAACAACAAACAAACAAACAGCAAATGAGAAGAGAACGAAAGAGCATGCCCGAGTTGTGAATACTCACCCACGTCTGCATCTAAACAAGAAGAAGTTCGTATAGAGACAGAGAGAAACCAGGAAACTTAGATCGGTGTGATCTTAATGAGCTCGTAAATCTGGTCATTTGGCAAATCTCTCAATCATTCACCCGTGTCATGTCCTCCTGGTCCCACATTCTTAACCATCGAACAAACCGACTTCAAGTTGAACTTTTTTTAGATGAGGTCATATTTTCCTTAACATCCATGAGGTAATCAAAGTGCAGCTCCAGACACTGATAACACGGACAGCAGGCAGATAACAATTGATTGGGAACTAAATGTGTCAAAACGTACAGCAAATGACACCCTCAAAGATGTTATTCAGCATGTCGTTGGACTCCCTCTCATGATTTAGTTTGCCAAGAACAGACTGTCTCTGTCCAGGAATGTTAAGGCCCCCTGGGCCTACCAACTGCAGCCTGTTCAACACTGGTGAAATCCCGCAGGTTGCACCTAAATCTAAAACCTCCACCGAAACCGCATCCTTAAGTGAACCAGCACGTCACATTGTCAGAAGACAATGCTGAAAGCGGCTCTCGCACGCCTCTCTCATTTCATCATTAATTTAGCCTGACTGAGCTACAGTACGGTATGGAAACTTCATAACCATTCTGTTACCGAAACAAGAGTGGCCTCTGCTGTTTCTAGTGAGCCTTTCCTATGGAATGAACAACTAGTTATTCAGCAGAACGGTTCAAAATAAAGACATAGACTAGAGAACGCACACTGGGTCTGTTTGACTAGAGAAACACCTTGTACGCCTGTGTGTGTGTTGTAAGTGTGTGTGTGTGTGTGTGTGTGTGTGTGTGTGGGAGTGTTGGTGGGAGGTCCTGTGGATGAACTGAAGTGGTTGAGGTTACAGGGCCACTCTACACCACTGTGAAGACAAACGTGTGCCCGGCTCAAGGTATCCCTTTCAAGGCTATAAGTAGAAACTGGCATGAGATTCCACTCTGTGCACCGAGGCATCATGGGAACTGATACGGTCCGTTTATTTACTCCCTCTTGAGACCCTCGATGTCTTCTTCATCTTCAACCGTGTGTGTGTGTGTGTGTACAGGTGTGTAAGGAGGACCCCTGAATTGGCATCCCCTATCCCCTTACTTGTTGGCTAACTTGGAACCCAGACCATCGCACAGCTGTGTCGTGATGGACTGAAATGATGTGGGTGATGTCACATTGTGGCGCTACTACGCGACAGGAGAAAAGCTGGAGCTGACTTGTTTTCTCCCTGTCAGTTCATCTCTTTTCCCCCTGTAAGGGTTGAGTGTTCGGTCGTGGTACGGTCGCCCCATTAGTCCCACAGCTTGCTTTCCCCAGCTTTCAGGCACGTCTAGTGCTTCTACACTGTTTTGACTGGCCCACTGCCGCTGGCGCGCTCACGCACTCATGCACAGAACTACAAAGGGCACGTTTTCAGCCTAGGTTTCTAACCTAAAGTACATTTCTTGCCTACATTTTTTTCCGGTTATCTCTGGTTCTTGGTGGGCCCGGTCTGATTTGGCCGCTTCCCGTCCTGACTTCTACTGTGTCCTTCCTCTCGTGACATCATCATCGCAGAATCAATGGGAGTTCTGTCACGTCCACACAGTGCAGTCGGGAGGATAGGCAACACAAGAGGATCACACAGCTCACACAAGGCAGACATGGGCATCGCTCATGTCTCATAACAGGCCTCAGCGGTCACTTGTTCACCAAACCATGCATTTCGGAAACAGACGGTACACAGTATGTGAACACAGGTCGGGCAAATGTCTAAGTGTTGCGTTGAGCCTGAAATACTTTGTAGGAGGCTACAATAGTTTTTGTTGTTGTTGTTTGGTTTGGACTATTTACCTGGGCTTTCGGAAACGGTAACCTCTAAATGAGCACCGTTCCGAGTTTTCTCTTTGGCGTCCGTTGCCATGGTAACGGCCCACCTTGTCTGTGACGAGAGAAAAGGGGAATGAAGGTGACAGTGTTGCTTGCGTTCGTCTCGCCGAACGAGAGAGTTAGCGCCTCCGATAGGATGGAAATAGAGGAGAGGCTACTGACAGAGCAGCCACTCGGGGTGAGAGAAGAAACATGAGAGTTCATGGAGAGGGCATTATTATTTTCACTATGCGAGAGCCACAATTTCACAAAGCACACCTGTGTTCCATATCTCGTTATGCCAGGCATCCTCTAATCCCCTGCGACGATACGTAACTGAGGAATCTCTTTGGTGAACAGTGTCCCACCGTCACAATGTACAAACAGCTCTAACTTACGGACAGCCCTTTTGCTTAAAACAAAAACTGCAGACAGAAATTCAGTGGTGTCACAGTCTTTTTCTTCCTACACGCACAGCACATGATCACAGCTCAACATCGCTGACGCCTCGCCCACCTTCACAGCAGGTGAATGGACCAGGTCGAATTCCTACGTTCCTACAGACTGCATGTCATGTGAAGACCCTCCGGAGCCTTGTGTCGATAATCACGACCAAAGACAGAGGCTGCATCCATTCTCCATGTCCCCTTTTACAAGAACCGCCATGATAAAATGCATCTTATCACTGCTCCTCAACAATCTGCCAGACTGACCTGCAGAAGACTGACGGCACGCGTGTCCATCGCAGTGCACCTCTCCAACTCGCTTGCCTCCCCCGTAAATTTGGCCAGTCAGTGTCAAACAATAACCTGCTATAATGGAACTCAAACTAGATGTGGGGTTGCTCGATTTGCTCCCATTGAAGCGGGGAGCTCGACATGAAAACTCTTTTACTCGTCCCAAAAAAGAAAGCACTGCGGCAGAAGAGCCTAATGCCAGGGTAAACAAAGACGCTGCGACTGAAGGATACAGGCCCTCGGGGGGGGGACGGTTCTTGAGAAAGGGAGGGAAGGGGGGGAGGGGGGGGAGACAGGGTTGTAGCTAAGAGGGGCGAATCCTTGTTCCTTTCAACCGCAGGTGGTCTGTGTATATGCGCTGTCTATCTCCGGGGGCCAGCCTATCGCCGGGGCTTTTGCCAGGAAGGGGCGGGGTTACGGCGGCGGGAATCCAAGGAAGGAGCTATACCTGGGAGTCTCCTCTCGTCCTCCTTCCTGCGTCCCGTCCCCTGCATTATCCACCGCGTGTGTCAAGGACACGCGGGAAGTATGATCACATCCGAGGGACGCTGCTTGACAAAGGGAGGAAAGCGATAAAAAAGGAATGTGTCGCGTTATCCCAATTGGCCAAAGCTAAGGAGCCCGTTTGGGCCAATCGGTGACAAGCGGAGAGGCACTCGGAGGAAACGAATCGGTGTTGACTCTGACTCTGCAGGTTCTAAGGCTGCACGAGTTTGTTTTATGTAGTATGCGTTGCCGGTCTCTTTCAGAGTAATTGCTTACAGTACATTTATGGCCCACAATCATTAGTTGGTCAATCGGTCTGTAAATTATGTTGGAATTGTATTGAATTGGCAAAATGCCAACTTTCCAAACAAATTGCCACTGCGTTTATGACCTGATAACCCCGTCCATCTACTGTGGAAGCGTTTTTGAAGGGCCATAAAAACGCACCTGAGATGGCATGAAGAAATGTCAAATGCCCCGTGCGTTTGCCTTGAGCCTGAAGTTGCCCTCGCACGACAGAGCCCCTGGTGTGTACGTTCTAGAACAGCGCGAGGACAGAATGCCCTGTGGGCTCAGCATGCCGTGGGTTTCCTTCCTGAGGGTGACAGCTGAGAGGCCTGAAAGAAACTCTCAGAAACGTCTCGACTAGAATGGCTCTTTGTCCGGACTGGTTCTAGTTCATACAGGAACCAGGATTGAGCGAGAATCTGGGGGCGACTGGAAGGGTCTGTGTGTATGACGGCACTCGTTTGAGCGTGTTTGTGCGATAGGGGGCAAGACGGAGGGAGGGAGCGAGAGAGAGAGATGCTGTGCGTTTTCATCCGAATGGAGGCATTGTTGAGATTGACTGGAATGGTGGTCGCAAACGCCGCGTCACATTAATTCTCCAATTATCTTTGTTTGTGTGTCATAATTCCCCCCCCCCGTGTCATACATGTCGGATTTGAGATCGTGACCCCCCCCAAATAAATACAGTAGCAATGGAGCAAATGGCTGTGGATCTTAAGCAGCTGTCTGCTGTGGAGCGCGTGTGTGTGTGTGGCGTTTGTGCTGCGGCACACAGACTGGGAAGCGAAGCCGCGGGCGGATGGGATGAGAGAAGCTCGAGGATCGGCCGTGTGCCCTGCAGGGATGTGCCTTGGACGGGGGAAACAGCTGCATCGTAGCAATGGCACCAAAGCGGGTCGACGCCACTCCGCCGAACTCAGCTTCGGCGTCGTGGCACGACCCGCCGCCATGTTGTTTTGTAACTGCCATAGCTGAGTGGCATATCTTATCTTAGTGCCATGGGGGGGGGTGGGGAAGGGGGGAAAGGGGGGTGGGAGCCATAGCCTTACAACAAAACAGCTAATTGTCCAAGCAGACAGACGGGTTAGGCCGCGTGACCGTTTACCTATTTCAGCTGCACAGCTCGACAGGGCCGAGCGCCACTGCAGTAAAACCTTAGGGAACATCGATCTGCCTTTTTCTTTCCCCCCACAACGCCTGTTTTTTTACCCGGACGAGCCTTTCTTCTGTCGCCTCTTCTGCGGCTTTGGGTGGGTGGGGGGGGGTGTGGGGGGGGTGGGGGACAAAAGGAAATGAATACAGAACAGAAAGACAGCAGGTCGGGGTTTGTAACGTCGGCACGAGCCACGCTATGAGGAGTCTAGGAGACACAATATGGATTAGGGATTAGTCAAGGGATGGTGGGATGGGGGGGGGGTGAATGGAGGTGTAGATGAGAAAGCAGTTTGGGAGTTTGCTAGCCTTAATGCAGGGTGATGATGAGGGGATGAAAAAGGAACCAGAGTCCATAAACAGGGCCAAATCTTCAAGACATGTCTGAAGATATGGACTAATAATATGATATGCAAAATACTTTGTCACAATGAACACTCGCCATGTCATCCTCTTTATCCTGCATCCTGATAGAAATATGCTCATAACTTTGCGCCGCCTCCGGTTCCTATGGCAACAGCTGCTTGGCAATTCACCATCAACTAAGTTACCGAAGAGGCCACTGGCACTCCAAGTGTGCCACTTGCTTCTCATCCCACACTAAACTTGACTTTGATTGACATTCAAGCAACACAGCAACGTTGTAGGCCTGATATACAACAAATGAATATGTAAAAATGTGTTATCGTCACAGGTACTCTTGCATTGCTCCTCAATATCGCTTCCTGCCTCATTCTTTCCAGGTTTTAATCTCGTCGCATACACAACTAACACCTGTCACAAACGTTGTTTTAGCACCCGACACGACCAAAAAGCTGGCAATTCAATGCATGAAAGAAACCAAAATGTGTATGCAACGTCCTACGACGCAGCAGAACATGAACGAACCCTGTTACTAACAGGAAAAATTGAGCAGGGACGTACAGCCAGTATTTTGACCGAAGAGTGAGTTTAACCAACCGACATGGTTACATCCGCAACAACACTCACTGGTCTACATGAATAAAAGAGCACAGTGGCAGGGAAATATCAAATGGCAAATGTATTTTTGGACCGATCAAAACCATCCGAGACAGAAAAGCATATTTAGAGGCAGGCGGGAGACCGAGAGACGCGCGAGGAAGCAATCACATGATCGCTGTTAAAGCCAACTGGTGACGTGATGACCGACAGTGTGTGGTGCAAAAACAACAGAACAGAGATGCTTTATAGCCTTTGTGTCTCACTGTCAACCTGTCATGTGATGCTCACTCTTGCGTCTATAGTTTTTCAAATCAGCTTATAATATATATATATATATATATATAGGCTACAGTATTTATGATACATTTATAATCAACTTCTCAATAAAAGAAGAACGAAAAAGGTTTCATTTCAATATGACATGATAATCAGATAATAACTGATGAACTTACACGGCTAAGAACTGAGTTTAACTCTCGCGACCGCTAACTGCAAGTACGAGCGACTCAAAATCGAGGTTGAACGGGGCAGTCGCTCGAGACGTCGTGCTTTTAATAAGAATTCCGCCTTACCTTCTCGTTACTCGCGTCTGGGTGGAACAATACCTGTTAGTGTGTGTGTGTGGGTGGGTGCGTAGCTGTTCCACCTGCCTGCTGCCACTGTGGAACTGGGGCAGTACCTGGAGTCAGGTGTCACTGCGTGCATGCACTGAGGGCTTTAATGTGTTTTTGCTTATATGACAGAACCACACTCCGACGAGAAGACTGCATATTTTATGACATGCGGACCTTAGGCAGGACGGGACTTAAGGAACGGTGGGGGTCTCGTCATGCAGAATATGTAAATGCTTATGCTAGCGTCGATGTGGGCCTAGCACTGACATGTTGTTCTGTTAGTGCACTTGTCCTCTCCTCTCCTCCCCTCATCAGAGAGAGGCTGCAGGGAGGGGGGAGGAGACTGACTGAGGGGAGCGTTCTGCTGGGTGTTTTGCTTCTGCGCTGAGGAAGGCACAAAGTGATACTTGTTTACTAGCTAGCCGGGGCACAAGGAGAACAGAGTCGCATTCATCACTCCAACTGGTAGACGGCACACAATGCCCATTATTGTGAATGGACGGCAAATATGTTCATTGATGTTTGGGTCAAGGCAGCCTAGTATGTCGAAGGACCAATCCTCATGTCCCCAGAACACTCACACCTGCCTTATAGTCATTGGAGATACTTTGTAGCCTCCACACTATTCTAAGTCGTTTCATAGAGTCCTAAGAATGGTTTATAGCTTGATCACAGGCAAAGACAAAGTCCCCTGGGGTTAATTATCTGCACCACAACAGACCAGTTATAGATATCCCAGCCTTCATAATACCAGCGTAACCTGTGCCTCTATTATTAACAATCAGGTCTCATCAGGAAACGTATCATTTTAATGGGGATTCGACCGTCTTAGCCAAACAGCCAAATGGGTTTGCTGGAATACTGTGCTACTGCCTTGTAGGGCTTTGGTCGTATTCAAATGTACACAATGGCTTATGTAGCTGAAAAACACTGCTCTGTGCCACTGTCCTGTTCCACTAGAACCTCCAAAAACACACATACGGGAATGTATTCCAATGTAACACTGGTCGAGTCGAAGAGAACATGGTTGTTAGTGTGTACTGAACACCAGAACCTAACAAGGGACTCTCCTTTACATGGTTAGCGTTAGTCCTTCCTGTTGTGATGTTTTAGCTGCTGTGTAGAGTGAATGCTGCTGATGTCATAGCTCAGGTTAGATTCTGCACGTGTGATGCGCTTCTCATTCCTGAGTTCAGCCATTGTTTGAGCCTGAAGGACACTTTAACGTCAAGGTATCATGTCCGTGAGAATCCAACCTGCAGTTGACCTCAAAAGTAAGGCTCTGGAAAGATGTTGTTTCTAAGGACCTTTCACAAATGTGCTTAGAAGGGTATGGTTTCGAAGGACACTGCTTTGCACATGTGGGCAGACGTGAAAAAAATCTCAACGTCATCACAACATGATATGTGAGTGAGCTACGGTACATGTTAGCTTTTGCTAATTATTGAAGGAGTCCCTTGGTAGTGTGAGAGGGGAAGACTGAGTGGAGGCAATTACTGTTCACTCACATTTATTTTAATCCTTCTACCAAATTCTTGGAGTCCTTCACTGTGGCTGTTATTTCAATTTGATCTAAAAAGCTGTATGCTGTAGATATTTACACCAGCGTTGGCTTAATAATACAAGCGGACCTGGCAAACCCAAGTGGATACTTCAATCTCATTTAAATGTATTATGAGAGCTACATATTTTTACATTGTTTTTCTACGCAACTTGAAGTCTACTTAAAATGTACTGATATTGTACATTCACATAATTATTGACAAATGTAATATACAGTATGTACTGTAAGTATGTGACATAGGATATTATCCTTTCACTGATATTTGCATTGATTACTGCTTAAAGTACCTTAAACATTGAACAGTATTGGCTGATCTGTAGATGCATGTGTTAGGGTTGTGGGACTGTGGTTACACAGTTTTGTAATTCCACTGAGTTTTGCATTTTACATTCTAGTTTGGTCGCTACCTTGCCTTTGCATTATCCACGTAACTTTTGGCACCAAACAACAGCCATACTAAAAACTAACCACAACCAATGCAAATATATTGTAGCAAAATGCATTGTGAAATAAGACTTTGATATTGGATACATTTCCAGAGCAAAATATTTCAAATGGAAGACAGAATTCCGTATCACACTGTGTGATGACAGGGCCAAGTTCAGTCGCAATGTCTACATCACAAATGATCAATGCATCCATTTTTTTCTGTAGTTCAACAAATAATTCAGATAAAGACAACATTCCCCTCAATCCTGTTAGTAGGCCTACTCGGCTGACTTCACTATATTGGAAACATTTCAATGTGTTTTACTAGATCATGTACTTATGACAACCGATTTTTTCCAATACTGCATTTAAATGAATTAGGCTACCGGTGATGTGTGATGTCGCCTACCAAACATCCTTACAGCCCATCGCCAAAGGAAAAGATGCCACACAAGGAAAAGGAGGATGAATTGACAATAACTAGGTTAAACGAGCATTAATGATATGACTTGTGTATAGGCTACGAATGCATAAAAGCATAACATCACCCTCACCAAACTGTCTCCCCTGATAACATCTAAGAGATGCGATTAAAGATGCGAACACTGAATTGCCGGTATGGTACCATCCCTTGTGGCACAGCTGGACTAAATACATGCAGGGTGTCGCTTGGTTCACATAAGCATGCATCCTTAATAAACGAAGTATTTAGAGACGATTATGTCCAAATATTGGCTAGACTGCAACACGCATTGAGAACAAAGAATCTGTAGTCTAATGGCATATTTATTTCATTCCCAAATGTACATTCCTTGGAAACTGCTGGACGATATATAAAAATGTTGATCGGCGTTAATAAAAATCAGTTGTCCGAACCCCACATTAACGTGATCCCCATGGCAGCATATTTCAGTCATTTTCAATAAAAGGTCGAAGCCACCCAGTGCACACATATGAGAAAGATGGAGCGAGCAGGTTAATGAAAATGGAAGGTATGACAAGGTCAGCGGGTTTTTCAAGAATCCACGATACCTCGTTAGAATGAGGAAAGACATACAATAAATACAAATTGATGTCACCTTGCAGGAGATCTGTTTCCAGTCGATTGGCCTTGAGTTCACTTGCGGCGCTTCTTCTCCAATATACGACTGCAGACCCTTTTGTGTTGCTGATGCTGCGGGTGCCCGCGACTGACAAACACGCACTCCTATGCACACTGACTGCCCCGATGGAACAGTTCTGCACAGCTGCATGTAAGACGGGAGGGCGTGGCAGCTAGGCTGAATCAGCGTTAGGGCATTTTTGGGCATTTTTTGTGGGTAGAGGGGGAACATAATATAATTATATCGATATATAGATAGAGATATATGCCTATAGATATATCTTAAAGTGCATTTCCCTATTAACAGAATAAGATATTATAGAACTGCGAATCAAATGGCTGTTTATAAACAGCTTTCAATTACAGGCCAATTTGCCAATAGATAGGCTACAGTAGCCCAAGGTAGGCTACTCCTATTTTTCTTTGATGATCCATTTCAGAATGAGAGAAATATGTTGGCTTCACGAAAGGTCTTCTAGAATTTATTGAGGAAGGATTGTTTGATTCTCAAATCGCTAACTAGTAGCTGCAATTATAACCCTTTCAATGTACCTGATTTTAATTCAAACTACAACATTCCGAGAAAGCCTACAATTCCCATAATTCAAATGTGACACTATGGGGGAGGGACTTAGGAAGTCGATGCCTTTTCTCGATAGCGGTATGAAGTAGAACTTAGCAGTCATGGGTACGTGGTTGATGTAAAGTTTTTAGCACTTTTGTTTTTAACCTTATTCAAAGGGTAGATTTGCAAAACGACGCAAGTTTTTTGGGGAGGATTAATAAACGATAATGCCTCCAAGGAAGCTGGATTTCGCTATGAACAGAGCAGGCGATGCGAGGAGTGGGTCTGTTATGAACTTCAGAACAACAGTGAGTTCTGGTTCTATGCGCCGTAATTCTGCAGTCCTGCCGTCGGTGCTGACTTTTGCTGTCATCGTGGCGTCCGGAGGCCTCCTTCTCATGATAGAGAAAGGAATGCTGAATAGTATGGAGACACCCCCACCTCGGGGGTACGGAAAAAGGTCAGACTACCTCGGACAAGCTCGACATCATGACGTTGCAGCGGACACTGAATTCCAGGTAGAGAGCGATGCCACCAAAAACGGCACCCCATCTATCTAGATCAGATGCATAGAAATATTGGCAGGCTTCGTTAGTTTAACCATGTGTACATTTGAGTCATTTCGCCTATTGCAATTATATGTGAGAGTGGCCTGTAAATTGACCTAAAAACACCAGCTACTCTTTTTTTTACCATTCAGATCTTACAGGAGATTCGTAACCGCACCATCAAGACGATGTGTGGTCAGAAGAACATGCCTCACAGTTTGTGGTCACTGAGTCCTTTCCAGAGAAAGATTTTGCTGCAGCACATTTTAGTCAACGACGAGCATCGCTTCCTCTACTGCTACGTCCCTAAAGTAGCTTGCTCCAACTGGAAGAGGGTTCTCAAAGTTCTGAGTGGAGCCCTGGAGAACGTGAACGTCAACATCAAAATGGACCATCGCAGTGATCTCCTCTTTCTCTCCTCCCTGAAGCCTGAGGAAATCCGCTACAGGCTCAAGCACTACTTCAAGTTTATGTTCGTGAGGGAGCCCATGGAGCGCTTGCTCTCTGCTTACAAGAACAAGTTTGGAGAGATCGAGGCCTATCAGAAAAAGTATGGAGCAGAGATCATCCGGCGGTACCGCAAGGGCCACGCCAAGGACACTTCCGTGACAGGAGATGATGTGACGTTTGCCGAGTTTGTACGTTACCTGCTAGATGAGGATGTCGAACGTATGAATGAGCACTGGATGCCCATTTATAACCTGTGCCAGCCGTGTGCCGTTTCCTATGACTTTATCGGCTCCTACGAGCAGTTGGAGAGTGACGCGGAGTTTGTGCTAAAGCGGGTCGGAGCACCTCCGCACGTCCACTTTCCAGAACGGCAAACATGGTACAAGCCTGTCACCACGGAGACGTTGCACTATTACCTGTGCAGCCTACCACAAAAGCTCCTTCGGGAACTCCTTCCAAAGTACATTTTAGACTTCTCCCTATTTACCTACCCTCTCCCCAACACAACCACTGAATATTGCAGACATTAACTGTGCTGGAAGATGCCGTTTTTTGTTTGTTTGACATTTTCATTCTTTTATACAGTATGGTAGCTACTAATCCTGTGTGTTTTTATCCTTAAAGAATGTTGACATCTGGATGCGTTTGTCATGATTATTTCTGACCGCGAGAGCAAAGTAGGGCTCTACAGGCTCATCTTACTGTAACATTGACACTACAAAAACCTTTACGAAGAGGCAGGCCCGTAACGGAAACACATGAGCCCCCTATTCAATCACAAAAAACTCTCAAACAGAGAACAAATGTAGGCCTATGTATTCCAACAGCAAAAAACATAGGGCCTATCAAACAGCTCAAATAGATGTTACAACAAAATAACAAATATGCCTAGTCGATACACTTTCTACAGGTTTGCGGGTGATCACATGTGCGCGTTTTTTGGCAAATCTATGTGCAAAGTCTGAGAGGCAGCTAAATCCCTCAGCGCGTCATGGACGTCAATCTATATCTAAGTTTTCCCACTGATCTTTGCATGTATGGACGAGGGCCGTCTCTGATTAGCAGGGACGTCCCTCGCTAGGGGGAGCAAGATAGACAGACGGCGATGGTTTTCAGAGTGCCGTCCCTGATTTTTGTATGAATTGCATGTAGCCTATGTGTAGGCCACAGCTTTATTTTATTTTTTACATAGGCCTACCGAAGTAGGCCAATCAACAATAAAATATCATGACAATATAGACTTGAAAAACGACTTTAACAGGTTTAGGGTTTGCCTAGGCTACATATATTAGAAGTAGCTTTACATGAATTGTTTATAAAGACTTAAACTTTGTGTTATAAGTATGACCCTGCCTACATTGCTTTTTCGGTCTGTTAAGCCGTCAGTTTACACTCCAATTTAGCGCATGAACCACTTTGAGCGGAGACAAATCTAAATGTCCGTCGCTAGGGGGAGCAAGATAGACGGACGGCGATGCTTTTCAGAGTGCCATCTCTGATTAGCAGGGCCGTCTCTGATTAGCAGGGACGTCCGTCTTTAGAGGGAGCATAGAACAAGGACGGCGATGAATTTTGCACACAACCTTTGCTCACGAACGTTTAGCAGAGACAAGCGCCGAACAACATACACTCCAAATTTGGGCACTCCTAATTTGGGCACAAATCACTTTGAGCGGAGACAAATGCAAAACACAATAGGATAAAACCAAGTGACAAGTCAATGTTTTCTTTGTACAGTTAGGCTAGGCCTATTGTCAGTTTTCGGAGACACAATGGGTAAGTGTTTGAGCAGACAATAGCCTACTCCATTTAAATGTAGTTCAAAAGGTCAAACTGTATGTTTCCTAAATATGTCGTTGTTTTTGACAATGGATACGGCGACATCTTACTCTGTAAAGTTAGCATCGGGCAGGATGTATAGGCCTATGCCTAGTTATGTAAACATCATACATTGACATGGCTGTTAAAGTTGTAAGGCTTCTCTTCAGTGTGGATCCTTTGGTGAGCTGTGAAATGGCCAACTTGATTAAAGGTTTTACCACAGAGGTCACAGCTGTATAGCTTCTTCCCAGTGTGGAACATGTGGTGAACATTGAGGGTACTAGCCAGCCTAAAGGTTTTACCACCGAGGTCACAGCTGTAGGGCTTCTCTCTAGTGTGGATCCTGCGGTGAGCTGTGAAATGGCCAGGCAGGCTAAAGGTTTTACCACAGAGGTCACAGCTGTATGGCTTCTCTCCAGTGTGGATCCTGTGGTGAGCTGTGAAATGGCCAGCCTGTCTAAAGGTTTTACCACAGAGGTCACATCTATAGGGCTTCTCTCCAGTAGGCCTATGGATCATCATGTGCTTCTTGAGGCTAGTAGATGAGTAAAGGCTCTTCCCACAGGTGTCACAGTGATGTGTCTCCATAACTCTCTACTTGTTCTCTGTCTGGTCTCTCTGGATCCTGTCTTGTATCTAGTCTCTGGAAGCTTGTTTCTCTCTGGTTAATGCTCTTTCTTGTTGATCCTCTGCTGTCTCTGGTTGAGTCTTTCATTGTATTCTCTCTGGTTGAGTCTCTCTGGAACTATAAGATGTCTTCTCTGTCTAGTCTCCGCCCACGATCAAGTTTGGTTGGCCAATGGGGGATCTGGAGGAAACAGCTCCAAGCTAATGAGAACTCAGATTTTACATAATGAAGGAAATCTTTTGTCTGTCGTAATGGACACTCTACATATGTAATGGTGATCATTTGTTGAGAGGTGTATGTTTCTCAGGTTTATTTTGTCTAGAGAAGCATGTCACACTAATATAAACGTAATCTCAGGCATACATACAACTTCTCCATATAATAATTAGATTTTCTTCAAGATAATAATATAGAATTAGTTACTACAGAAGCATTTCATGCAAATTAAAATAACTATTTGGATTTGTTAGATTTTGACTTGGAGTTGCAAAGTTTTAAATCCAGTAATAATATTCTCTATTGAATGCGTCTCCTTTTCTATTTAAAAATGTAGAATTACAACCATAAAAATAATTTGCTGAAGGTTTTTGTGCACTCAACTTATATTGGCGCCACCTCAGGCCCTTTCTTGTGTGTCTCCAAGATGGCAGCCAGCCATAGACAGGTGAAGGAGACATATTGTATTCCTAGAGGAACTTGACTCAAATATGAAAACTTTCATAGTTTCCACTTCTTTGTAAGTAATTTCTCTCCTATATGCTAATTGAACATCTGAAGAAGTTCATTTAATCCAAACAAATAGGTGAAACTGTATGTAAGTTGTATCATAGACACACAGCAGGTTATGCAATAGTCTAATGAGATCAAATCGAAACTAACTTGGAGGGTAAAATACAGTTTGTAGGAGAACATCCCAGTGAGGTAGGAGAGAAATGTGTAAACTGTCCTGTTATTAGGCTATCATCTGGTAAATAGGACAATTAACCCCTTTGTTTTACAACCATTCAGTCTCATGACCTTTGACTTGCGAATGTAAATACAGAGAATGTGTGTCCGTACTCAACAATGGATGAAGATCAGTGTGCATTGAACTGGTCATCAGCAACATTATTCAGGATGTTTGTTTAGGTAATTATTGAAACAGTTTCTGACTATTTTGGTATCCAATCAAGCAAATCTTTTTCTATGATACTTGAAGTGTAAAGGGGAATTCCTTCACATCTTCAAGCCCATCTATGTAAGCCTAACTGGTGTAGGTGGTGAATCGTACAGGCCGGAGACGCGTGTGTTCGTCAACGGCGCGGGAGACACCACCGTAAATCTGGTTGAATGTTCAGGGAGATAATGACTCGTTATTAATATCTGACTCCAATTTTAAGAATGTGCACAAGTACGTTACCTGTAACCTCGAGCGCCAAACAGTTAATGACATAAAACTCTGACGTAGGTACACATCGTCTGCTGGATCAGAGCATCGACCCTAAAGTATGCGTGTTCACTAAACAGCCGTTTATCTCTGCTATAATATGGAATTTAACCAAGGACCTAGCATGTAAATCGACACTGTAAAGTGACTCAGAGGCCTTAAGTTTAAAACGTACACCAAGAGTCCCTGTTTATAAGTAGTTAACAGCCGTATCCACCCGGCTAGATCAAGGTTTACACCGCCGTAGCGTGATAGATACGTTTCAAGGAGAACAAGCAACGTTTAAATGTGCAATAATCGTTTATTATCTAAATAGCAAGATAATCAATACAATGATGATAGAATATCATCAAATACAAACATACCTTCAGAGCAATGGTTAAACAAAAGGTATTCACAATGAAGACTAGATGCCTAATGCACCGGAGCTGTATAGTACAAAAAACTCGAAGTATTGGTAAAAACGTTTCCTTATATCCACCCAACCTTGGCTAGAAATTGGGACACCGGCCATAAGAGAGAAAAGTGTTCTAACGCATACAAATTCAAATTGGATCCTTAATCAAGGCGACAGCAGACCAAGTGGTTCCCTTGCAAGACAAGGGGATATGTTAAACACATGTTGGTCTTCTGCAAGCACAAACTCTGTAAACCCTGTAAAGGTACATGTTACAGTATCAACATTAGTACTAGAATGTAATACATAAAATAAGAAACAAAATCATATCAAACATGACATTAAAAGCTGTTTAGAACTATATTTACAAGAACACAACTTTTAATGATAATTTCAGAGTCTTCCTCTGTTCATCTTCCTCTTCACTGTTGAGACCACCTCTCCAGAGGTGTGTCATTCAGGTGTGATTGACATTTTAGCATTCATGTAAATCGATGACTGTCCCAGACGAGTGTCTGGGTGACCAGTGACAAAGGGGCTGCCAAAACAGCCCTACACTGGGGTGTTATTTGGAATAAAAATAACCTGTTTGTCTTCCTATGTCAGGATCCTATCCACTATTGTAACGTGAATGTACAAAGCGATTAAGCAAAATATTAAACTTAAGAAAAAACGTTTGTTGAGATACGTTTTGAATTATTATTACAATCCTGAATATGACACATGAGCACAATGGACATCCAATGCTGAGAATAACATACTTCTGTAGACATGTCAACATGTCAACAATGCAGTGAAATACAGTTAGTCAGTAATGTCTGTCCTATTTTCACAAGTAGTTTGGAAACAACCTATTTAGGTGAACTGTCACAAAACAAATCAACCAAGACAGAGAAGCTATTTCAGACAACTTTATTTGTAAATTACTTTTCTAGGGCTTTTCTCCTGTGTGGATCCTGTGGTGTGTCTTTAAATTACTTGAGGTAGAGAATGCTTTATCACAGAATTCACAGGTGTAGGGCTTCTCTCCTGTGTGGATCCTGCTATGTTTCTTCAAATCACCTGAGGTAGAGAATGCTTTATCACAGCATTCACAGGTGTAAGGCTTTTCTCCTGTGTGGATCCTACTGTGTGTCTTTAAATTACTTGAGTTATAGAATGCTTTATCACAGAATTCACAGGTGTAGGGCTTTTCTCCTGTGTGGATCCTGTGGTGTGTCTTTAAATTACTTGAGGTAGAGAATGCTTTATCACAGAATTCACAGGTGTAGGGCTTTTCTCCTGTGTGGATCCTGCGGTGAATGTTGAGAGTACCATCCTGGCTAAAGGTTTTACCACAGAGGTCACAGCTGAAGGCTTTCTCTCCAGTGTGGATCATGCAGTGTTTGTTGAGAGTACCAGCCCGGCTAAAGGTTTTACCACAGAGGTCACAGCTGAAGGGCTTCTCTCCAGTGTGGATCCTGCAGTGTAGTCTTAAGCTGACATCTTGGCTAAAGGTTTTACCACAGAGGTCACAGCTATAGGGCTTCTCTCCAGTGTGGATCCTGCAGTGACGTCTTAAGCTGACATCATGGCTAAAGGTTTTACCACAGAGGTCACAGCTGTATGGCTTCTCTCCAGTGTGGATCCTGTGGTGAACTGTGAAATGGTCAGCCCGTCTAAAGGTTTTACCACAGAGGTCACAGCTATAGGGCTTCTCTCCAGTGTGGATCATCATGTGCTTCTTGAGGCTAGTGGATGAGGAAAGGCTCTTCCCACAGGTGTCACAGTGATGTGTCTCCATAATTCTCTCCTTGTTCTCTGTCTGGTCTCTCTGGATCCTGTCTTGTATCTAGTCTCTGGAAGCTTGTTTCTCTCTGGTTAATGCTCTTTCTTGTTGATCCTCTGCTGTCTCTGGTTGAGTCTTTCTTTGTATTCTCTCTGGTTGAGTCTCTCTGGAACTATAAGATGTCTTCTCTGTCTAGTCTCCGCCCACGATCAAGTTTGGTTGGCCAATGGGGGATCTGGAGGAAACAGCTCCAAGCTAATGAGAACTCAGATTTTACATAATGAAGGAAATCTTTTGTCTGTCGTAATGGACACTCTACATATGTAATGGTGATCATTTGTTGAGAGGTGTATGTTTCTCAGGTTTATTTTGTCTAGAGAAACATGTCACACTAATATAAACGTAATCTCAGGCATACAACTCCTCCATATAATAATTAGATTTTCTTCAAGATAATAATATAGAATTAGTTACTACAGAAGCATTTCATGCAAATTAAAATTACTATTTGGATATGTTAGTATTTGACTTGGAATTGCCAAGTTTTAAATCCATTAATAATATTCTCTATTGAATGCGTCTCCTTTTCTATTTAAAAATGTATAATTACAACCATAAAAATAATTTGCTGAAGGTTTTTGTGCACTCAACTTATATTGGTGCCACCTCAGGCCCTTTCTTGTGTGTCTCCAAGATGGCAGCCAGCCATAGACAGGTGAAGGAGACATATTGTATTCCTAGAGGAACTTGTCTCAAATATAAAAACTTTCATAGTTTCCACTTCTTTGTGAGTAATTTCTCTCCTATATGCTAATTTAACATCTGAAGAAGTTCATTTAATCCAAACAAATAGGTGAAACTTTATGTAAATTGTATCATAGACACACAGCAGGTTATGCTATAGTCTAATGAGATCAAATCGAAACTAACTTGGAGGGTAAAATACAGTTTGTAGGAGAACATCCCAGTGAGGTAGGAGAGAAATGTGTAAACTGTCCTGTTATTAGGCTATCATCTGGTAAATAGGACAATTAACCCCTTTGTTTTACAACCATTCAGTCTCATGACCTTTGACTTGCGAATGTAAATACAGAGAATGTGTGTCCGTACTCTACAATGGATGAAGATCACTGTGCATTGAACTGGTCATCAGCAACATTATTCAGGATGTTTGTTTAGGTAATTATTGAAACAGTTTCTGACTATTTTGGTATCCAATCAAGCAAATCTTTTTCTATGATACTTGAAGTGTAAAGGGGAATTCCTTCACATCTTCAAGCCCATCTAAGTAAGCCTAACTGGGGTGTTATTTGGAATAAAAACAACCTGTTTGTCTTCCTATGTCAGGATCCTATCCACTATTGTAACGTGAATGTACAAAGCGATTAAGCACAATATTAAACTTAAGAAACACGTTTGTTGAGATACGTTTTGAATTATTATTACAATCCTGAATATGACACATGAGCACAATGGACATCCAATGCTGAGAATAACACACTTCTGTAGACATGTCAACATGTCAACAATGCAGTGAAATACAGTTAGTCAGTAATGTCTGTCCTATTTTCACAAGTAGTTTGGAAACACCCTATTTAGGTGAACTGTCACAAGATAAATGAACCAAGACAGAGAAGCCATTTCAGACAACTTTATTTGTAAATTACTTTTCTAGGGCTTCTCTCCTGTGTGGATCCTGCTATGTTTCTTCAAATCACCTGAGGTAGAGAATGCTTCATCACAGCATTCACAGGTGTAGGGCTTTTCTCCTGTGTGGATCCTGCTGTGTGTCTTTAAATTCACTTTGGTAGAGAATGCTTTATCACAGAATTCACAGGTGTAGGGCTTTTCTCCTGTGTGGATCCTGCTGTGAATGTTGAGATTACCATCCTGGCTAAAGCTTTTACCACAGAAGTCACATCTGTAGGGCTTCTCTCCAGTGTGAATCCTGATGTGTTTCTTCAACGCACCTGAGGTAGAGAAGGCTTCATCACAGAATTCACAGGTGTAGGGCTTTTCTCCTGTGTGGATCCTGCGGTGTTTGTTGAGAGTACCAGCCTGGCTAAAGCTGTTACCACAGAAGTCAAATCTGTAGGGCTTCTCTCCAGTGTGAATCCTACTGTGATTGTTGAGAGTACCAGCCTGGCTAAAGGTTTTAACACAGAGGTCACAGCTGAAGGGCTTCTCTCCAGTGTGGATCCTGCAGTGTTGTCTTAAGCTGACATCATGGCTAAAGGTTTTACCACAGAGGTCAGAGCTATAGGGCTTCTCTCCAGTGTGGATCATCATGTGCTTCTTGAGGCTAGTAGATGAGGAAAGGCTCTTCCCACAGGTGTCACAGTGATGTGTCTCCATAACTCTCTCCTTGTTCTCTGTCGGGTCTCTCTGGATCCTGTCTTGTATCTAGTCTCTGGAAGCTTGTTTCTCTCTGGTTAATGCTCTTTCTTGTTGATCCTCTGCTGTCTCTGGTTGAGTCTTTCTTTGTATTCTCTCTGGTTGAGTCTCTCTGGAACTATAAAATGTCTTCTCTGTCTAGTCTCCGCCCACGATCAAGTTTGGTTGGCCAATGGGGGATCTGGAGGAAACAGCTCCAAGCTAATGAGAACTCAGATTTTACATAATGAAGGAAATCTTTTGTCTGTGGTAATGGACACTCTACATATGTGTAGGGGGTAAAATATGGTCCAAAGAACCAAAACTAATTCCCCTATGGTTTAAAGGAAGATGGGAAACTGAAGTGTATTAGCATGGTCCAAATAATGCAAATACAAATATAAACGATAGTTGATAGGGCGACTTCCGCTGGTTCCTGCATCGTGAAACTGACACAGAGCAGCACAAACGCAAAGCCAAATGCCTAAAGCATTTTTAATTACATTCTAGTAGAGTTTTTCTGTAATTTTGAAGCATTCATGATGAAATAAATGAAGAAATGAATTTTTGTAAATTTCATTGAAATCCTGACTTCTAGGCAATGGGAGTATTTCTGTAACTCAAAATCCTGACGTGATACAGCAAAACGGTTATGATTTTTGAAATCAGCGTACCCAAATTAGTCTAAATGACTTTACACATCTCCAGTAATATATATATAAAAAAAAATTGTCCAGTGTAATCAGAGACGGCCCTCGTCCATACATGGAAAGATCAGTGCGAAAACTCCCCCTAGCGAACTACTCCATGACGCTCTGAGGGATTTAGCCCCTACTGCAAAGTCTTTTACTACACTCTTTACATCTAAACTGCGCGCACGTTTATGTTCGATGTTAAGGATGGCCAGACCTGACAGCCTCTTGTGACATGGAGCTTCTGAGATGTTTTGATCCGTTTTAGCTTGGAAAATGACCTTTCAGCGCTTGCGACAGTCACGGGTATTGTCAGTAATAATTTGATGGCCGTGGCTACTGTCGCATAAGTCAGCATGTTTGCTAATAACATACCTGCAAACTCTGAAGGGCTGAAAAAGGTGACACATTTTATACGCATGATTTACCCCCTCAACCAGCACGTACACGCCCCCGACGCAATCAAGACGCGCGATATGCACATATCACAATATTCCGGAGATAGTATGGCATTTGCGGGTGTCAGGGAGCCGCTATTGAAATGCGGGACACTCTGAAGACGACTGCAGTACGTTTTTGAAACTCCCTTTTATGGGAAATTGTCCCACCCCTAGCCTGGGTGCCAGCCAAACTTATCCGCGCCACACAAAATAATTTGGTCGGGAAGTTGGGTCTGGGGGGGCTCAGCCCGGAAAACACTATATACCGAACAGGAGCTGTTCGGACCAATCAAATTGTCAGTGCGGGCTTTATACGATGATGGACAGATGATCAACAGTAACGTAATCAACCATGCCACAAAATAGCGCTCGAGTTGAATTCGATTACATTGAGAGCAGAACGTTTGTCCTCCCTACACAGACATAGCAGTACAGCTGTCAAAGTATAACGCATTAGCTAACGCTACGTGGTTGCGTTACATTACAGTAATGTTAGCAATAAAGCAAACAGTACAATACCTGTCTCTTCTGGCAGATGAGTGCATCCTTCACCGGCTGGTCGAAAAAGACTTGTCATTTTGGGAAGTTTGGCATTTAATTCTGAAATGTTCTGTTTCGAATGCCGCTTTTGGGAACCGCTTTTAAATGTGCGTTTAATTTTTCCTACGGTACGCTACAGTTAGCTAACTACCCAATTGCAGCGGGCTCGCCGGTCTGTGTGACCATCTGACCTACTTCGTTACGTCACTTACCTAGCTAACAAAGAAATCACAATTAAATATACTTTTCTTTATTTATATATCAACTCTGGAATCACAGACAAGACAATAAGACCATAGTGTGCATCCCATTTAATTCAAATTGGATAAAAAAACAAAAAAAAACGGGGGGGGGGCCATCCCTGCGAGGCACCCCGCGGTGCGGGGGGGTTGCGGGGGTAATCTCTACCTGCCTGCGAAGAGGTACTAATCCAGTCAAATGGCATCGTTTTTATCCATAATCCACTCACTGCATGGAAATGAGTGCACAAAGGAAATATCAAATTAATCTAATGAGGCTATGCACTCCACCACAGATCCAAAACATTGACCCGGCTGTCAACATAAATGTTCTTATCCTTCTTTAATAGAATGGTGCAAAGGCAATACGTAGGTCTGTCTGTTGCAAGGAAGAGAATGTAACCAAAACCAAATTTTGTAGAAATACTTTATTTCTATGAATAACTTAATTTAAGTAAAACGAACATACAATATGTTATGAACATACAGTACCATACAGAATGTAACATTTTAATACTTAAATACAACAAAACAATAGACTAGGTCTGATAAACATTTTTAAAAGTTATTTTGGAAAGAAAAATACCAAACATTATACCAATTATAATTGTTATCTGCAGATATAAGACTTAAAAGAACATCATGATTTCATCTGAGAGCGAAATACATCATTTCCTGTTCCACATTCAGTATCTAAGCTACACCAGAGCTACTTCCCCCTGTTCCTTGAAACCCACTGTCTTACATTTGACCCAAAAAATCCTTATTTGGTTAATTAGCTGAATCAGGAGTGAAATCATACTGGGAGTTAGCTTTCTCAGAACAAGCCTGGACATTCCGCATGTAAGCAAAACGTTAATAACTAATGCCCTGAATCACGACCAGTGGAATTGGAAGCAGACTGCGAAAAAGGGAACACAATACAATACATACGTGTCTGAATAGGCCTTTAAAGCTCATCAAGCCTCTGCATCTGACACACCTGTATTTCATCAAGTGAAGCGTGTCCAAGCCTATAGCAACCGTGTCGGATGAGTCAACTTTCCACAGGGTTTTCTTCTCGCCGTCCAGCTCCTTTTCCTTTCTTTGCTTAGTTTTTCTACTCCTTAAAGCTCACACTTCTGTGGAAATGAATTTGACTTCAGGTTAAAAGAGTGTCAAATACAGCAGACTGAAAACATAATTAATAGGGGTGAAAAACTAAAAATCGATTCGCCATTCAAGTTCTTTTTATTCTTGTACATAAAAAAAGAAAATAAATTAAGACAAAAATACTTAACTGCCGATCACAGTCAAATAGAAACAAGTAACACTAAACAGCAAACTGGAATCAAATGTTTACATTATTGAATCGAAATTTGATTAATTATTTTTATTATTTTAATTTTTAATTTTTATAGAATCGTGACCCCTGGAATCGATTCGAATCGTGAGGTACCAAAAGATTCCCACCCCTGACAATTAATATCCCAGGTAATCCGTGAGGACAAAACAAGTGAAACGAGATTGTGTAATTGTGCGTGACCTACTTCTCTGGAGACCTGTCTGAGCGCTCTGGCGTTCGGAGGATAGACCTTTCCGGAGAAGTGGGCCGGGTGCCGAGAGAGGTGCTGAGCGGGGAGGAGCTCTGCAGGGAGGAGAGGGACAGCCCCTGTCTGCGCAGCTCCTGCACGGCCCTCTCCCTGAGGACCAGACAGACACACGGGCCCGTTAATACAACAAGACGGCTCAGCTCGGCCGGTGTCGACGATGTTTCATGTCCCAGGGAACCGTGGCGAGAGCTCACCGCTCGAAACGCTCGGTGGTCAGTTGCCTCTTCAACACGTCCATTTCTGTCTGCAGTTGAGAGACTTTCCCTCGGAGCTGGGAAACCTCGGTGGCATTTCCTACACTGCACACACACACACACGAGCGTCAAACAGATATTGCAATGAGAAGAGTGATGTAATGGCCTGATGTGTCAGGCCTGAGCGTTCTCTGTGCTCGTACACTCTGCTGTCTGCCAGGGCCAGCCTATCCCGGAGAATCTTCAGCTCCGATTCCCTCTCGCTGGCGCTCAGGTGGGTCTGGAACTCCTTCTGCCGATTGGAGGAGAGGAGCGTCTCCAGGTTACGGACGGTCAGTCGCTCGTTGGCCAGCTGATTCTTCAGGATGTCCGTCTCCGATCGCACGTCCTCCAGCTCGCCAGTGATCTGAGAGAACCATCAAGCATAACAGTCAGACATATATATATACATAGATACATACATATATATATATATATCATACAGAACTTGTGTAATGCTTTAGGGTTTGGGTCATTACCACAAAAAGTGTCACTAGGCCACAAAATACGTAACTTTTCAAAAATACCGTTTATATACGGTATACATTGTTGTTTTGAATTTGGTGAAAAAAAGCGTGTGTTAAAAGACTGCGAGTGACAGAGAGAAGCCGGGGGGGGGGTCGCACCCTCTCCATCTCCATGCTCCTGGAGTTGAGCTGGCGCGTGGTGAGCTCCCTGCTCGAGTCCAGCTTGACGCACAGCTCCCTGACCGAGGCCAGGTCGGACAGCACGGCGGCCCTCTCCTCGCGCGCCTCCCGCAGCTCCTCCTCCAGCCGGGACATCTCCCGGCCCAGGGACGACACCTGCGACTCGTACGCCTGCAGAGCGCTCATGTGCTGGAGGGGGGGGGGTGAGAGTGAGGTGGAGGGGCTCACATCCATCATTCAGCCCTTCTGGTTGGACATTTGTGTGTAACCTCGGGGCACATTCAAGCTCTCGGGGGCCCACCTCTTGGATCTCCCTCTCCTGGTGGCTGACTTTCTCCCGGAGGTGTCGGCGCTCCGTGTCCGAGGACAGCAGCTCCAGGTGGATGGAGTTGTTGAGGCCCTGGACCTGCTCCAGCTTCTTCCCCCGCTCCTCGACCTCGTAATGGGCCACGCGGAACTGCTCCAGCATGTCCCGGTTCTCCTGCTCCTGAGCGGAGACACGGGGACAAGTGAGGAACCCCGGAGTAGCCACGTGTGACCTCCGGGCGACGGTACGGAGTCGTCATGTTACCTTTAAAGCCATCAGGCTTTCTATCCGGGCCACCTCGGATATGTAGGAGTGAACCCTCATCTTCAGCTCGTCTTTCTCGTGCAAGACCTCCTCCATCTCCCCATGGACGGCCTGCAGGAGAGGGAGGGAGAGAGGGTGAGAAGGTTCTAGAAGTCGAGAAGTGTCAGTCCAACTTCCATGTCAACGCCAACCAACGGAGACTGTTCTACACAACACGATACAATATGGAGAAGAAAAACAAAACACGTTGAACACTATGTCCGATTTGCCGTTTAAAAAAAGAAGTGTGTACGTATAATGAAAGCTCTACCCCTGGTATGACCTCTAGAACTCTCTAGACTGTCGATGACTGTACCTGGTTCTCCCTGGTCACGGTGGCCAGGTCGTCCTGGAGCCTCCTGTTCTCTCTCAGGGTGATCTCTCGGTCTCGGCCGGTCACCGCCAGCTCTTCATGAGCAGCATCCAGCTGTCGTCTCAGACTGCCTATCTCTCTTTCACGGCTGCTTAGCGCCCCCTTCAGCTGACTACACGAACATCACACAACATGACATAGCAGGAAGTTGCCACATGTTGGGATGGCTGCAGGCCAAAACTTTTTGAAATAAACTATTCTCAACCAAGATTTTTAAAAATCGACTTACTCGAGAGAGCTCTCCATGTCTGTAACAGTCCTTCGCACATCTTCAAGGGTTTTGTCCTATGAGGAAACAGGAAGTGTTTCTTTATCGTATAATAAGGAACTCAAAGTCCCATTGCCCATGGACGTGCAGAGTGCTAGGTAGTGGCGGCGCTACCTTCCTGGAGAGCTCCTCCTGTAGCACCACCATCTTCTCCGTCTTCTGGTCCACCGCCTCTTCCAGCGCGTCCTTCTCCCTGTCCAGAGCCGACACCGTCTTCTGGAGCGCGCGGGCCTCGCCGTGCTGCGTGGAGCCCCTCAGGTCCATCTCACCTGGAACACATCCGGAACATTCCAGGGTCAAGATGAAGGCCTGTCTGATAGCTAGGTTGCCTCTCAGGTGCCCAATCAATCACCCTCCTCCCCGCCACCTCCCCCTCCCCTCTTCACCTATTTTCTCTTCCAGTTTCTCAATCTGGTGGTGAGCGGCCTGGAGCTCGTTGGTCTTGACGAGCAGCCTGTGCTGCGCGTCGAACAACGACTGCTCCATCTGCTCCTGGAGCAACCTGCCGACGAGACCAGAAAGGGACTACTTTTTTGAAAAAACGTCTCAAACCGCCTCACACCCCCCCGTGTATTGTTTGGCGCTGGCTCGTCGAGACGGCAGGCACACCGACCGCAGTGCGTTGGACTCGGCTCGCTGCTGGGCGTTCTCCTCCGCGGTCTGGGCCAGGGCGGAGCACCGGGCCGTCAGTTCCTCCTCCGCGGCCAGGCGGCCCTCCTTCAGCAGGGTCACCTGAGACTGCAGGTCCGACCGCTCCCTCTCCAGCTGGGACCCCAAACCCACGCAACGAGTTATACTCCAGGGATACTTTCTTTTGTATGTTCGCCACCTTGCTAATATATGAAATATCAACATGAAAAAAATATGATAGAAATATAAGGACATTGACAGTGTGGACTTACAGTCTTCATGGCGTTCTCCAGATTTGGAATCCTTTTCTCGACCTCCCCGACTGTGAGAGCGGCAGTTTGCGCGTCCTGGAAAATGCAAATAGAACCTTCTAGAGAAAAAAGCGTCGGCGTGGCCTGACACACACAGGTCACATGACACACCAGAGAAGTGACGCGAGAGAGGCGCTTGGGACCTTGAGCTGTTCGCCGAACGCGTCCCTTTCAGAGGTCACCCGCTGTCGTTCGACGTCGGCCTGCTCCTTCAACCGCGTGACCTCGTCTGACAGCTGTCCTTCCAGCTGGCGAGCCCGAATCAGATCCTCACTCACCTGTAAAGAGACACGTTGAGCGCGGTTCCTCGCCGTCGCTGTTTGAACAAAATCAAAAAAGCCGGATATGTCCGCCTCACCTGCGTGCACTGTGCGCTGAGCTGGTCTCGTTCCACAGTGAGGGTCTTCACGTTGATCCTGATATCCTCCATGTGTCTCTCGAAGCCCAGCAGGACAGCCCGCAGCTCGTCTCTCTCCTTCGCTGTCCGTGACAACTCAGACTCCAGACTGCCACCCTAAATGCACCGAAAGTAGTTATGACTCGGGGTCACCACCTTCGCGGTAGCCTGGGTTCGAATCCGGCCCAGGCTCCCCACCGCATGCCACCATACACCCCCAGAAAACAATAAAGGCAGAAATGCCATCATTTTATCTATATTTACAACAAACAAAAATATTACTCTACACCTAGTCCAAGCATAACACTGATTTAAATACAACAATGTATGATGTAGCAGGACTCAATGTCATGACCTATTTATGGTGAGAGGTGGTGGTGCGACTTCTCACTTTGCTGTTCCAGCCTCTCCTGACCCTGGGGCTGGCGTCTCTGCCGGGGCTGGTCCCCGGTCCCAGGCTCCCGAGGTAGCGCTCGGCCGCCTGCTTGTAGTGGTCCCTCTCCTCCTCCAGGCTCCTCACAAACAGGTCGAGGCGCGACGGCGAGCGCTCCCTGCCGCACACGCCGTGTTTGGTCCGCATCCTCTCCAGCTCCAGCACCAGCTCTTTCTCTGAGGGGGGGGGGAGGGGGCGCGAAAAAAAGCTGCCGTCAGGAGGCGTGAAACGTCCCCTCGTCGTCGTCGCCATGGAGACGAGAGGCTCGGTCGTCTGGGGGTCATCGGGACGCCCGATTTAGGATCATTTGATGTCATTGTTTTCCCCCCCCCCTCTTTCTCGGGGGGAAAGAGAGACGCCCCCTCCGTTTCTCACCAGCCGCTATCGCGTCGTCGAGTTTCTCCTGCAGCCTCGTCGTCTCCTCCTTCAGGAAGTGGATCAGTCCCTCCATCTTGGCGTTTTGATCCCCGAGCTCAGTCAGCTGGTCCCTCAGATGACCTTTCTCGAGGTCGCCCTCAGAGTGGTTCTGAGGTACACGTTCAGAGGAAGGAGGCGTAGCGTGAGGTTAAACGCTCCAACGCACTGGTTCAATGTCAACTACGCTACGGCATATTCAGAATAAGTAAAGGATCAATCTACCTGCATGTAATTTGCCTATTGTTCCTTACCCTTCTCATTTTTGCATTTGCTTCCTCCAAATCCATTATCAATTCATGTTGCCTTTGGATCTCTTTCTGACAAGATAAAACAAGGACAACCATAAGCCTCTTTCATAAACTAAATACTGATTTATAACTTCTCTCCCTGCCCCCCCCCACACACACACACTTTATACCTTGGTCTCTTGCAGTTCCTGGTCCGCGGTCGCCAGCACCATCTCCTTGTCCCTCTCCAGCTGCTTGGCCAGCTGGTCGATGTCCGTGAGCTCCTGACACAGCTCCTGGTTCTTGGCGCTGAGGTCGGCCACCTCGCCCGAGGCGTCCTGCCTCCTCTGCTGCAGCCCCTGCACCTTCTGCTCCAGCGTCCGGTTGGTCTCCTGCAGGTACTCGATCTGGGGGAGGAGCCAAACACACACCCCAAAAGTGCTTCCTTGAAAGATAGGTCTAAAACTGAGGTAAACCGATGAAAAGGACGACGTGAAAAGGGCTGTTATCGTGTTATCGCTTGTGTGTGTGTGTGCCAGGGGGGTGGGGAGGGGGGCTACCTGGAGGTTTAGGTGGGCTATTAGTTTCTCGTTGCTGACGGTCTGAGCCTCGAGCGAGATGACGTTGTGAGGGCGTCCTCCGTCCAGCGCACGGCTCAGCCGCTCGATCTCCCGCTCCCTCTCTTCCACCTGTCGGGAGCCGCACCCCAAGTCAGATCCACCGTTGAGGCAGAATAATCCGATTCATTTGTTACGATTAGGAGTTTTCCCCCCATGTCTTCCTCCGTGAGGGTTTAGGGTGGTTGCGGGACAGTTCTATGGGCGTATGTGAAGCCTCTCTGTGACATCGCTTGTAAAAAGAGCTACACAAATACAATTGAATTAGCTGATTTGTTTCCTCGTAAATCTGTCCGCTTACTTGTGAGTTCAGGTGTTTGATGCCTCCCTGAGCTCTTTCGAGGTCTAGTTTCAGTTTGACGATGTCCTGCTGCAGTTCTGTGATCCTAGTGAGAACACGTATCATCAACCCGAAATCCACTGCACACACACAAACTGCCTGTTCAAAAAGGTGGTCGAACCAATTTCACAAGACCTCACCTGTCATCAGCAACCAGCAGGAGATCGGCAATGTACGGGTCATCGGGCTGCGGCACTGGCTGAGTGGGCCCTGCAGCTGGAGGAACGAGTTCGTCTATTTGCATCCTCTGACGTCGGAAAGGGATGCTGTGCTTTTTCCCACCTGTTAGATCACCGTGAGCATGATAAATTGAGCAACGCGTGGATCTAATATAGATCAGATTCGATGCATTGACTTATGCTCTTACCTGGGGTTTGCACCACGGCTTGCATGTTTTTCTCCTGCAGCTGTTGGACGCGCTGTTTCATGACTTTGCTCTCCTTCTCCATGGCCCGCACTTTGTGCACATACTGGTTATTTAGGAACTTCAGATCAGACGTCTCATGATCCAACTTCCTGATGAACGCTTTCAGTTCTGAACAAATAAATAACACTGTAATCGAGGCCTTGGGCAAGTTTGTAATACTGTCAATATCTGATATCTTGGTTTGAGAATGCTTGTAACATGATTGTAGTGTAATACCTCTGCTAACCAAGTCCTTTTCTTCTCTGAGTTTGAGTAAGCCAATGTGTAGCTCATTGTTTTCTCTGACAATTCGAGCATTCTCCGTCTTGTATGGCTCCAGAAGGGCATCAAGATTGCGGCTCTCTTTCTCTGTTTTTCCTGCATTCATCTTAGTGTTGCGCAGGCTTTCGGTTGTGTGGACCAAATCACTGTGATCAAGAGGGGAACAACAGAGAAGCTTGGGGTGAAAATGGCAAACGTTCTGCCCAACTGACAAGCAAGCACTCATTTTTCTAAGATAACGCAAACTACAGTAGCTTGTTAACGTCGTTACTTTACCTGAACAGTTTTTCAACCAGTGGCAAGGTCTCGATCCCCAAAGGCTGTCTGTATCCTAACTGGTCCAACCGTTTCCTAAGGTTTAAAAACTTCCTTTCCGCGTTGGTACTCATGGTGAAATCTTCAATAAGCTGGACAGCACCGCAGCCAGATAGCTAGCTAGATTAGCAATGTCAGATAGTTAGCTCTAGCTACCTGCTAGCAATAAACAAACCAGACAATTAGCTATTCCATTGGTCCCGCCACAGCCAGTGTCTGTTGTTCTGGTATAACGCTAGAGTAAATGGTCAGCAATGCTAGTTAGCAATGAGGCAGTCGCAAAGACATCGATTATTCCCGATAAATGCTGTAAATCTTCTCGTCTGAACTTCATAGACTCTTGATCCATCCATAGCGTAGCTGTCGATACAAGGACAACTTTGCCAAGCCCCTATGACGGGACGATAGGGCGGTAAAGCAGTTCAAAAAGAGCGGCGAGGGGCGTAGCACTTCGCTATTAGTCTATTGCGTGTCCATGGAAACTGTGCTGAGTTTCCTCAGAGCCATTGAAAAGAGTCATCCAACTCGCATCCAACTTAAAGGCGCATACACCATAGATATATAAATACTAGTATTTATATATATCTATGGCATACACTGCCACCTAGTGTGCAGGAGTGGGTATGTTTTTTTCTGTTGGAATACATACATTTGTTCTCTATTTGAGTGTTTTTTTCTGATTGAATACATTTCCCTCACAAGACTTGAGTTTTGTGGTTTATTATACGGCTCTTTAGAATGTTCTAAAAAGTTCAGTTTATCGGTCCCGCCTCTCTGACCCTTTCAGCCAACCTTTCCCTTTCTACGTCATACAGCTTCCCAAACCCCAACGCATGCTGTACAGTCCCCTCCACCAAGCACCCCTCACACAACCCGGAATCTTTCCCATCAATGATTTGACTTCTACCCTTTCCAACAACACCTCAACATCCACACTCTCTCTTGTTCAGGCATTCGTTAGCGACCGGATCTGCTCTTACAATCCCCAACCGCACCTGTGTAAATTTTCACCCAGCAAAACGGCACCACCACCCATGACCTCCCCAAAGCCACCAACACCATCAACTCAACCAACAGGTGTTTTCTATCCGACACGCCTGACTTTAGTACTAAGTTTTACCCCAACACACAGCTTAAGTGTCTTCCCTTGAATTCTGTTTAATTATTGTTGCACCATGTTAGCTGCCAAGTAGGGCATCCAGGTGTCTCACACCTAACCTGCTGGCCACGTACAATACCTGTGATGAGCCGTCTGTATGTAAGGCAACCACCACCAGAGGGCAGTATTGCACAGTGGTTTCAGATACCTTTTACAACAGAAGCTGTTCCACTCACTCATCCTTTAAGACAGTGGTATTGAACCATGGTCCTCAGGGTCCACTCTCCTGTGTGTTTCCCTGCTCCAACACATCATGATCAAATGAATGGCAGTTATCAGGCAGGACTACCATTCATTTGAATCAGGTGTGTTGGAGCAGGGAAACAGCTCAAACATACAGGACAGTGGGCCTGAGGTCCAAGGTTGAAGACCACTCCTTTTAGACATATGTCCTTCTACCATGAGTGTGTTCACACCCTACATTTATATGAAACAGTTGAGACGAGGCGGCTTACTGGAATTATTGTCTCAGGCCTCAATTTGTTACCTTATCGCATTAATATCTCACCTGAGTCAATAAAGCCTATGGTTATGGCTAAGATTATATGCTAACCACACCTCAAAAAGAAAAGTCCATTTTATCTTGATGTCTGTTACTGGTTTATGTTATGTATACTCATTGACAAATCTAACTTACTTAAGCAAACACTATCAACAGGTTTGCATCATTGGTGAGGTCAGGTGAGCATTGGCGAATCCCAGTGGGGATGGGCGGTGTTATGTTCCCCAGTATTGTGTTGGTGGTTGTCTGTGTGTGTTTCCCTTTTAGGTTACCTCGCTAATTGGCGCACTGGCTCCTCCCCCCCCCCTCATCAGTGACTGCAGCTGGATCTACACACCTCTGCCTATAAAAGCTGCCGCGTGTCTCTTCTCGGGTCTCTTGGTCAAGGAGGGAGAGCTGACTGTTGGCTGTGCCCTGTGTCGCCCTGTGTCGCCCTGTGTCGCCCTGTGTCGCCCTGTGTCGCCCTGTGTCGCCCTGTGTCGCCCTGTGTCGCCCTGTGTCGCCCTGTGTCGCCCTGTGTCGCCCTGTGTCGCCCTGTGTCGCCCTGTGTCGCCCTGTGTTACTGTTACTATACCTATTTCCGTTCGGTATCAGTCTGTGAGATACTTAACCCGTATGTTTTTCTGTTCCTAGGGGGAAGGGGAAAGCGCCTTGGGAGCGCTTAGGCAAGAGGCCCATGGGCATAGGTAAGACCTGGGCGGACCACCCCCTGTATTTTTGGTTAGTGTGCCAGCTGGCGTGTCAGTTAGGAGTGTGACTTATCTTACTTTCTTTGCTTTGGTTCCGACTAGCTCTTTTTCCCCATATTCCAGTGTTTTGGCAAATATACAGCCACCTTAAACGGTACCTCAGTCTTTGTGTCCTTTCCTCACACCTACGCCTCCGCGCCTGTTCTCTGACTATGGGCGCGGCTTACTATCAGCGGGGTGTTGTGTTCCCTCCTCCAAGAGGCGCACGTACCAGGGGGACACAACCCCCCCCCCTAATCCTAGTCAAAATACGATTTGTCCCCCCCCAATACATGACAACGTAGGTAATGTGATACAACACTACTTTTGATGTCCCCCCCCTCAAAAATAACTTTTGAGAAAATATCATGAAATTGTCCCTCCTAAAGTAAATATTCACCCCTGCAGGTGAGCTCTTGTGTTTGTTTAATTCTTTGTGAATTCTCAGATGACTCACTAATAGGTTTGACAAGGGTTCACAGGGTACACATACATGCATGTGTATAATGCGTAGAAGAATACTGCCAAATGACGTTGTGTCCTTGGGCAAGGCACTTCACCCTACTTGCCTCAGGGGAATGTCCCTGTACTTACTGTAAGAGCGTCTGCTAAATGACTGAATAAAAATGAAAAAAAAATCCACCACAGTGTGTCACTACCCATAACAATAGACAACCTTTGGCCTTCTAGTCAAAGTGTGTTTGCTCATAGTAAGTAATGCAAATGCCTACACAAAGCCACGTTTACAGTCTGCTAACTTTTACTCGCAGCCCTGCTTCCTGGTTGAAATTGGGAGATGATTTCACCTGGAGCATGAACTGCTAGTCACAGGGGAGTTGCCACCTGCCCAAGCTTGGTACCAGCCAATCACCACCTAAAGTCATCCCTGCAAGGACACAGGGGGGGGGTGGATTCTAACTCCATCTGTTTATAAATCTTGAGTCAAACTGAATGCGCCGATCCTCAAGATAATATGGTTGTCAGCCCAACCATATTATCTACCCTTTCATCAGGGTAGGGCCTAGCCCAGGGACGTGCACAGGAATTTTTAAGGGCAGTTGCTCTGCCCTGAAACCCCAAACGGGCAGTTGCCTGGGCAACCTTAGCCACCCCCATGTGCACGTCCCTGGCCTAGCCCCTCAATGATAGCTGAGATACACACATACACACGGCGAAACGCTATCTCAGTGAACTGAATCAAAACCAGATGGACAAGTTCGAGAGACAACAAACAGAGCAGAGGTTATTTTTTGCGGGACGGGGAAGATCGAGAGGACGAACGGACAAAGTCATTAAGTTCGAGTCTGTTGTGAAGATGAAGAACTAGAATACCTGGAAACGGTCGAAACAGTTGGATCATGACTAGGCTTGGTGTTACGGGGGCGCGTGCACAAAGTGGAAGCAGGATACGGGGGGTGGTTTCCTTGTAGCCCGGACCTTGGTAACAGGACCCTACTGTCGGCCTGCAGGATAGTTGGCTCCACTCCTGTCAGTTGTCACCTCTTCACAGGCTCTCAGGAAACTGGGTCACTAACATAACACCTTGGGTGGCCCCTCTCTCTCTCTCTAGTTCTGTCTCATATCTCTCTCTCTCTCTCTCTCTCTCTCTCTCTCTCTCTCTCTCTCTCTCTCTCTCTCACACACACAAAAACACAGACATCACAGTCTATTCCATATGTTTTAATCTATAGTATATTTGCATCTACAATGCCTTATATTATACAAAAAGACACAGTAAGACAAGGAGACACACACAGCAAGAACCACACACACACACACAAACACACACACACACACACACACACAGGGTCTGCGATGAGATGAAAGGCGAGTAGAGTGAGAAATCTCTGAGCGGTTCCCTCGCGAACGGATGAACTACAGCACAGACTCAGTCGTAGCAGGAGCGCAGGCAGGTGTTTTCTGTTTTGCCATTAAGATGGTGTTTACATTTGACTGTAATGGAATCACACCTGTCATCACACTATGCACTCTGGGAAGCCGGGCAGTCAGTGAGCTCTTTCATGAGGTTTCAAACGCTCACCGTTGGAACAGATGTTTTCGTACAAGGTCAAATTTACTAGAACAATAAGGGAGTGGGATACTTGCTCTTGAGATTAGATTGCCTCCGCGGCATTTCTGTTACCCTATATGCTCAAGTCATGTGAATCTGGTCTCATTGGACGTCAGTGCCTCATGTGATGTAAAGTAATTCCAATGTCCAAAAAGAACAACTAAGGCAAAATTGTTAAGTTACTCCTAAACTGAAATGTATACTAAAAACGTTTAGGGCTACTGCCCTCATATCTTCAGAATATATATATATATATATATATATATATTCAATAGGATATGATATATAAATCCTTTGGTGATAGTGGGTTAATTTTTAACCACGATACTCTGCCAAATAAAGTTCTGTGGATGCCACGTACACAGGTGTCAAAGTTGCCACATTTACTTGACTGCCCTACAACCACATCCTGGACCAAATCATGTTAGGATGTTAGCTGTAAGCAAACACTCAAACGCAAAAGAGCATAAGGAAACGGACTCATACACTGGCTGATTGCATTTCTGACATGTCATAATATCATAAACATTTCTCATGTATACAAATATGTTTCGGATAAGCTGAAAGGGAATCATCGCGAAGCCGATTCGTAATGGCACTGAAATCAATCATTGTAAGATACTATATATTTTGGCTATTTCATATCCATGTGAAATATCAGTCCTGTGGGTGGCGCTGTAAAATATAAAATAATCAATCTTATTCTTGTCTCGTCTTTAAAGATTCCTCTGCTTCTTCTACTTGCCTTCTTTCGATTGGCTGTTGAACGGTCACATCCTGATACGTCAGAAGTTAAAGTTTGCGGATGCTGCTGTCCTGAACCGGTTGAGAGGGAATATTGACTATATCATAAGCACCCAGCAGCTTTTCAAATTATTTAGAAAATAATCAAACATTCCTTAAAAATGGCTCAAAGTATGGAACCGTCCTCAATTTCCGGTGCGAACGGAGCTTTACCAAAGCGGGGAAAGGTTGCTTTGGTTACGGGCATCACTGGGCAGGTAAGCGCATCCGTATCTCTTTAGAATGCATGAATAGACACTTTCTTTGTTTAATACCTCTACCGAAAACAAAAACGTTGTATATAATCCAGGAGTGTAATAGCGTGTTACTTATCTTGCATTTTGTCGGTGACGACTGGTGCGAGTCATTAAATACAGGGTATATGTGAATACATTCAATAGTACAACTGTTCAGGTCAGGTGGAATGACAGCGACCTAGGACTTCCAAAGTATTGCTATAAAGTATAAATCAACACGTGTATCACTTGTTTTTCTTAGGAGCCAGTTCTCCGTGCTTAAATAGCTTTTATTCGACCATCCTGATGTGTAGAGCATCAGGAAGTAGGAAAGCACTGGCATTGGACTCATATGAACGTTCACATTGAGTACAATGCTGCATGAAGTAGGCCTAAATTAATCATATTGTTTTGATAAAAAAATGTAAACAGTGCTGGCAAGGCATACATTCAGTTGGAGACCAGGTTAAGGTGTGTAGAGGGCTGTTTTACCAGATAGGATGTATAAATCCTTTGGTGATAGTGGGTTCATTTTCACCATGATACCTTGAATATGAGAATACATTCAACAGTATAACCAGTCTGACAGGTCAGGTGGAATGACAGCGACTTAGGACTTCCAAAGCTTGGCTAAAATGCAAATCAAGACCAGGTTAAGGTGTGCAGAGAGGGCTGTTTTACCAGTTAGGACAACTGCCACGTAAAATGTCAATGATGCTAAGTATTGGCCTGAAGGTTTACTTTCTCCACACCCCTAAAGGAAAGGCCGTTCCCTTTGTCATCAGACAATGAGGCGTCTCCAATTATAGTGTCGTCATCGGAGTGTGCCACGTTACCGTGGCGCCACAAACCGGTCGGTGCAGTATCGGAAGTGGCTCTGCCGTAGGCGCATTCAACGAAATGGCGCCCCCTGTCTAATATCCCGTGCGGCGCTATAGCACCGTTAAACGTCAGGGGGGCTGGCCTCGGATCAGCCCGGCGGCAACGTTTCCAGATGTGCCGTCTTCGACCCTAGACGTCTACGACGTGGTCGCCGATAGAGATGCGCCATCGAGTGCGATGGCAGTTTCACGGACGATTTCAGGCGAGAGGGACGAGTCTCCCCTAGCTTGACCTCCCAGGAGTGGCGACCTTGGAAAGTCGTTCCCCCAGTCACATTCCTCTGTCCGGCACTCTCCCAAGACTCCCCCCCCCTCCTTCTCTCTCGTCCTCGGACAGAAGACGAAGAACAACAGCGTTATTTCATTTTTATTCCACCCCGTCCAGGTGATATATATCTGTCCCCCCCCCCACCCGAAGGAGCTGTAGAGTTCTGTGCTGATGGTGACTTCCCAATGCGAGGGAGGGCAGGCATCTGGTTATACCATTTCAAACACGGGGGTGGCGCTCTGACACTGGAGGGGCCGCGAGGTCGCAGCGATACCATAAATCGCGCGGGCTAACTACTGTTCATAAATTGTGGAGCCGATGCGCGACTCTGGAGACGTCAGGTACTGGAGGTCTTTGGGGGGGGGTGGGGGGTGGGGGGTGGGTCAATGAGTGATCACGGCCCCTGAGTTAGGAGAGACCACCTCTGAGGCAAAGTGGGGGGTGTGGGGGTCCACTTGATTACTAGCAGGGGCGGAATGGAGGCTGAAAGGGCAGGTTTGTTCCTGCTCCGGTCAACGGTGACGCGGGCGTTCACTTTCGAACTCACGCTGGCCGACGCGTAGGACTACGAAAGCAAACCCGTGTTTTTTCGGACACCGCCCGCGAATCGTTTTTTTGATGTACAGCATACAACCCCCCCTTTCCCCCCTTCCTCCCAAGTCCTTTGTCGGGGTTTGATACAGTGGTCCAAGCACCCCCTCCCCCTCCCACCCCCAGCCTGACCCCCCCCCACCCAGACTCTTGGCTGCTTCCTCCCCCAGACTGGACCTCTGTAGACGCCTCGTTCGCGACAGACCGCCCGAGCGCCAGGAATAACAATCGTAAAGCTAAGAATCCGTGCACGTCGCTTACGACTCGTCCTCCGTCGCTCATGAGAGCTCCTGATGGCTCCTCCAAGGCCCATTCCACCCCAGAAGGAGATCTGGACGCCATGCCTGATTGAATTAGACGGGGGGAAAATAAAAGGAACCTCGTCTTTTGGACTCGATCCAGTGGCTTCAGCCCTTCTTTGTGCTAAGCTAAGCTAACCAAGTACTTTGTCCGAGAATCATTATCCAGCTCCCATGACAAAGGCAGAGTTATACATATGAAAGTGTTCCAACAGTAGTTGAGGATGTGGTGTTTGAGCAGTAGGGCCCACTCGCTCACTCCCCGCTGCGACCGGTCAGAAAGGGCTGCACTTCCTGTGTGGACAGGAAGTCCGAGTCGGAGCCCCTGATTGCAGAAGCACATTGATGTGAGGGAGTTCTGCGCTCGCTCGCTCGTTAGAAGTGACGCGTTGCGGTTGGTAGAAGAAGAAAAAAGGGAGGGGGGGGTGATCAGGACCATGCACATGGTGTGTGTGTGTGGGTGTGTGTGTGTGTGTGTGTGCAATGTATGTTCCTATTTGTGGTTGAGGGTATTCTGCGGTCGGTGATTGGGGCTTCATTAAGATGCATCAGAACTCATTGCAGTTCGGTGGTATGTGTGGCAGCTTTGTTCTGTGGTCGAAAGAAAGCACATAACTGCGATTCATTTGTCCTCTCTTACAAATAAACATCTCTCACAGCTCACACAAACACACACAGAATCTTCCTTTCAGTTTTACAGAGTGTTTTGTATAGATTCTCCCCAAACACTCCCGATTTTCAAAACAAAGCTAAATTGGTTTACTAAACACTCTTACTAAACACTAAACAAACGCTCTGGTACTAACTCATTGATTTTATATTTACCCAGCAGGGGGTGCCAGACTAGCTGTTTAGTGTCTTTCACATTACAGTAGGCTATATCTGCCTCTCTCTCTCTCTCTCTCTCTCTCTCTCTCTCTCTCTCCCTCTCTCTCTGCTGAAGCATGGCAGTGTGTGTGTGCTGTGACAACAGACGCGGTCGGTCTAGACAGCATCGCGTCCTCCCAGATGAGTGGTGTTGTTGTAAGCAAAGCATTGCTCTTGAACTTCAACAGAGCCTAATAAGCCTAAACTGAGGA
Source organism: Mallotus villosus (assembly GCA_903064625.1). Lineage (NCBI taxonomy): Eukaryota > Metazoa > Chordata > Actinopteri > Osmeriformes > Salangidae > Mallotus > Mallotus villosus. Next base: position 52,468 of record CAEFZP010000430.1, on the reverse strand, counting down.
CAGTGTCAAGGCTCTCAACTTCATATTTGGCATCACCTCTTCTACCCACACACACACACACACACACACACACACACACACACACACACACCACACACACACACACACACTACTGTACTATGATTGCCAGTTCATGACAAACCCGTGCTTTTCAGTAAATGAAACGCAACAACGATGATGATCAGAATCAGAATCAGAATCAGAAAGGGGTTTATTGGCCATGAAAGTTTGCACAGTCAAGGAATTTGCTTTGGCAGGAAGGTGCATACAATAAACATATAGTATCCTTAAATTTAAATATGTGGACTGTCTATACTAAATATCTATACTATATAACTATACTATCTATACTAAAGTGGAATTATATTTAAAATAAAATATACAATAAAATATAAGTTGCCTAATTTACAATATAAAAATACAAAAAATACAAATATGACAAAAAATACAAATGTACAAGATGCAGTAGTGTAGTGCAGAATATTAGAGTCATTAAAGTAAAGTCAATAGTCAGTGTGAACCCTTGGCCTTGTTGAAGAGGCCAACAGCAGAAGGGAAGAAACTGTTTTTGTGTCGAGAGGTGTTGGTCCTGATGGACCGCAGCCTTCTGCCGGAGGGGAGTGACTGAAACAGGGAGTGTCCAGGGTGGGAGGAGTCGGCCACAATCTTCCTCGCTCGCCTGAGCGTCCTCGAGGTGTTTAGGTCCTCGAGGGTAGGCAGATTGCAGCCAATCACCTTCTCCGCAGTGCGGATGATACGCTGCAGTCTGCTCTTGTCCTTGGCAGTGGCAGCAGCGTACCAGATGGTGATGGAGGAGGTGAGGATGGACTCAATGATGGCTGTGTAGAAGTGCACCATCATTGTCTTTGGCAGGTTGAATTTCTTCAGCTGCCGCAGGAAGTACATCCTCTGTTGTGCTTTCTTTGTGAGGGAGCTGATGTTCAGTTCCCACTTGAGGTCCTGGGAGAGGATAGTGCCCAGGAAGCGGAAGGACTCCACAGTGTTGACTGGGGAGTCACCCAGGGTGATGGGGGTGAGTGGGGCTGTATTCTTCCTGAAGTCCACAACCATCTCCACTGTCTTAAGAGCATTGAGCTCTAGGTTGTTCTGGCTGCACCAGGTCACCAGGTTGGCCGCTTCCCACCTATAATCAGACTCGTCTCCACCAGAGATGAGCCCAATAAGGGTGGTGTCATCCGCAAACTTCAGGAGTTTGACGGATGGATGACTGGAGGTGCAACTGTTCGTGTACAGGGAGAAGAGCAGAGGAGAAAGGACGCAGCCCTGAGGAGATCCGGTGCTGATGGACCGGGAGTCAGAGACTTGTGTTCCCAGTTTAACGCACTGCTTCCTGTCAGACAGGAAGTCTGTGATCCACCAGCAGGTGGAATCAGGCACGTTCAGCTGGGAGAGCTTGTCCTGAAGCAGGGCGGGGATGATGGTGTTGAAGGCAGAGCTGAAGTCCACAAACAGGATCCTGGCGTAGGATGCTGGGGAGTCCAGGTGCTGTAGGGTGAAGTGGAGGGCCATGTTAACTGCATCGTCCACAGACCTGTTGGCTCTGTAGGCAAACTGCATGGGGTCCAGAAGGGGGTCTGTGATTGATTTGAGGTGTGCCAGCACTAGGCGCTCAAAAGACTTCATTACCACAGAGGTCAGGGCGACAGGTCTGTAGTCATTATGTCCAGTTGGCCTGGGCTTTTTGGGCACAGGGATGATGGTGGAGGCCTTGAGACAGGCTGGCACATGGCATGTCTCCAGGGAGGTGTTAAAGATGTAGGTGAACACCGGAGACAGCTGGTCAGCACAGTTCTTAAGGGTGGCAGGGGAGACAGCGTCCGGCCCAGCTGCTTTGCGTGGGTTCTGCCTCTTGAAAAGTCTGTTTACTTCACCTTCCTGAATGGAGAGTGACGTCACAGAGTTGGTGGGAAGGGGGGGGGAGGGAAGGGATAGTTCAGGGGATTCCAATTGTCTTTCAAAGCGACAGTAGAACTCGTTCAGGTCGTTGGCCAGGCGTGAGTCGTTAGTGGAGTGGGGGGCTCTGGGCTTGTAGTTGGTGATCTGCCTGAGCCCTCTCCAGACAGAAGCAGAGTCGTTAGCAGAGAACTGACGCTTCAGCCTCTCCGAGTACAGTCGTTTAGCCTCCCTCACAGCCTTGCTAAACCTGTTCTTCGACTCCTTGAATCTGTCCTTGTTCCCACTCCTAAAAGCGTCCTCTTTGTCCAGCCTCAGCCTTCTGAGTTTAGCTGTAAACCAGGGTTTGTCGTTGTTGTAGCTCACCCTGGTGCGTGTAGGTATACAGCAGTCCTCACAGAAGCTGATGTATGACGTCACAGCCTCTGTGAGCTCATCCAAACTATTGGAGGCAGTCATGAACATATCCCAGTCAGTGCAGTCCAAGCACGCCCGCAGATCCTCCATAGCCTCACTGGTCCACTGTTTCGATGTCCTCACAACAGGCTTACAGCGCTTTAGCTTCTGCCTGTATGCAGGAATCAGGTGGACCATGACGTGGTCTGAGTGACCCAGTGCTGCACGGGGGACCGCATGGTATGCTTTACTGATTGTAGAGTAGCAGTGATCCAAAGTGTTCCCTTCTCTGGTAGGACATTTGATGAATTGTCTGTACTTGGGGAGTTCTTGAGTGAGATTGCCTTTGTTAAAGTCGCCTAGCACAATAACCAAGGAATCCGGATTTTCATGCTCCACACACAATATCTGGCTAGCGAGCACACGTTGAGCCTCATTGGCGCTAGCCTGAGGCGGCATGTAAACGCCGACCAGTATGAATGAAGCAAACTCACGTGGCGAGTAAAAAGGTTTACAGTTTATAAAAAATGATTCCAGATCAGGAGAACAGTGCTGCAGGATCACTGTCACATCTTCACACCAGCCACTGTTAATAAAAAAACAGATACCACCGCCCTTCGTTTTGCCAGAGAGCAGGGAGTCACGATCCGCTCTCAGCAGTTTGAAACCTGCTAGCTGTAGCGCAGAGTCCGGGATCAGTTCACTCAGCCATGTCTCCGTGAAGCACAAAACGGAAGATGAATGAAAGTCTCTGTTTTTCCACCCCAGTAGCTGAAGTTCGTCCAGTTTGTTGCTCAGCGAACGCACGTTGGAGAGAAATATCCCCGGTAACGCTGTGCGTGTTCCGCGCCTGCGGAGACGCACCAGGGCTCCGGCACGTTTACCTCTTCTACGACGCTTCGCTGCTAACACAAAGCCGAGGGTGGCCTTGACTATAATTCCCACTAATTCTGCCGCTGGAAGCAGAAAAGTGGGAAATAAATCCGCAGGAGTTGTAGACCTAAAGTTTAGCAATGTTTCTCTTGTTAGAGAACCCCGGATATTTTGGCAGAACACTGAATTAACAGACAAAACAAGACAAAACACAGCGCACCGAACCACCGAGGCAGCCATCGTCGGCGCCATCTTGGAAGACATATGATGATCATCGCGATGGTGATGGTTGTCATGATTGGAGCTAATGACGAAAAAAGGCCCGTTGCTGATGAACTAGCATAGCTAGCATTCCTTACACACTGTGCGATTCAGCGTCCCACAACACTGGGGGCATCTTTCCTCTCCTCCCGTAACTAACAGTGCTTCCGCTGCATGCTTCTGTGGTTGGACTCCCCCTTCAGGACGCAGTCGGGTACACCGTCAATGACGGCGACTTAGGATACAGCAATTTAGGACTTCCAAAGCTTGGCTAAAATGCAAATCAAGACCAGGTTAAGGTGTGCAGAGAGGGCTGTTTTACCAGTTAGGACAACTGCCACGTAAAATGTCAATGATGCTAAGTATTGGCCTGAAGGTTTACTTGCTCCACACCCCTAAAGGAAAGGCCGTTCCCTTTGTCATCAGACAATGAGGCGTCTCCAATTATAGTGTCGTCATCGGAGTGTGCCACGTTACCATGGCGCCACAAACCGGTCGGTGCAGTATCGGAAGTGGCTCTGCCGTAGGCGCATTTAACGAAATGGCGCCCCCTGTCTAATATCCTGTACACTGCCTGTGGAAAGCACATGATGTGTGGCAGGAGTGTGTTGTCGTAAGGTGAACGTCGAGGGCCTCTCGAACCTTTGCGCTTGACTTCCAGTTCACCCTCTTTTTTTTTCACCTTTTTTGCGGGCGCTGGGATTTGGCGACGAGGAACGTTTCGCGAAATGTGCGTTTTTTCGGGCACCGATTGCGGGAGGGCTGAGGGGTGGAGGGGTGCGCCCCTCCCAGAGTACGGGGTGTCTGGTGTAGAGGCGGGGTGTGTGCGTTCCCCCCCCAAAGTCCAAATCCCCATAACAGGAAACGATGAGGTGAGGCCCGGGTTTATGAGCTAACAGAGACTCAAAGGAGCCTCTTGTTTTCAAATGTAAAATCATCTCTTCAGCACCCAGACCCCCCCTCCCCCTCCCCCACCCCCCTCATATTGGTTTGGCTGCGGGGGCTCTTTTGACCCTGGCACAGGGGCAGGAAAACTTGACACGGCCGCAGCTTCACACAAGCGCTTCTGGGATTGGCAGAGGGGGGTGCCGCAGCTTGTCTGTGTTCAGTCAGGCTCAGGTCAGGCTTCAGTGCCCACCCAGCCGCCACAAACAACGCCCCTCCATCAACCTCCAACCGAACCCGGTTGAACCACAATCGGTCCATTAGACCCAGTCACAGGACTGGGCCGACCTACTAGGCTCGAACCCCGTCGACCCGGAAAGGGGGATAAACAGCCGAGCTGTCAGGTTGTGGGGGATGGACAGGGCAAACCTGGCAACCCGTATGAGGTCAGAATGCGGGGGATGGACAGGGCAAACCTGGCAACCCGTATGAGGTCAGAATGCTTCCATGCTCGAGTAGCGAGCTGGTCGCTATTCCCTCTCCAGGCTCATCCCAGCCTCACCCCGTTGGGCCGAGCCAGGCTTGTGGGGTGCCTGCCTAAAGGAGGGGCCAAGAGTTTTCCAGCCTCTAAGGCTCTGAAACGTGGCTGCCGTGCTACTCTTCCACCGGCCCTCTTGTGCTCCCCCCTTTTCCTACACACACCCTCGAGACCTGGAGAGGAAGTGTTGGGTTGGAGCCGGGAGTGTGTGTGTGTGTGTGTGTGTGTGTATGAATGCCATGACTGGCTCAAAATATTCCAGAGGGTTTCTGAACATGTGGTTGGAAAGTCTGGGGGGAGGTTGACGGGAAAGAAGAGGATAAAAAGTACACTGGTGAGGGGGAACAAGACGTTATTGACAGAGTATACACACACACACACACACACTATAACCTTTTCATCTTTTCCAGGATGGGTCCTACCTGGCGGAGTACCTGGTGGAGAAAGGCTACGAGGTGAGTGAGTGACACACTGTTGCTTAGCTACGCACGCACACACACAGCTTCCCATACCCCCAGAAAAGCCGTCCCAACGTCAGCGATGAGGTGTCGAGCGATCACGGACGTCACCCTCTGCCTCTGAGTCACCTCACTTCGATGCCGACGACCTTTCACCTTTCCTGGGTTTCTTCTGGAGTGGAGGTTGTTAGTGGATATGGACGGGCGTCCCCTGCTTGCACCTAGGTGTTTTCCTAGACTGCAGAAAGGCTCCCGTTCCAGAACGTTCCAAAGCGCTGAGCATGTCAGGCTTCGGGAAACGATGCGGCAGGGCCCACGGATCTCTCACACCTACGGCACACGCAATCGTGCGCACGTACGCCACACACACACACACACACACACACACACACACACTACACACGCAGGGCTGGCTGGCTGGCTGGTCGATGGGTTTGTCCTCACAGTAGCCGAATGATTTCATTCCCCTCGGATGGTTAGGAGACATGCGTGCCGGCCAGGAAGTGTCACCAGGCACAGGAAGTGGCCCTGCCCCAGGTTTCCAGGCTTGGGGGGACTCTAATGGGGCGGCCAATGAAAGACGGGTGGACAGGCAGGCAGGAAATCCAGAGTGAATACAGGAAGCGAGATTGGAGTCCAGCGCTCTCCCAGTGAAAGGCTCTCGGAAGATCAGGAAACGTTATCTCATCTAAACAGAGCTTCCTAAATCCCCTGCCCCTCCCCCCCCCTTACTCCCCCCCCCCTTACTCCCCCCCCCAAATATCAACAGCATATCACACATACTCCACAGCTGAAAGCCGTGAGACGAGAGAATTCCGGAAAATTGTACACACACACACACACACGTTCCCCTTCGCCGCCAACAAATGTGCGAGGGGGGAGGGAAGTGCGGTGTCACTGTTGTGGGTTTTTCGTCCCCCCAGGTCCACGGAATCCTCCGGCGATCCAGTTCCTTCAACACCGGCCGCATCGAACACCTGTACGGGAACCCTCAGACCCACACCGAAGGCAGTACGTACAACGCAGCCACGCCTCGCCACGACCCTTGACCCGTATTACACCCACCACGCACACATCCAGTTTCACACACTTTTGTGACGTAATTGTACTGTGAGTTTTTTTGTTGAAAGCCCGCTAACCCGTCTCACTCGTCACAGGTCTGCAGGGTACACGAGGCTGTAAGTGGTTTTTCTTTCTCCAAACTGCGCCGCTTCTCTGGGATCGGCGGGCCGTGGGAGGAGCCCTCCCCCGCGCCCCAATGTGTGTGTGTGTGTGTGTTGAGCTGGCGCCTCAACACTCACACACACACACACACTCTGCTTTCTGCCATTTGTACCGTCGCTTTTGGATAGCAGCATCTTCTAAATGAAGAACATGTCGTCGTAAAACGGAACCTGATTTGTTGTGGAGGTTCTTCTCGCATTTCTCGGTCTCCTTTATCATTTCTGGTTTCTGGACGTGAAACGTGGCCATTTCTGTTGTCCTCAAGTATCATCCCAAATTGAAATGTGTGAATATACGCCCCATTCGAGGATTGCAGAGACCGATTACGTCCGAAACCAGAAATGTTGAGTTTTGCTTTGTTGTTTTGTGGAGTTGTTGCCGAGGTGAAGGGTTGTTTCTCCTCTTCTGAATAAATGGAACCCTGAAAATATCAGTTTGAGCGATCGGTCCTCAAGAACAGGGAACTTCATGATTATTCCACGGTTTCTCATAACTTTTCTTTGGGAAAAATGAAGCAAATTGTAGAATCTAAATCTAAAGATCTCAGTTTTGTCCATGTCTTCTGGAATGCCAGGTTGGTACACCAGAACTTTCCATAAAGACTGGTTCTTTTAGACAGGTGGTAGGCATGGAATACTTACTTGGGTGAATTAGATTGATTAGAATAGAGTATATTACAGTAACATAGAGAATCAAGGGTTAGGGTTGGTATGTAGCCTGATTGGAGTAATATCTTCTTGAGTGTTATTGTGTTTTTCTCCGTGTAGGTGCTGTGTGGTGTGTGTTAACGTTGTTCTTTTATACAACCGTCTTTGGTGTTTGTCTCTGTGTGTGTGTGTGTGTCTTGCACGCTCTGCGTCTCCTAGACATGAAGCTCCACTACGGAGACCTGACGGACAGCACGTGCCTGGTGAAGATCATCAACGAGGTCAAGCCCAACGAGGTCTACAACCTGGGAGCTCAGAGCCACGTCAAGGTGAGAAGAAAAAAAAACTACAAGAAAAAACACCCATAAAAACTACAATTCCCACACCTTTTCGACTCTCCCTCTCGGAGCTTCTCCCGCTGCTGCGCGGTGGTTAAACAGTGAGTCCGGGCTCCCCTGGAACATGGGAACCCGAGCTGGAGATATGGGACAGGATATTGGGTCTGATGGGGGCCAGGAAGTAGCTGTTTCTTGGATGGGCCTGGGCCCACAATGTCCCTTTTGTTGGAGAGCTCCACGGCGTCTCCCTGGAGAGCCGCTGTGATACGCCTCCGTCTCCTGCCCTTGCAGACCGGAATCTGCCGGACGCTCTCAACGGATCCCCCCCCGCCCTCCCCCCGTGTGTGTGTGTGTGTGTGTGGCCCAAGGAGCATGTGGGAGGTTGAGTCATGGCCTCCATGACTGGAGAGGGGAGAGTGGGGCAGAGGCACACCAGGCATCGTTGTCTTACACGGGTCACTGTTGAAAATGACGTGTGTTGTATCGGTCATGGGGGAATCTCAAATGGACAAATATGCTCTTTCTCGCTGTTTTTAACACTCATGGAGACACGCACAAAAGTTTTTTTTTGTTGTAGTTTTTTGGTTCCCCCCCCCCAGTGATGACCATACAAAAAAATGGCTGAATATCTAAAGCACACATTCACATCCAAACACCAGTCATTAATGGCGAACCCAGAAGTGGTACTGTAGACTGCTTGATTCACCGTCACAGTCTTTAACACCGGAGAGGAAAAGCACAGGAACGTCTTTCCTCCCTAGCTCCCTCCTCCCTCCCCCTCGTCTCCCTCCCTACTCTCACCTCCTCACCATCTGTTTGTGAGAAGCATCCTGGCCAGAGAGGGATGTTTCTCAGAGCTTACAGCCAGACTGCCCAGTGCGTGTGTGTGTGTGTGTGTGTGTGTACGTACACACTCGTATGTGTTCCGAGCGTACAATTCTTGGCCTTCCTCTGGAGTGTGAGTTTTTTTTTCTCTCTCCACCTTTTACTAGAAGCTGGTTTGATGTGGGTGGGGGGGCGGGTGGGGTTGTGGACGGACACTGGAAGGTTAGGGACGGCCAGCTGGTGCATCATAAGACCAACCCCCTAAAAAAAACCCTCCAAATAAACAGGGGCGCCGACCGAATGCTCCGTCGAAGAGAGTTCTGTCAGGCGTCCACTTTCTTCCTCGGGCCACGGCGCCGGTCACGCCCTCCCACCCCCCCCCTCCCCCCACCCCTACAAACACCCGGTACAATCGGACGGTGAACGGGCGAACGCTTCGCAGAGTTCCTTTCTGCGAATCCCCGCGCCGACACGCCAGCGGCCTGTGTTTACCTGAGGGTGGAGAGACCTGGAAACCTGTGAAAGAGATCTCACTGAGGGAGGGTGGAGACCTCGGGGAGCAGCTTGTGAGCGCCTCCCAGAGTTCTAACTCTACCTGGGGGAGAACGTCCGAAGGGGGGGGACTCTTTTCTGGGAAAGAAATATCACAGAAAAAACTGGTGAGACTGGAGAGTGAAAAATTGTTTTCATTGTTCACCCATCATCGATAGGCTTCCTTCTAAGATATTGTTTTGTCTCTCTCTGTGTGTGTGTGTGTGCGTGTCTGAAGATCCGGCCTATTGAAAGTGTCCACGATGCCTCACCTCGACCACACTCCAGTTCTTCCGACCCGTCACAGTTCATCCTCCTCCCACTCCTCCTCTCCTCTGACAGCCTCTCTCTCTGTGTCTCTCTCTCTCTCCCGGGCCCTCCTCCTCTGAGTCTCTGTCTCTGTCTCTCTGTCTCTGCCTCTCTCTCGCTCTCTCTCTCTCTCTCTCTCTCCCGTCTCCTCTCTATCTCGTCTCTCTCTCTCTCTCTCTCTCTCTCTCTCTCTCTCTCTTCTCCCGGGCCCTCCTCCTCTCCTCTGCAATCCCTTATCCCTTCCCACATCCGGCCTGTCCGGGTGCTCCCACACCAGCGGTGGTTTCAAGCCCAGACTGCAACACGCCTGCCTCCTTCCACTCTCAGAGGCCCCTAGACTATTATAACAGTTAGCGGTTGTCTTGTGTAACGCTGTGTTTTGGCTTTGCAGTGTGTCGTGTTGTTTTGCACGCGCGAGGCTTTTCGAGAGGACCCAACACAGGCAGGCTTTGTTGGTCGTGTCAGTCGTTTTTTTTTAGGAAGCTCGTCTCTCCGTTTCCCTCCCTCAGGGGGGTGTGTGGGGGTCTGTAGGTGGGCGGTTGTCTCGAATGTGTCGTTTCCACGGTTCCAGTCCAGATTGGGATGTTCTCCGTTCCTGCTGGGTTTTTTGTTTCCATCCTTACCTCAACCTTCTCACGACCCTGCTTGGTCCCTGGCTGGGGAACATGGCTTCCGCCACACAGCAGTCGTTGTCACTGCTTGTTGTCTCTCCAGCTCATAACGCCCCCTCACCACCAACCCTACTGTCTTACATGGTCACCCAATACCCAGCCAGTTAGGACCATCGTGGTGGACATTATGGGGAGGAATCATCCGGTTTGGGGATAGGTACAGGTTTTTGGTAGAGATTTTGTGGGTCAGGAGACCTCAGGCCCCCCTCCCCGCCCCGCCCCCATGTCCGTCACTTTGGATTAAAGCACCTGCTAAATGGAAAAGTACTAATTGCTCAAACGAATGACATGTTTACTCCTTGTCACTCCTACTTTTATTACTATATATTATGTCTAGATATGTTTCAAGTAAGGGGTTGACTACAAGGTCCAGAATCCCCCCTCCCCCATTTTCCAGAGCCGACCCCCCCAGGGCACGCTGGGTGATTGTGTTCGCTGCCAGCCTCAGATGTGGAGAGCACCCCGGCCGTAAACGAGGACGAGGTCCTTTCTTAACACCCCGTTGGCTAGCTTCAGCCGGCTCCCTGATTGGTGTTTACGTTACTGCCATCCAGTCAGCCCCTGGCGGCACGCACAGTCCCCCCGCGTGTGTACACGAACTTGGGGGGTAAGCTCCCCCAACCCCTCCCCCCCACCCCGTTTGACTCCAACGAGCACATTCCCCAGCAACGTGTGTTTTCTGTCACAAAGAAACAGCAGCAGCGGCGGCGGCGGTGTGTGTTTCGGATTTGATATTTTTGGGGAGGATTATTCCCTGCTCGAATGGATGGGCGGAGCCGAATGGCTTGTTTGCTCTGTGGACGCCCTCCCCCCCTCCCGCCCGCCCCCCCCGCCCACCCCCCTCCCGCCCGCCCCCCCCGCCCACCCCCCTCCAAGTACATTACATGAAGAGAAACAGTTCTCCCTCGCGATGGTGGTCTGGCGGTCGGAGTCGCAGACCGACCCAGACACGGAGGCATGTTTTGAAAGGGTTTTAGGACAAGCCGGCTGAAATGGCAAACGTGAACTTTAAGCTAAGAATGGGCGGCCGCGCGCCAAGATAAGCAGGTCGGCTCCGTCCGAAGCTCGGCGCGTTAGCGAGTTAACCGCTACGTGGCGTCCATGTACGGCGGAATGTTTGTGTTGCCGTGCAATTTGCGCGTCACAAACCGAGAAAAACAACCGAATGAGAAGATAAGCCCGCTTGTTCTGTAATGTGTAGCAAAAAAAGAAAAGAAGCTTTGTCATGTTTTGGAACCGTCTTGTAACCCATTGTTCTTCAACCCTGGTCGTCAGTGGCCCACTATCCTGTATGTTCCAGAAGTTTCCCTGCTCCAGCACACCTGACTCGAGCGACCTCGCCATTATCTCATCCTCTTCTACAGAAGGGTTACGGAGGGCAAAGAAACATCTAGAACATACCAGCCACTGAGCACCAGGGTTGAAGACCACTGCTGTAACCAACCTGTTTTCAGCAGTACAGTAACAGGGGAGGCAGTGCAGAGCCAGGGGCCGTGTGTGTGTGTGTGTGTGGAGTTCCAGCAGTGACAGATAGATGGCAGCAGGGAGCCACAGAGGTCCGCTCCCCAGACAGTTCAGCATGTTTTGCAGGACGAGGGCAAAGTGCTGTCCAACTTCCTGCATACCGGCTCTCCTCATCCAAAAAAACACAAAGAAAAAGGGTCTGTGATTGTGTGAGGGGAGAATGAGATAGCAGTGGATGAAAGGTTGGAGGAGGGATGGAGGAGTTGTGAGTGGGTGGGGGTGGGGGGGGGGAGATCGAGCGAGGAGTCAGACAAAGGAAGGAAAGGGGTAAGAATTTGGCGAGACGCCGTCGGCGTGGCCGAGAGCGCGGCCAGAAGGACACTGCGAAGGCATTTCTCGGAAAGTACGAACGGCGTGTGTGCTTTCACAAGTGCCAAAGTGCCACAGCGTTCTCTACCCAAGTTCAGGTGTCAAGTTTATAGTTTGTAACAAGTACAGGTACATTGGAATGCGCTGCACGTGCACACCCACACACACACACACACACATACCTACACACACACACACACTTACACACATACACCCACACACACACCACTCTCCCTTTCGATCTCTCGTAGAGTGAAGAGTGATTTAGGATAACCTAGGGTGTTAGCGTAGATAGACCGAAAGTGTTTGTCAGTAGAAACTCCCCGCCGCCCCCTCCCCCCAACGCCCCTCCCCATTTAATTATTAGTACCCAGACAGGTGAGGTTGAAGAGCGCCACAATAACCAGTGATTACACTCAATATTTAGGAAACTTCATGGCAGACGCTGTTGCTATGTGTCTTTCCTGAGGGTGTGTGTGTGTGTGTGTGTGTGTGTGTGTACTCCCCCCCCCTTCCCCAACACACACACATGCTCCAGTGCTCCCTTCCAAACAGAGAGAACTCAATGTCGTGCGTGTTTGAACTCCCACGCTTGCCCTCCCTCGACCTTCGCGGCATCCCATAATGACCTATCCAGGAATCCCCCCCACCCGGCATAAGTGGGGGACTTAGATGTTGTTACAGCCGCCCCCCACCGACACCTATTCTCACATCACTTAGCGTTTATGTGGCGTGTAGGTCTAATGGCAGAGTGGTACATGTCGGGCGTTTGTTTTGTTTTGGCATTGGTTACCATAGCGATTCTCCGGGATGGATGGATGGAGGTAAATGCACGAGTTGGCTCAGGAAGAGGGCTTACATGCTCACCTTAGCAGGAAGAGCGCATGCAGCGCCAGACCAAAGCTCGGTTGAAACGAGGCCCGCGCTGTACACACAATGCAGTTGACATAGAGATCAGGGGCATTATCACGTCGGGTTGAATGTGTGTGTACAGGCTCGACGCTGAGGTGTTTACCTGACGTGAGCTCTGTGTGTGTAGGGATCGCGGAATGCGTGCCCTCTGCCCACACACACACACACACACACACACGTTGTGTGTTTACCTAAGTAAATCAAGTTGACGATTATTGTCTTCCATTTCCCTTCCTGTTTAATAGCAATGCATTTCGGCTATGTGGTAAGCTGGACGCCTCTATACTTGGAGGGAAAGAGAAGAATGTCGCCTTTTCTGTCTCTCTCTCTCTCTCTCTCTCTCCCTGCTCGTCTCTCTACTGCTCTCTCTCTCGACTGCTCTCTCTCTAACTGCATCTCTCTCTACTGCGTATATCTCTCTACTGCTACTCTCTCTCGTTTCTCGCTCTCTATAGCTCTCTAGCATCTATCTCTCTACGTCTCTCTCTGCTATCTCTCATCTGCTATCTCTCTCTCTCTCTCTATCTCTCTCTCTCTCTCTCTCTCTCTCTCTCTCTCTCTCTCATCTCTCTCTCTCCCCCCTCCTCTGTCTAGAGTTTTATTTTTTCCGCACAAGCACAAATACAATACTTGGACCCTCGCCGTCTCCATTGCAACCTCATAATGGCTTGTTTGTTTCATCTAGCAGTTTGTTTAGTGTTTTACTTCCGACCCGGTGTCGCAGTCCCAGCTGACCGACAGCCACGCGTTTCCCTGTGGAGGCAGAGGCGGCGCCGCCGAGCCAACACTGGGAACGGTGGACAATGGTGGATGGAAGCCGGGCCATGGGCATTTTAGCACTGCGTGTTCCTGTGTTCGAGTTATGCAGTTCTTTGTGTGTGTGTGGTGGTGTGGGTGAGCCGGGAGGGTGTCAGTGAGGTCATTAAGAGATTGCACTCTTACGCGGTCATTGCAGGGAGCGATGATGTCACCCGCTTGGATCGGAGAGCTGCGAGAGCGTTTTCCACCAAAACAAGGTAGACAGACGAGGGCGGAGAGGGAGCGAAGGAAGGAGGATGGGAGGGAGAGAAGTAGGGAGGGAGGAAGGGAGGGAAGGAGGGAAAGAAGTAGGGAGGGAGGGAGAGAAGTAGGGAGAGAGGATGGGAGGGAGGAGGAGGAAGGAAGGATGGGAAGGAGGAAGAGAAAGAGGGAGGGTTGTGAAGGAGGGAGGGAGAGCCAAATCAGCAATTTATTTCAGTCAGATAGCGATCTAAATGAGGAGTAATTGCTTTGGCGAGTCTTTTGTCTGTCTAACGAAGGTGTATTTGTAAACCATGGGATATTTCCCATGGTTGAATTCTTTAAACCTGTCTCTCTCTCAGTCTTTTTGTGTTTTATTTGAGGACTTAAACCAGCCTGTCACAGCCGTGTCTGAGAGGGTGAGGTCGCTCGCCTCTGCACTTGCGTCACCTGTAACAAACAGGTTTTTTTATTAAGCTCCGTGCAAACCCACGCATATTGTACCACAGCAGGGTATATTGTGTGTGTGTCTGTGTCCCAATGTGCCTGTCGGGTTGGCGTCTTCCACCTGTCCGGAATGAACCGGATCAAAGTGGTTTGGCTCTCTCTCGGGGCCTTAAAAACGTGTCGCTCGTCGCCACATTCTCGAAATGTTCGTCGAGAAACGTCACGGCCTCGCCCGAAGCGCACAAAGAGTCGTTCGCGGAATCGCCTTGGAACGAATCCGAATCGTTTTTTTGAACACCTTAGCCCCAGGGGCGGGAGCAGCCGTTAGTTAGGAGGAGATTCCCTCATCAGTCCTCATTGACATCAGGCTCAATTAGCAGCAGCGACGCTTCTTTGGGAGGGTTGTTGTTGGAGCCGCTCTGTACATCTGACGAGCACCGTTGACTGTGAGACTAGCCCTGACTGTGGTGGTCTGAGTGATCAAACGGTTCCACTCTCCCTCTCCTCTCATTGTGTGTTCCTCAGCTTCTGGCTTCTGGAGATTCATGTTTAGTTTTTTCTCGAGGGTTTCTCCCCAGAGCTGTTTATCACAGGCTGTCGTTGCTGTCGGGACAGGTTATATGGTCACCTGACAGGTGGGGTTGTCTGACAGGCGCTGTGTGGGTGATTGGCGGGTGACAAGTTGACAGTCGAGGGCTGAGCGCCATGTGTTCGTTGGATCCTGCGATTATTATGATTTTTCTTTTTCTTTTTTTTCTGTCATCGTGGATCAATTGGTTCCATAACCGTTAAGTAGGGGAGAGGAAAATGGCACCTCGGAGATGAGGCTGGAAACGAGTGACGGCGCGGCGCCCCGGCCTTTTGGGGGTCACTGGACGCCGACGCCGGGTTCTGAGAATCGTCTCGAAGCGTAAACACGGCTTGTTATTCCTTCCAGACTTGCAGAGTTAAGCAGAACTCCTCTCTCTCTGTCTCTCTCCCTTTCTCTCCGTCTCTCTCCCTCTTCTCTCTCGTCTGTCTCTCTCCTCTCTCTCGTCTGTCTCTCTCCTCTCTCTCTCTGTCTCTCTCTCCTCTCTCTCTCTCTCTCTGCTCTCTGTCTCTCTCTGTCTCTCTGCTCTCTCTGTCTGTCTGTCTCTCTCTCTCTCTGTCTGTCTCTCTGTCTCTCTCTCTCTCCTCTCTCTCTCTCTCTCTCTCTCTCTCTCCTCGGGTGCCGAGTCTCAGTGCTCTCTGACATGCCTTAACTCTGGTTACTGACCCTGAGCTGGAGGTGTTCGTGTTCGGAGTGGGAAGGGGAGTTTGTCCGCGGTAGTTGAGTCGATCTGGGAACAGAACACGATTAGTCAGGAGATAATCTCTCTGGGTGCTGTGTCGGGCGAGCTCCAAAACAAACACACACACGCTGTTTTCTTTACACTCTCCCCCTCAGCTCGCGTGCACACACACACACACACACACACACTCTTGCACACACAAAATAATTACCGAGCCCACAGAGTAAGACGTGGGACGTGGAAGAGAGACAGGAGTGTGTGTGTGTGTGTGCACGTGCACAGTGGTACCCTTTGCTGTAGGTTAACTCGTCACACATGGGTAAAGGGCGGAGGCGAAGCTGGTGGAAAGGGGATTCGGGCACTTGGACGTTCTCAAACGTTCCACCCCCCTCCCCCCCCTCAACATTCCTTCCCCCCAATTACGGGAATAACGAGAAGAGAGAGAGAGAGAGAGAGAGACGTAGATACACAAACACTGGCCCCGGCGCACCGTTCACACTTTCCCCTGACGGTGACGGCCAATCAGCTGCCCCCCCCACCCCTCCCCCGGGCTCTAACCCCCTACGGAGCACCAATCACGTGTCCAGACGGTGCTCCGCGTTCGTCTGCGGCGACCGCCCCGCGCCCAAGACGTGGACCAAGCCCGCGAGGGGGTGAGGTGTGAACACCCGGGCCACCGTCGCCACCACCGCCAAAAGGCCTCGTAATGGTCTCCCAACGATGCCCCTATTATCATAAAATTAAACTGTCTCGCTCGCTCGCAGTAAAACCAAACCGTCGTGCCAATCTCATTATAGTCAAATTAAACTGTCGGGCCTGGGGGCGAAGGCTGTAATCTCCCGTCAGGAACTTTAATGAAAAACACTCCCCTCCCACCCCCCCCCACCCACCCCCCCCACCTTTTCTTCTGCTTTCATCACAAAACAGGTGTGCGAGTGAGCTGCGTCAAATGTCTCTCTCGTCGCTCGTTCTTTGTGCACGCACACACGCTCACGCTTTCTTACGACGGCTATACTGTACAGTGTGAGGTGTAGTATTTGTGAGTTGTGGTACGTCCAGGCTGTGGGAAGATATGGTTGGTTGGTCTTCCTTTTTAAACCAATAGCAGAAGCCGGTAATCATCAGAACAAATTGAATGCAAGCCTTCATAGCATGGACCCGAATCATCGGACTTGACATAACAGAAACAACATGACTTAACACGCGATAATCGGAAATGACACAGTGGAATGGACGTGACAACGACAAAGCGAGTCATGGTGAATTTCTTACTCTCCCTTGACAGCGAATCTGGCTGGTCGAAGAGTTATTTCGTTTCGCTCACTCACTTCAGTGTTTGTGTGTGTGTGTGTGTGACCGTGTTTGTGTGTATCTGGGTCTGATGTTATGACGGTTAGCGACCCAGACCGTCATATCCCCTCCTCGCTTTTCTCAGGAAGGGCGTTTTACCTCGCGTCCATTTCGGCCGACGACTGCGACTCTTAGCATCCCCCCAATCCAGACACGGAACGTTTCTGAGAGGATGAGTGATTGAATGAGTGAACTTTTAAAGAAAGAGCGAGAGACAGTGACAGAGCGACAGGCCAGAGAGAGAGAGAGGGAGAAAGAGAGATATTTAGGCCCGGAGAGACGAGCCAAGCGAGCGAGAGGGAGGGAGAAAGGGAGAAGCCGGGGTGAGCGATGACATTCCAGTTGGTTCTCCTTCCCAACCTCTCGGGGCTCTGTCCTCCCTGTGTGCATGGAGAGGGAGAGGAGAGAGAGAGGAGGAGAGCGCTCATTTTGGAGAGACAAGCAGGCAGGCATTACCAGAGTGTCAGTCCTCACCTCAGCAGCCCCAGGGACCAGCACTCAGCAGAGAGACCAGAGAGGAGAGGAGAGAGAGAGACGTCTCAGGAATCCCATACGCGTAGGCCTATAACCTCCTGGGTTAGCTTAGCTCTTGAGTTTCCCCGGGCCCGTCTCGTGAGCGGTGTTTCTGTTCGGGTCATCTCGACGGGCTCTGCAGGTTAAGTGTAAAAATGTGGCCCGTCACTCGCACATGTGTGGGGACTGCAAGCCACTGCCGTTTTGGCGGGAACAGACGGATTGGTTCTGGGCTCTGGTGGGCGTTGTGGAGCGGTGAGAAAGATGGAGCGGGTGTCATCGAGCGCTGCGTTGGTAGAACGTGTGTGAAATACAAAAACATATGAAGTCCCGCTAAAATAGAACAAGTTTTCGGCCCCAGGCCCAAAAGCGTTTGACGGAAAGATAACCTTCAATGTTTTTTTTATTACGCTCTTTTTAGTCGGATCTTTTAATGGAAGCCAGGACACCTTCGGCGAAGTCCTTGTTATGCTTCGGAGCGGCGAGCCAATCCAAACGCCGTTAGACGACCAGTTTCTCTTCTGAGCAAACAACGCGTAGAGGCGGACGGCTGCGTTTCAGCTCGGATCTCGCCGGGCGCGCCGTGCATGCTGGGCCTTCTTGCGTGGACGTGCGCGCTCGAAGCGCACGTGTGTTTATATAAACCCAGCCCCTCGTCATGAACTGGTGAAATGTCATTAATCGTTGATTTCGCCCCCCTCCGGCACATGGTTACCACATGTTATCCCAGATTAGCAGATTAGTGTCTGTTTCTTTGGGGCAGATTATTCCCCCGTCGCCCGCCTCTGCCAAGCCGTTGAATCGAGATCTCGTGTTGTTATGGCACGCCTCTAACTGCAGAGATGATTGAGGTGCTCCCAATGAGCGCCGAAATATTCTCCAAATCATACTCTCTCTCTCTAATCATGTGTAATATTCCCCGAGGTTTTTTTTGTATTTATTCCAGTGAATTTGTGGATTAGAAGTTTGATGAATTACCCAACCATGGAGACAAGATGTTTCGGATAGGCCGAATGCTTACATCTCTACCCCTTCGCATCCCCGTCCATAGCCAGACAGCTGGAATGTTTATCTTCCAAGACGTTTCAAGAATCCTAAACATCACACGCTTCTAAATATAGGACGGCGCGAGGGGGGTTTGAAGACAAAAGAGACGACGTCACAACGCGACGAACCTGTCGATCCCGGAATAGTCCGACGGAGCGAATCGTTCCGCTCGCATACTTAGCGTCATCCGGTACGCGGCGAAGAACGCCTCTCCAATTAACCATCAGGCGAGCGCGAGCCGCGTATACCTGACCGAGAGACAGGGAGCTGGCGAGCGAGCGCGTTGCTCTTGGACGAGTGTCAGCCGCGTGATTGCAGGTATGCTGTTTGTTTGCCCCACAACGTGTAACCGCACCGTGTGAGCCTGTCACTGAGCCTGTCACCCCACACAATGGCAGCAGTCATCTCTCACCCTGGCAGCAGCGTGTTGACACCAGCTGTCAGATGTGAAGATACGATCTGGGGTGTCTACCTGTGACGGAGAATGATTCCCTGGAGGACAGTTAGGGATCGTTGTGTTCCTGCCTCTTTTTTTTTACTCTTAAACCGCGCTCTCGCTGTTAAGGACTGGCTCTCGGAAATCATCTCCTTCTTCGCCAAACCGTATCCCCTTATCCGAATGGATGTTTTTATATTTACGCGTGTCGTTTGCAGGATGTCGTTTATTTATCTTAGCCGGTCGTTCTTATTTGTCGAGGGGAGACTCGTCACAAACGTATATCCCTATCCAGCTGACCCTGTCGTTCTGCTTATTGGATAAACAAAGACTTCCCTTCATCGGAGAGATTAAGAGTCACGAGTGTTTTGGGGGCACGTCCATGTTGACACCGGTACCGCTGAAGTCACACCGAAGCCTCACACATAAATCACAACACACGTCTGTGCCGGTCTCCCCTCCGTCCCGGCGAGCGAGGTGAGAGAGAGAGAGAGGTAGCAGGCGGGCGTTCACCGTGGGAGTACGCAGACGGGAGCGTGAAAGGGATTGGGCCCGGGGAGGACCAGATTTCACATGCGAGGCCTCCCGGCGAGACTGCCCCCCCCCCGGGGGGGCTAAGGGGCAGGCCGTGTTCGAGTGGGCCGACGTCTGAGAGTAACGGGAGAGGAGATCGGTGAGGGAAAAGGAAGGAAGGAAGCGAGGGAGGGAGGAGCGGGCAGATCTTGGAGGGAGGGGAGATGTGTGTGTTCCCGTGCGCAAATATGTGTATACGCGGCAGGACCTGCTGGCCAATCAGAGGCTGCGGGCAGGGTTGCCACACGACGGGATGCCACACGACGACTCCATGACAGCGGTTAGCATCCATTGCAATCGTGGCCTGAGTGGGAGATATCTTTTAAAAAGTGTAGCAGATGATTTCTTGCACCGAGGGACCATGGAAGGAAGCCAGAGTGAGCTTTACTGCGTCCTGTGAGGCGGAGGCGAAAGGCTTCTCAAATCCCATCGGAGCACTTCCTGTGCCCCAGACGGGGGCCTGTGATTGGCCCTCTTCGAAGACGAGGGGGCCGGCCGAGCGTTCTGACCCCTCGCTCCTCCGTTCCCTCCCTGGTGAGACGGGCGGAGTGGGGAACCGCTTGAACCCGGCTGATTGTCTTCGTTTAACCTCTGCGTGTGTGTGTGTGGGAGGGGTGTTTGTGTGTGTGGTGTTTTGCCCGGAACTGTTATCAGAATCTATGGCATCCTGTGGCAAGAGAGCAAGAGATGAAGGAGGTGGATGAGCAAACTCATGTT
>CAEFZP010000430.1:0-27500 GCA_903064625.1 Mallotus villosus | reverse complement strand
CTTTTTCGCTCTCTCTCTCTCTCGCTCTGCGGTTTGAGTGTATTGTGTGTCTGAGAATGACACATTGGCACGACGTGGGGGAAAAGGAGGGTTGTGTTTTTCGAGCGGGCGCGTTGCGCGTGGCGCGGGCGCCCGTGTGCACCAGCGAGCGTGAGATCATTCGAACGAGACGGAGACGGGAGACGGAGACGGTTCTCTTGAGTTTCATCGAAATATCGTAAAAGGAGAGAAAGACCTGGCGGGCTTTAAAGAGGAAGGTGGGGATGATGATGATGAGGATTGTGATTACGCAATCTTGGGACCTTCCCAGAGAAGCATCTTTGATCCTTGGTTATCACGTCCCACCACCTGACTGTAGTAAACCACAGCGTTCTCCATTAGTCAGTCATGCCCCACTCCTGTCAGTCTCCTAGCCCAGACCATATGGGGATCAGGGTTGCCAGGTTTGGACTAAACCACTCTCTTCTCCCAAGAGGGGAATCTCTGTTTGTTTTCCCCTTGTTAACACATGACTGCCTTGGTTTCATCTCTTTTTAACAGGATTAGTTCAGATGTAATCGACTGCTTTCTCTCTTCACTGAGAACAACTTAGTGGTCGTTTCAGTCGGTCGATGGTGGTTGGGATGGGCAATAACATCACCCAGTACAACGAATCACGTTAGGAATATAGTCGATGGCTCTCTCTTTTATAATCCACTTTCCTCCTATCGACACACAGGGTCTCTCCCTCTCCTGGTGTCTCTCTCCTTGTCTCTCGATCCTGGTGTCTCTCTTTCCTGGCTCTCTCTCTCTCTCTCTCTCTCTCTCTCTCTCTCTCTCTCTCTCTCTCTCTCTCTCTCTCTCTCTCTCTGGGGGTCTTGGTGGCAGGTCAGAGTGTTCAAAGAGGAGAGGGCATGCAGGCTACTGTGTGTGTGTGTGTGTGTGACCTCCTGTTTGATCCTGGGTTCATTGTTCCATATGTGGAAAGGAAAATGGAACAATACCTCAGACCAACTGTGTGTGTGTGTGGTGTGTGTGAGTGTGTACACGTACTGTATATGTGTACAGTACGCTGTTCCCGCCCCCCAAGACCTCAAAGGTACCGGTCGTGCAGGAAATGCACTTTGACCCCGATATCATTTCCTTCTCGCATAATACTGTATGTCACCGAAGTCAATCGAGTGTACCGTACGCCAGTGCGCGTGTCCGTTTTCCGGGCCGACGGTAGAAAACGCACACAGTATCTGCTCGGCGGCGGATTGCTCTCTCCCCTTCCAATGCTGACAGCTTGGCTGTGTTCCCGGAGCACAACAATATATACCAGGACTGGCCCGGGGGGACGGCCCCAGACACACACACACACCCCGAAACGTCTGGCGTTTGGAAGCGTCTGCGTGGCGTTCGCTGCCTCGCATCATGACAGACAATGGAGGCATTAAGGCAATTTGTTGGATTGAAGTTGTCGAGGAGTACTAGACCTTGCCCTTTCAGCAAACCTGTGTGTGTGTGAGAGAGAGAGAGAGAGAGTAAGAGAGACAGAAAGAGAGAGAGAGAGCATTCCTACTGCAGACTTCTTATAGTGAACCCTCCCAAAAAGGGACGGCTCGACACACACACCACACACACAACACACACACACAGGGTAGGCCAGAATAGGGGTCTCTGTAGGAGGAGGAGGTGAGCAGCAACAACACAGTTAAAAGACAGAAGAGAGTGGAGGGAGGGGAGGGTAGGGGCTGGGGGGGGACAGGTGGGTGAGAAGGAGAGGGTGTCGAGCTATCGACTAGAGAGTATGAGAGCGAGGAGAGAGCAAGAGAGCGAGAGAGGGAGGAGAGAGAGAGAGAGAGAGAGAAAGCGCCAGATCAAAGAGAAAGAGCAAGAGAACGGACAGATAATAGCAGAACGCAGACAGGAAGAGAGACAGCTACATATAACGACTCCATGCTCAAACAGCTCCTCTACTATCCATCATACCTGCACTCTACTCTAGCTCTCTGCTCCTCCCTCTCTCCTCCCGCTCTCTCGCCGGCTGGCAGGGCCTGTTTCACTCAAACCCCCCCGACAGCGGCGAAGCGCTACTCGAGCTGTGTGTTAGGAGCCGAGAAAGGAACGCGCCCCCGTGTGTGTGTGCGTTTCGACGAGGACCGTGTGTCCAACGCTTATGAAAACGTCAAATAAAAACCCGAGCCGAACGTCAGAGGCGATTAGCCTGAGCGCCGGAGAGAGCGCGAGAGCGAATGCGATCAAAACGGGCGCGCGCGCGCGCGTTATACATATGTATGTATATACACACATGAGTGTGCGTCAGTGTGTGATACATCCATATGTATATACTTCTCTGTGTGTGTGTGTGTGTGTGTGTGGAATAGAGGCTCACTGTTCTCCAGTTCCAGGTTCAAATAAGCCCTCTTTATGCCCCGGGTCCCTGCTGTGTGTGGAAGCAGTAAAGCGCCGAAGGCGTTTCCGCCGTGCAGACACTGCAGGGCCCGACCGCACCGCACCGCACACACCC
This sequence comes from Mallotus villosus, assembly GCA_903064625.1. Taxonomy (NCBI): domain Eukaryota; kingdom Metazoa; phylum Chordata; class Actinopteri; order Osmeriformes; family Salangidae; genus Mallotus; species Mallotus villosus. The sequence continues at coordinate 25,009 of CAEFZP010000430.1, read as the reverse complement.
CGGGGCGTGCCGACCGCGGGCCGGGGCCTCTCCGTGTCGCTGGTTCGGACCCCATCGAGGGGGGTCGAGATGACCTGGTCACTCGGAGAAAGAGAGAGGGGGGGCGGGCGAGGGGGGAGGAGATGGGAGATTGGGGAGAGGAGAGAGAGAGAGACGGAGAGAAACGGGGGAATGTGCCGTGGAATTCTAGGTCCCTGAGACGCTTCGTAGGAACGAGCCTCCGTCGGCCCGGCCTCACTAGGACGGGCATCGTGGGAGCCGGGGGTCTTGAGTTTGAAAAACGAGTTTCATAATCAATCGCGAGGGGCTTTTCGAAACACTACACTGCCACTGCCCCCCCTCACCCCCTCACACCCCTCCTCCGTCTTCCCTTCTCTCCCATCAGTAACCCCTCCCACGCTTCTGCACCCTCCGTCCACAAACCAGAACCCGGAATCCAATCCCATTCTCCCTCCCCCCAAAAAATGACTCTCTTTTTCTCTCTCTCTCTTTTTTTTTCTCCCTTCCCTTCTCTCCCTCCCTCGCCCGCCGGGAAGATCTCGTTCGACCTGGCCGAGTACACGGCCAACGTGGACGGCGTGGGCACCCTGCGGCTCCTGGACGCCATCAAGACGTGCGGCCTCACCAACACCGTGCGCTTCTACCAGGCGTCCACCAGCGAGCTCTACGGCAAGGTCCAGGAGATCCCCCAGAAGGAGACCACGCCCTTCTACCCACGCTCCCCCTACGGTAACACACACACACACACACACACACACACACACACACACACACACACACACATGCACTTAAACAATGGGGTAGTTGACACACGCTCACACACACACACACACACACACGCACTTAAACAGTGGGGTAGTTGACACACGCTCACACACACACTCTCACTCACTCACACATACTTACACAGTGGAATTGTTGACACACGCTCACCCACACACACACACACACAGGCGTGCACTCACACACCAGATGATTGACACATGCACACACACTAGATGACTGACACACACACACACACACACAGGTAGACATCCCATGTCTGGCACTGCTCTTCAAAGCTTTGTGTTTGTGTGTACGCAGACGTGTGTGTGTGTGGTGTGTGTGTGTGTGTGAACAGAGAAGGCTTTGCTTGTAGTGCAAAGAGAGCGTTCTTTACACACCCCCGGGCTCAATGTCTGACTGAAAGCTGGAGCGGGGTCTCACTTTAACAAAGACACCTTTATATCCGCAGCACACAACACTCTGTTTCGAAACGCACACACACACACACACGCCGATACACGCGTGTGCTTGCTGGGGATCGGGTGTCATGTTCTACGTTGTCTAAATGTCCTCGCTGACATTTTTCTTGTCTGTCAGCACTTGGCCTGACAGCTCGGAGAGTGGCACGTATGCCGTAATAACGAGCGGGGCTAACGCCGCCGTTCGTTCGGAGGAGGAGGGGTTGCCGTGGCGTTACCGAGGCGACCCCTCTTCGCCTCTCCTCGTCTGTGCCTTGACCCGACGCTTGAATCCACGGACGCCTCCCCTCTCTGGAGCTCATCAGAGGAGGGAGGGAGAGAGGAGAGGAAAGGGGGGAGGAGAGGAGGGAAGAGGAGAGGGAGGGAGAGGAGGATGGTGAGAGAAACTCGGGGAGATTTGCAAGTTATGCGCCTGCTCCGTGTCACTCGTCGCTAACCTACAGTGAATGTTCTCACCGTCGAAATATGATCTCTCCGGGTCTTTGTGCGCCGATATGACAAGTACGTTCGACAAGTCGTTTCTCAACTCCTGTGTCCTTTCTCTGTTTTGCCCACTCTCCTCCTCCCCTCTTTCTCCTCCTCCCCTCTTTCTCCCGCCGCTTCGGCTCCTCTCCTGCCCTCCTCCCTCTCTCTCCTCCCTCCTTCGTCTCTCGGTCTCTCTCTCTTCCTTTTCCTTTTTCCGTCTCTCTCAGGTGCGGCGAAGCTTTACGCCTACTGGATTGTCGTCAACTTCCGGGAGGCCTACAACATGTTTGCCGTCAACGGGATCCTCTTCAACCACGAGAGTCCCAGGAGAGGTAGGGACCTCACACACACACTCACACACACACACACACTCCCGCTCACACACACGCTCGCACACACACGCCCGCTCACAACACACGCCTCTCACCCACACTCCCCGCTCACACACACGCTCTCTCACACACACTCCCTCTCACACACACTCTCTCTCACCCACACGCTCTCACACACACTCCCTCTCACACACACTCCGCTCACACAAACTCCCTCTCACACACACTCGCTCTCACACACACTCTCTCTCACCCACACTCCCCTCTCACACAAACTCCCTCTCACACACACTCCCTCTCACACACACACTCCCTCTCACACACACTCCCTCTCACACACACTCCCTCTCACACACACGCCCTCTCACACACACTCCCTCTCACACACACTCCCTCTCACCCACACTACCCCACCCCACACACACTCCCTCTCACACAAAACTCCCTCTCACACAAACTCCCTCTCACCCACACTCCCTCTCACACACACTCTCTCACACACACTCCCTCTCACACACACTTCTCTCACACCACACTCCCTCTCACACAAACTCCCTCTCACACACACTCCCTCTCACCACACACTCCCTCTCACCCCACACTACCCCCCCCACTCACACTCCCTCTCACCCTAACCCTCTCACCCACGCACACTTGTACCAGGGTTTTGCGGTTGCACTTTTAATATGCGTCCTGAGCCCATCGACCCGAGGGGGGGAGGGTGGGGGGGTCACCAGCGCTGGTTTAACCCCATTTGCACGCCACCGCCACCCTAAACCACATGACTTCTCCCAGGTCAGCCCCTCAGGTGGTTATGATTGGTCCCCTTAATGAAGGGCCCCCGGGCCTGACCCCTTGCCTGGGGCCAATGGGGGGGTCACCCTCCGTAAAGCCTTCTGGTTTACCAGGGAGACGGTGGGGCGGGGAGGAGGAGGAGGAGGAGGAGGGGGGGACCGGCGGTAGGTGCGGGAACAGCTCGGCGTGACCTTTGACCCCTCAGCAGAGCAGGTCTCTCCCAGAAAGGCGTGGGTTCGTGGGGGAGAACTGAGACAAAGGGTAGGAGGGAGAGAGAGAGAGAGAGACTGACGAGGCGGAGAGGAAGGAGTGATGGTTGGATGGAGGGATGGAGAAGAGGAGGAGGGTGGGGGGGGTTGACTGAGCGAGGCAGACGGAGCGATCCCCTGACCCTGTGAAATTGTGAAATTCGAGGAGTCCGTCTTCTTCTCTTCACACAAGTCTGTCCATATTAGGACAAAGCCGAGTGCCCAGTCACTCACTCACTCACTCCCCCGCCACACCCCACCCTACACACTTCTTTTCGACCACATGCGTTTTGGCCAACTTTCGGACTATCTTTTTTAGCTTCTTTCGTTCTCTATCGTTCCCTCCTGTTTTGGTCTCTCACGCTCTTCTCCTTCTAGCTCTCTCCTTTGTTTTTCCTCATATCTCTCTTCTGCTCTCTCTCTCTCTCTATCTCTCTCTCTCTCATCTCTCTCTCTCTCTCTCTCTCTCTCTCTCTTCTCCCACAGCAGAGTTACGGCTTGTTGTTTCTCGTAAAGCACCGCGGCCTCTTGTCTGATGTGGCCAAACGGCCCGTCGCTGACTCGCTCGACACGGGGTGGCGCTTCAGTCAGCCTGGCCTGCCCGGTGTTTACCCAGGCCCCCGGGTCTCGGCCAGACTCCGCCCTAAACCAGGTGTTGGCCGTCCCCTCCATCACCTTCAGGAGGGTGTGTGCGTGTGTGTGTCCATACACAGTGTGCGTTTCAATAACGTCACCTGGGTAAATACCGTCGATCCACATAGAGAAGAAGCGAAGAGTGTGGAGACGTAGAGGACTGAGGAGAGGATTCTGGGATCGTAACTCGTACTCTCACGAGCGTGCGTGCGTGTGCGTGCGTGCGTGTGTGTGTGTGTGTGTGTGCGTGTGTGTGTGTGAGAAAAAGGCTCCTTAATTCCCCGCCTGCTGTCCTCCCATTCCTGTAGCTTCGGGTAATTAGTCGTCGGCGTGGGCGTAAGTGGATGACGTAAGGCTCTTCAGGCGATTGCATACACCTTCCTCTCCCCGCCCACACACACACACACACATACACCCAGGAAACTGTGGTGTTGACTTCTCACAGTGCCACACTGACTGTGTGGTACGGGTGGTTTTCCGGAATCGACCGGAATCGAGCGTCGTCCTTTCCCGACCTCTCCGCCACATCGGACCACGACGACGACGACCGAGGGCTGCTGGGAAGGGTCGGGGCTCGGCAGACGTCCTCCTTCCTGTCATTCCGGCGTGGTCACCGCTGTGAAACAAAGAGCTGTGTTTCCCCAAATCGGAGGAATGAGTTCGGATGAGTTAATCCCGGCCGGAGTGTTCCGTCAGATTCTCTTACACGCTCTCGTAAACACGCGAGCCGCTCCACCAATAAACAGGGGGATTCCCGTCCTACGCTGAAAGTTACAGCCGAGGAGGGAGGAAAATAACTGGGTGGAAATCCGCCGTGAAGCCAAGCAAACAGTCGCCTCGTATCTCCCCCGGCTAGTTCACACCGCGGCGAGGCTCTGCGCGGGCTAGCTTAGCCGTTAGCCATAACAAACATCGCCTCCGTCGACGCGGCTAGGGGGGGGATTAGCGTCGTCTACGCGCTAAATGGGCTCCACATTTCCCTGAAACGCGAGACGCCTCGTCGCTAGGCGAGGTAATCGGCGCTCCTCCGCGCCGATTAAGAGAGCCGGGGCCCTTCGGAGCGGTTGCGCGTCTAGCTGCGTGACGGGCTAACAGCCCGGCCGCGGTAGCATCTTCCCTGCGGCGTTTTAATGCGATTGTCCACCTCCATCTTAACATGGGAGCACAGTCACAGTGCTGGCCTGCATAGATGCCGTGTGTGTGTTATTCCTAGTTACCCCCTCAGTCACCCACTCACCAGAGCCCTGACCCCATCCCGCCCCCCCCCGACGGTAATACCCTGGTTTGTTATGGGATACCCCCTCCCTCTGAGAACGCTCTCAGTGGTTCGCGCCCGACAGTATAGAATAATATACCGCCGTGCCCGGCGAGCCAATCGGATCGCATATTGGGGAAGCTAAGATGCCGCCGCCAAAATCGACCGTACCCTCGCAAATATACACGCGGCGCACCGCGCCGGTCGGTGCTACGGTTTCATTTATCCAGGATTAGGCGGGGATGTGTCTGAAGTGAGGGGTCAGTGTAAGTGGATACGCGGGCGAGTATGTGGAAGGTTATTTATACACAATACCTACCGGGAGTAGAATGGACTCGAGGTGTTATTCCGTGTGGTTTATTTGTCTTTCTTCGCCCCGCGTTCTCGCCGAAGAGGTCGCCATGCCGACGTCAATGCGGCTTGAATTCATTTCCTCCGTTCCGTTGTTATTTTTTTCGTTCCTGGCGAATGCGGATTTTACACAGACTCACCCTCCCCTATCCCTTACCACCCAACCCCCACCTCACCCTGCGAGGCCCCTCCCTCCCCCTACCGCTGGGGCGGAGCTGGCGTGCCGTGATGTCACCCCCCCCAACCCCCCCCACCGCTCCCCGCCACTCAGGTGCGGCGTCACTCAACGCCGGCTCCGCCCGCGCACCTGTGTTTGTGTTCGCCGGGTTGCCATGGTCACTGAGAAGGCTGACTGACAGAGGCGATGCTTTTAGCCGCGCTAATGACACCCGGGGCTGATGGCACCTGTAACTGCCCCACCACCACCACCCTCCCTCCCCAACCCCAGCGGTGTCAGAGCCAAACACGACCTTGACCCTGGGGTGATGTCAGTGGCGTGGAGGGGGAGGAGGGGGAGTGGTTGATTGGCACCGGACTAGGAGGAAGGCTTAGGTATCCTTATAGCCCAGCCAGAGACAATCTTGGCAAATCAGAGAGAGGGAGAGAGAGGGAGAGAGAGGGGGAGAGAGGGAGAGAGAGAGTCTTTGAGGATTGTATGTGGAACAACACATTGTGTCATCCCCTCCTTGCTCTGTCGTTGGGGCTGTATTTCACCATCATCGGCATTAGATCTTTAGAGAGGCATGCATCATCCACCCCCACGGATGATCTCTCACTCCACACCCTCCCAGTCTTTCTCCACACGTCCACAAAGCCAGTTTCTCTCTCTCTCTCTCTCGCTCTCTCTCTCTCTCTCTCTCTCTCTCTCCCGTCCCATTGCTTCACACCTGAGGAGACAGGAGTGCCCATCTCTACCTCTCTCTCTCTCTCTCCCTCGCCCCCCTTCCCCTCGTCCTTTTTCTTTTTTTCTTTCATTCTTTCCTTCCTTCCTTCCTTCCTTCCTTCCCTCTCCCTCCCTCCTGGCTCGCACGTTTGCTCTCCTTCTCTCCTTACCTTGCATCCCCCCCCCCACAACACACACACCCCCCCCCACACACACACACACACACGAGTCAGTCCCGACTGAGGGAGATACGCCGGCCCGGCCTCATCAGGTGCGAGGAGACGTGGCGTCGGCAGGGAGACGAGCGGGGCCAGATGGAACCCTCCCTTGGATCCAACGCAGCTCTGTCCTCCGCGCACACACACACACACACACACGAGTCAGTCCCGGTGCTGTGAAGTTTGTCCGCGGCGGTGCTACGTTGCAGTTCCTCTCCGAGTCTGGCCCTTGTAGTCGTAACTCAGTTCGTATAGCGAGGGCTGGAGGAGGAGAGCTGGAGACAAACGCTCGCCGCACGAGTGTGTCCCGTGTTAGCTGGTGAAGCACTCATGCAGACGTTTCGGGGGTACGTTGGGTCAGTCCAAATCCCTACCTGTGTGTGTGGGGGGGGTTTTGTCACCTGGAATCTACCACAAAGTCTCCCCGGCCCCCGGGCCCTTGCTCTTTCTGACAGAAAGGGATTATGGGATTTGCAGTTCTGGGTGAATTCCAGAACAGGTGCGTAACCTTTTTCTGTTGATGAAACTCGAGGATTTCCGTGACCACTTTAAAGCATTCAAAGTCCAAAAGCGGCATTTACTTCTAAAACATCTCCCCCCCCCCACCATCACTGAAATTTAAACTAGCCTAGATGGCCAGTTTAAACAGGTTCAAGGAGAACTAGCGCCCGTATCGCATAGCTTGAATCAATTTGCCTTTGTGTCGTCGCGATTTGTGACTCACTAAATAAGTTGCTCACCTGTAACACACCGATACATTGTGCAACACACTGCCTGCACTATATCCCGCACTGCTGAGTGGTCCAAAAGAACATACACACACACACACACACACACATAAAGTACTATATTTGCGTCTGACTCCGAGTCATTGAGGTCTGTGTGAGTGTGCAAGGCTGGGCCGTCATGGCGGATGAAGGCAGACATCATAAGTCATCTTCCCTTGGCGGGACGGCAGAGTTACTGCAGCCCACAGGCCCCGGCTGAGCCAGGGGCAAGACCATTCAACATTCAAGACTAACTTTATTGTCCCGCAAAGTGGAAAATCGGGGCTTGGACTTTCACCCCACGATGTAGCCGTAAAAGACAAATGTGTACAAAGAGGGCGTCGCAAACAGACAACAAAGGTTCCTGAAATACAAACCGAGAAACAAACGCAAACTCAATAAACACAAACATCTGTCGTAGCATCTTTTTAATAGAAGCAGCCTTGGACTTTCCCCAATCTGACACGGCTTAAACGTTTCACTGACACGGCGACACATTCATGTTTTAAATCGACTGAATCTGCCACCCCTTTTCCCCCGATGACAGTGGCTGATACTTAGCATGTAGAACAAGGGACGGGTCCGTAACGATCCTATTGGCTCGCCCCAGGCCAGCCTGTCCTGTAAATAGACCAAGTATCGACGCTGTCTCTCCCACGCAGTCTACATCAGTCGGACTAGTTTGGACTTTTGGCTGCGCGGAGAGACATACATAGACATACACGCCGCCCCACCCCCCAAGGCCAGCCTAGACCCTCTGACCCCAGACATGCCCTGGCTGTGCCTGGTTCCACAAGCCCTTCTCACCGGCCAAGAGGGCCCACGCGAGTGAGGGTGCCTCTCGCCCCAGAGAGAGGGAACAGACTACCTCCAAAGACTCTCTCTCTCTCCCCCCACACACACTCACCTCTCCCCCCCTCCCGTCCCAGCTGTGCCAACTCGGCCCGTGTGCTACGTCTTTCCTGTCCCTTCCCTCGCCAGAGACATGGAATGGAATGGGGGAAAGAAAAAAGAAGAACGGACCGAGTTTGAGTGAGGAGAAAGAGAGAGAGAGAGAGAGAGAGAGAAGGAAAGAGAGAGAGATGGGAGAGAGAGAGATGGGAGAGAGAGAGAGAGAGATGGTGAGAGAGGACACGAGTGGAAAGAGAGGGAGACGGGGTGGGGGTGGGTGCAGAGATGGGAAGTTTGGTGAGATGCAAATGGGTAGTTGCTATGGGGAAACTCCCACTAGAGTGTCCCAGCACTATAGCCGTGTTATATAGAGATAGATAGATAGAGATGGGGGGTGGGGGGGCAGAGAGACTCTGGCATGGGTTTTTGCTGTCTGCTCGGTTTTTCACGGCCTGTGGTTTTATTGGACTTTCCGCGGGGCGGCGGGGCGAGGTTAAACGGCCACCGCCTACCCCCCCCAGCCTCCCTCCCTCCCCCCCCCAGGCACCCCCTCCTCCCCGCTGTCCTGCGGCGCTCCTGCCAGTAAAAAGGAAACACATTAACACCAGGCGAGGCAACAGAGCGCTCTTTGTGCACGGGCCCGGGCCCTAGGAGTCCATTAGGCCTTGCCCAGCGCTCCGCAGAGCAATTAGTGCAGGCCGGGAGCGCCTCCAAACAGAGGCGTGAGCTTTACTGGGCGACCACAGGTGCGCCGGGAGGGGGGAAAACAGGCACGGTTTATGAGCGGTGGGGGAGGAGGTGGGGGATGGGGGGGGGAGCAGCTTGGGTATCCCTGTGTTTTTGTAAGAGACACTCGTTTGTGCGCGAGAGTGTGTGTGTGTGTGTGTGCGTGGGTGTCTGCAGTTTTGACAACCTGTATTTAACCTGTTCGTCGGGGATTTGGGCCTTGGGATGGGATTTCAGAGTCCCTCGTCATCCATTAGAGGCCGTTCTGGTTTTCTGCGGCGATGCCCGTTCGAGTTGGTGTACTTCGTTATAGGATCATAGGTCATCGTGGAGTCGTCGCGTATCTCTCTCTCTCTCTCTCTCTCCTCTCTCTCTCTCTCTCTCTCTCTCTTTCGCTATTTCTGTCTCTCTCTATTTTCCTTGCATTCACTCACTCATTTGTGCGTTCGCGTGTTGAATGAGTGACGAGTGCTAGCTGTGAAGCAAATTGCCCTTTCAGACATAATAAAGACTTTACTGTAACTGACTATTATATTTCACACACGCACACACTCACTTAACTCTACTTGACTCCTCTATACCCTTCTAAACACACACACACACACACCCCACACACACACCCCCACACACACACCCCACACACACCCACACACCCCCCCACACACACACACACAAGAGATGAAGACAGTCCCACATTTGTAACAGGCAGTTGAAGGACGAGTCGTTAAATCGAGGCGGAGATGATGGTTGCCAGTGTTAACAACCTGACAGGCTGGAGAGTGCCCCAGGGGCTGATGGGGGATTGTGTACGGTCGGAACGCCTCCTGACACCAGAGGGGACTTTCCAAGGCCCGTTTATCTCTGCTCGCTGGGCCCACGCTATTTCTAAATTAATATGTCAGCGCCATTAATTCCTCCTTCTTCTCTCCCGCGCGGTAGGCTAATAGACAGTTTCTGCGATGGAGTGGAACGGTCTGAAGTGTTGTCGTTCTTATAGGCCGTCACCTGGGACAGCCAGCAAACGCTTTAGCATCAACAGCAGTAGGCCTACCTCACCCCCCCTTGCGACCGAATTGTCGTCGCGGCGTCGCGGTTCTCCTGCAGCGCTGCACGCAAACAAAACGTCCCTTCGCTCCCCTCCGTCGTGCGTTTTCCCTCGGTATCCAGTGAAGTGATTACTACAAATTTGGGTGCGTTCGCATGATTGGGTTCATGGGATTTTCCCGTGGCTAAATCCAGGCTCTGCTACTTGTCAAAGCAGCCCGACCATGCTGCACAGAGACAGCCACGGTGTGCTTAGCGCTCTGAAGAAAAAACAGGCGGTGCGGGAGTTGAGGCTGACGGAGTTAAATGTGGGGGCCGTAACTTCATCTCTCGGGGAAACGGGCTGCTCGGGAAGAGGCCCGCGTCGGACTAACGTTGTTTCCCATAATTGCCCCCCGACGTTGAGGTCGCCCATGCGTCCGTAATATGTGTACCGCACGACGCAAACGTCACGAAATGAATCGTTTTTGAACGAGAATGAGGCGTAAAACGTCCCTCTGTCTGTTTGTCACGAAACGGGGGTCGACAGGAACTGTGACGGGGCACTGCTGTGCGGAGGTCCGTAGCAGTAAGCGGGGGTCCACCTCTCTCTAACTGTAATAAAATGTTTCATTTCTGACCTGGGCACGTTATTAGATGTGACACGGTAATATTTGGCGTTGATATCCGTCTTTTATAAGGCCGTGTTTGGATTGGCCGAGCTCAAGTGGTTCCACCGTGGGGCTCCGGGTTCCCGTCTGCGTCTGCGCTCCGCGGTGAGGAGAGGGAAACACAACACGGGGCCACCGTGTTCCGCCAAAAAGCCCCAAAGCTCTCGCACGGTCCTCTCTCTCGATCTCTCTCTCTCCCTCTCTCTCCCTCTTACTTTGTGTCTCCAAGTCTCTCTCTCTCTCTCTCTCTCATCTCTCTCTCTCTCTCTCTCTCTCTCTCTCTCCTTTCTCTCTCTCCTCGTCTCTCTCTTCTCTCTCGATCTCTCTCTCTCTCTCTCTCTGTCTCTCTCTCTCCCTCTTTCTTTCTGTCTCCATGTCTCTCTCACTCTCTCTTTCCATCCCCTTCTCTTGCTCGCTCTCTCTCCCTCTTTCTCTCTCCCACTCTCTCTCCTCCACATCTGGAGCCACAGAGAGACCCACCATTAGGAGAGGCTGTGTCGTGTGTCCCCCCCCCTCCCCCCCCCTCCCCGCCGCAGATACGATCTCTGGCGTTCGCCGGGTCCAAACCGAGGAGCACCAGGCCCTCTGGTCTGGCAGGACCGGCCCCAGCATGGGGCTCCAGGAGAGGAGCTCACTGCAGCCGTGTCAGGGTGGTCCCGCCTGCTCCAGACTACCACACAGCAGTCAATCCCTGTCAACTCCTGCTTCACGACAAACAGATAGAAGCATTTCGTGTTTTGCCCCACATTCTCCTCAAGAGAAAACACGCTCGATTTAACCTCGTACACAATTCCCAATACTTATTTGTCTTGTGATTTTTTCCCTTTGAGCGTTTTCAGTGGAACTTTGCTCTTTCTCGGCGTTGATAGACTCGACAGTCAAAGATTTGGTTGGGCGCCGGGCCCAGAATTAATATCGAGACGAGGACCGAGAGAGGGACGACTCGGAATGAATGTAGCGAGTGTAACGCCAGGCGGTAACGAAACACGTCGACTGCCCGCCGTCGTCCCGGCTACCGGTCTTTCTGTTGCGGCTCGGGTGGATGGGGGCGTGGTCGTCTGGGTGACAGCGTGGCAATTCGTAGGCCATGTTACCACCTTGACTCCGCTAATAACTACCCTTGTCTGTGTGTGTTATCCAGGGGCCAACTTTGTGACGCGCAAGATCAGCCGCTCGGTGGCCAAGATCCACCTGGGGCAGCTGGAGAGCTTCAACCTGGGCAACCTGGACTCCAAGAGAGACTGGGGCCACGCCAGAGACTATGTCGAGGTAAGACACACACACACACACACACACACAGAGAAACGTCCACTGGCGCTGGATCCACCCCCCACGTCTCTTATGGGGGGGGGGAAACGGGCCGAACGTCCGAGCGCCACACAAAGCCATTGTGGGGCGGCTGTGTTTTCCCAGATCGTTCGAGAGGGGGCCGAAATATGCGATATCAGCGTGAGGCCTCTTGTGATGGCGCGCCAGAAGAGAAACAGGAGAGGAGGAGGAGGAGGAGGAGGAGAGAGAGAGAGAGGGAGAGAGGGAGAGAGGGGGAGCGAGAGGGGGAGGAAGGAGGATAGGGGGCCACATGCTGTGTCTGTGTGGGAAGCGGCAAAAGACAGCGCTCCAGTTTCCCACCAGTCACCCATGTCCTCGACTCATCCCAGAAAGCAGCAGAAGAAACAGAGATGTGAAGGGGAAAAACGCCGGGACTCGGGGAGGATGACAGAAATACCGTGTTTGTGTTAACGCGGCCGTGCCAGCGAGCGGGGTGTCTGGCGAGATGAAACGAGCGGCCCCCCGGTGGAGGAGGGGCCCCGCCGTCCGGCAGCGAAACCGGCTCCGGCGTGCGTGCGCGTTTACGTGGGTGTTTTTATGTGCGCGTGTGTGTGTGTATGCGTGCGTGCGTGTGTGTGGGGCCGCCGAGATGAAAGGCTCGGCACCGCGGCGTACCGACGTCGGGCCTTGTTATGATTACGAGGCCGAGTGGGAGGGTGGAGAAGGGAGGAGCGGTGAGCAGTTTTCATTGGAACTCCGGTTCTCCGGGTAACGGCAGGCGGTGTCGACGTGGCGTTTTCCTGGCGTCGGCAGGGGTGGTCGTCGTCATCCCGTTCGGACCCGTTCCCGTACGCTCGCCTGGTCCTTGTGCTCCTGATAAACCACCTTTGTGCGGTCGGTGTGAAAAGGGGGTTCCTCCTCTGGGAGAATGAGGCTCCTAAGGGCCAGGGGAACGTTACAAACACAACCCTAACGACAGAGCTATGCATTTCAACGACTCACAATAAGAATTCTTATTTTGTCGATTTTTTCCCCTGTCGTTGTTGTTTATCGGTTAGGGGCCGGGTGATTGGCTGAGACTGAGTAGGTACCAGCCAGTTCGTCGGCTGGTCTGTCTGGGGGATGGGGGGACTACCTTGGGGGGAGGGCGGCTGGTGTGGGTGTGTGTGTCTCTGCCTGTCGGGGGGGGGGACTTGAGATGCTCCAGGTTTCCTGTGGGAACGCCCGGCGTTCCGGGCGCCTGGTGAATCACGGGCTTTCCTCTCGCCGCCCGTCTCGTGTTTCGGATGAGGCGGATTTTCGGGAAGTCGAACAGAAGCTGTGATGCCGAGGAGGGGGGGGAGTGGAGCGAGGGGGGGGGTGGGGAGCGAGGGAAACAGACGTGTGTTTGTGGGACGTGTGCATGACGCCGAAAGGGAATCATCACTGGCTGAAAGTGCACCCCGCCCCTGCTACCCCCACCCCACCTCTCTCTCTCTCTCTCTCTCTCCCGTTCTGTCTTTACCTTTCTCTCTCTGTGTCTCTCTCTCATTCCCTTTTTCTCTAGTTCTCTCTCAAATCGAGTCCCACGCACAGAACCGAAAAAGGACGCGATGTTACTCATTTGTCAGCATTGCGTTACCATGGCAAAGACAAACAGCATGCCATGAGGAGACCAGACCATGTGCCACGAGTCTACAAACACCCTCCCATCCCACTCCACTCACTCCCTCCCTACGTCTCTGTTTCTCCCTCTCATTACCCCTCTCTGTCTCTTTCCCTCTCGCTCTCTTTCTCTCCGTCTGGGTACCCTCTCTCTCCTTTGTCTCTCTCTCTCTCTCTCTCTCTCTCATCTCTCTCTCTCTCCTGTGTCATCTCTCTCTCTCTCTCTATCTCTCTCTCTCTCTCTATCTCTCTCTCCTTTCTCTTCCCCCCTCTCTGCTTCCAGAACAGGGAAATTGCCCTAATTGGCTGTAGATCTATTCAGGGTGGCAGGAGGGCCGTGTTGTTTGTCGGCGCTAACGACGTCTGAAGGCGTGCGGTTGGGCGTGGGCTCGCCAGGCGCGTATCGGGTGTCTCACCCAGACTCCCCTCGCTCGGGAACGGAGACGTTTATATCATTATGGGATGGATCCTTGACTGGGCTCTTTCTGGGGCCCCACAGCGCGGCGCCCCAAACGCCGGATAAAAACTCCTTTGGAGCCCATCAAGTCTAATCCTCTTTTCGTGTGTAATCTCATTTTGAATTGTCGAAGCGCCTCGGGGCAACTACGGGCGGGTGTTTCGTTGGGTTCCGTCGCCGCGTCAGTGTTTCGCGCCGGTGTTTTCCGCGGTGAATCCGCCTCTTGAGCTCCAGTTTGGCGCGCGCTGCTGGCACACACACACACACGGGGCAGGCACACACACACACACGGGGCAGGTACACACACACGCGCACGGGGCAGGTACACACACACGCGCACGTGAATTGACCTGGTCAGGGAGGAAGACGGGGCCGTCGGCCATCTTCAATCCCCGGCCTACCCTCCGCCGCCATCCAACCCCCCCCCCACCACCCCTCTCCTGTGAGTTGGCACACGGTGGCTGGGCCTTCGGTATCCTCCAGCTGTTTGAACACGGAGCCATCCCTCCTCCCCTCCCTCCCCTCCCTCCCCTCCCTCCACCCCCCGCCCACCGCCCTCTCCTCCCCCCCCTCCCCCTGGCAACGGGGAGAGAGCCATTTCCTGTGCGTAGAACATTCTGGCCTGGCCTGGCCCTCTCCCTTGGGCTCTGTCCTGCTTCGCTGCCTCCACAGAATGTGTCTCACTGTGTGTGTGTGTGTGTGTGTGTGTGTGTGTGACCTCTGTCTTGTCCAAGCTTCCCTGGTGAGCTCCTGCTCTGTGTTCCTCCGGTGCCCTTATTGGGAGAGGAGCTCCCGGGGTCCTCATTCCATCCCAGAAGCCCCTTCCCTGGTCGGTGATTAAACCCACCGCGACGAGCATTTCCTAACGAGGGAGGAGAGCATCGAAACCAGACGAGGATGGTTAGGGTTATGTGTTTGATGAGCGTTTGACGCCTCTCGCGACCCCTTTTCGAACGGTTGTTGTCGGCACGTAATTGCCTGTGAAACGGATCCGTTTGACTTAGTTCAAGTGTAAAACCATGCCGTGTGTGTGTGTGTGGGAGGGGTGTGTGGGAGAGAGCGTGCGCGCACGTGCTGTAGTCCAGGCGGTGAGGTGACAAGACAGCCTCTCTCTGTGTCACCCTCTCTCCTTCTTTATTTTTCCTATCCCTCTCCCCCCCACCGCCTCACCCCCCTTTTTTCTCGGACGCAGCTGCCTCTCAGAGCCTCTGATGGTTACAGATGAGGCTAATTAGCCAATCACAGCGCAGATCGGGCCCAATCACAGATGATTGATGAGGGCAGCCGGCCATTTATCACGCGCCCTTGGCCCGCGAGGTGACAGTAGGGGCGGAGCCAGCAGCTTACAGTAACCCCCCTGCCCATAAAGGGGGGCTGAGCCAAGACCACAACCCCACAGCGCCACTCCTGCATAGTGGACGGAGAAGGGAACTGCAGCCTTCGTTGCGAGGAACTCTGGACAGACAGGGGGTGGTGGTGGTGTGTGTGAATGTACATTTTGTGTGAGTGTGTGAGTGTGTGTGTGTGTGTGTGCGCGCTTGGCAGCAGGTAGGCATGTCTGTGGTCATTCTGTGTGTCTTTATTGGGGGGCAGCGGGGGTGTGGGGGGCGGGGGGGGCACAGTAAATACCTCAGCTTTGACTGTAAGACTTTTATAAACACAGCTGGACTGGTAAAGAGGGGTCGAGGGGGGTGCTTACAAGGCAGGGGTGGGGGGTGTTGGGGCGGGGGTGCTGGGGGGGGGTCTGGGGGGATGGGGGGGTCGAGTTTCATCCCCGGGGGGCTCTCTACTAGACTTGGCACTGCCTGCCCTGGCATGATCCTGCCAATCTGCATGACATCATTTCATCTCAGGAAGGGACATGTGTGTGTGAAAGAGAGTGTGTGTGTGTTGTGTGTGAGAGAGAGAGAGAGAGAGAGTGTGTGTGTGGTGAGAGAGAGATAGAGTGTGGTGTGGGTGTGTGTGTGAGGGGTGAGAGAGAGAGGTGTGTGTGTGTGTGAGAGAGAGAGAGAGAGAGAGATAGAGTGTGTGTGTGTGTGTGTGTGTGAGGGTGTGTGTTCAGGAGAAAGAGGGCGCTGCGTGTGAGTAGACGGGGTCAGTGAAAGAGGAGGGTTCAGGGTCTGCTCTCATCTCGGTGCTCATGTTCACTTGGCATCCCACACAAGCAGGGTAAATAAACAACAGCAGCTGTGTGGGTGTGTGTGTGTGTGTGAGGGAGTTTAGGGCGTTAATTGCAGGTGAAACTTAACCCGTGCCCTAAGCAACAGCTCAATAAAGTGAGGTCTGCCCCCTACGGCTCAGAGTAATAAAAACACACACACTAACTCACCACCCCCAAACTGACCAAAAGGCCGGACCCCCACTTAGCCTGCCAGTACTCTCACCTTCTTTAGAATCTCTCTCACAAACACACACACACACACACAGACACACACACACAGAGACACACACACACATACACACGCACAAAAAGACACGCACAGACACACGATCACTTAAAACGTTTCCCAGCAGGATAGCCAGTATACATTTCTAACTGCAGACCTCTCGTACCAAATGACAGCCCATAATAACTCTGTCTGCCTCTCTCTCTCTCCCCCTCTCTCTCTAATCTCTCTCTCCTCTCTCTCTCCTCTGAGTCTGTATGTCTCTGTGTGTGTGTGTGTAACAGACACGATCACACGGGATCGGAGCCCTGCAGAGCGTCTGTGTGTGTTGTGCACCCAGGCCACCAGTAAGTGGCGTGAAGAGGTCTGCCAATGGCAGCTCTGCCTGCCTGCCTGTCTGTGGCTGTGAGTGTGAGGACCACACATGAACACCCCACACACACACACACACACACACACACACACACACACACAGAACCCCACCACAGGGGGAGGCTGACATTCATAGTTTCGTGTGCGAGTCAAACCTAGACTGGTTTGGCCGAGATCAACGTATCGCATGAGAATAACCGACCATTCTAGGAAACCGACCATTTCTACATTCGGTTAACGTTCTTCAGTGGTGAAGACGATGTGGAGAGAGAGAGAGGGAGAGGGAGGGGAGTGTGAGATGGGATGAGTGTGTGAGTTTGTGGGATTTGAGGGCGTGGTGTGTGAAATCTGATTCGCAGGGTTGCACTATTGTCCCCCCGGTGGGACTCCTCAATTTGGCCTGTCCTAAACTGCATTGTCGATATAAACACTGGATTACATGTGTCGGACAGCACCAACAGCTTACAGCAGTCAGGGTCACCAGATAAGCACAGAGGTCATCAAAAAGGCAATAGCAATATAAGAAACTATAAACTACTGTCAATAAAATCCTGAAGACAATGGCAGTATAACATCGAGACCAAAAATACTAACACGAGGGAGAGAGAGATGGAGAAGGACAGAGAGAGAGAGAGAGAGAGAGAGAGAGAGAGAGACATGCCCGCAAGATGATTTCCCGGGATGGAGGGAAAGACAGACAGGAATAGAGTTTTCTTCCTCGGTGTGGTATTTCACTCTAGCCATCGTGGTCCTGGCGGTGCTGGGTCACTGTGTGTGTGTGGTGTGTGTGTGGTGTGGTGTGTTGTGTGTGTGCGCGTGTGTGTGTGTGTGTGTGTGTGTGCAGTTTTGCAGACGGAAACCTGACTTCGATGTGCTCTCAGTTCTGAAGTGCAATTGAGGGTTGAACTCCCCAAAACTCTCTCTCTCTGTCTCTCTGTCTCTCTCTATGTCTCTCTCTCTGTCTCTCTCGATGTCTCTCTCTCTGTCTCTCTCTCTGTCTCTCTCTGTCTCTTTCTCTCTCTCTCTCTCTCTTCTTTCTTTTTCCTCTTTCTTTCTTTCTTTCTCTCTGTCTTTCTCTCTCTCAGCCAGTAGTTGGCAGTGAAGTGTTATGTGATTGGCTTCGGGACCGGGAGCTGCGATGTAATTGGTTGAGAATCTGATAATGCCTGATTGCGTGTCAGAGGTTAATAGCTGCTGACTGGTCGTCTGGGTGAAGAAGGCGTGTGTGTGTGAGAGCGTGTGTGTATGTGTGTGTGTGTGTTGGGTGTCTAAAGATAGGGAGGGATTCACTGTTCCAATGGAAAGAGAAATAAATCAACGGAATCATTTCCAAATTGAAATCTGTCCATATTCCATAGCTGAATTGGACCTCCGACTGTTTGTGTGTGTTCATGCTTCGGCACGTATTCTTCTGAGATAGCTGTGTGTGTGTGTGTGTATGTGTGTGTGTGTGTGTGACCGCCCTGGCAGCTGGCTGTCTCTGACTGACAGGCCTAAGCTCACCCCCGCTGTGTCGGGGATGAAAGCAGATGCTGCCGTTGCTCCTTCTCTTTTTTTTCCTCCTCCTTCTTTCTCGGCCCTTTTTCGCCGCCACACTGTGTAACCGGAATCCTCAGCTTTCAGATCGACCTGGCGGGGAATTCTCACCCCCCCCCTCCCACCCCCCTCTCGCTCACCCCCCCCCCGCCTCCTCCTGGAGGGTGGTGCACAGTTAGCCCTGCAGAGAGAGGGCCCACATCTACAGTACCTCGACTCTTCTCATAGTGTTGGATGACTGTTCCCTCCCTCGCCCCTCTCCCTCCCTCGCCCCCGTTAGGTTTCCAGCCTCGCTTTCCCGGAGGGCTCGGTGGGATCTCCGTGTCCAGCGGTGTTGACCCAAGTCTCTCTCTCTCCCTCTCCCTCTCCCTCTCTCTCTCTCTCTCTCTCTCTCTCTCTAACAGGGCCAGTTTGAACCGACGTCCTGTGGTTTAACTGATTCTCTTTCTTGTTTATGTGGTGTGGGGTTGGGGGAGGGATATGCAGCTACCTCCCACCTGGTATGGATGGGAGGGGGGGATTAAAGAGGGCCAGGGTGTCAGTGGTGTAGTGGAGTTGTCAGTTGTGTGTGTGTGTGTGTGTGTGTGTGCGGTGGCGGTGATAGGAGGTGATGAGTAGGGAACACGGTTGGGCTTTTTGGAAGTAGGGGGCTGGGATAAGAATGGAGTAGTGTGTGTGTGTGTGTGTGTGTGTGTGTGCTGGGGGGGTTCCCGGGGGTTGACAGTGTGTGTTGGACCCCACAGCTGGTCTGTGAAGCTGAGACACTCCCTGAGGTTGGAGCACAAGTGTGCGCTAATCCCTGTGTGTGTGTGTGTGTGTGTGTATATGTGTGTAAGGGAGAGACTGTGTGTGGGAGAGTCTGTAATTGCGTATGTATATGTATGGGAGGACTGTGTGTGTGAGTGTGTGGGAGAGTCTCTGTGTGTGTGTGTGTGTGTGTGTGTGTGAAAGTCTGTGTTTGTAGGCCAATGTACTCGCATGTGTTGTAGAGTTACTTTGGAGACTTCATGCTTTGTACAGCATTGAGTTGAGCGATGATGTGAAACTGAAGTCGTCTGGATGAGGAGGTCTGGGTCGTCTCTCTCTTCATCAGTGGAGCAGTCGCCTGGAATGTATATGAATTGTCTCTCTTTCCGTTTTCAGTGTTCTGTCTGTCTATCTGTCTGTTATGTTGATCTCTACTCTCTCTCTGTCTCTCTCTCCGTCTCTCTCTCTCTCTGTCTCTCTGTCTCTCTCTCCGTCTCTCTCTCTGTCTCTCTCTCTGTAGCTCTGTCTCTGTGTCAAGTGGCTCGTGGGAAGATCTCTCCTTGGCGAGAGAGCAAGTGTCGAACTCAGGCCAAATATCACAAAAGCCCCAGCCTCTCTCTCTCTCTCTCTCTCTCTCTCTCTCTCTCTCTCTTCCTCTCTCGGGTATGTCCCTCTCATCCTGTCTCTCCATCCCTCTCCTTCCAATGTTGGCTCTGCTTTCGTTTGTCTGACGCTCTTTCTCTGTCTCTCCAGCCCCCTCTCTCCTCTCTCTGTCTCTTTGCCCTCGCGACACCCCGACCGTGTGTGTACAGCACTTGGTCATGGCTGTGGTCAGTAAGACAGAACTACAAGTGCTGACTTTGTGTCGTGGGTGAGGGGGGGATCGGAGAAGGCTGCCCGGAGAAGGCGTCAACCCCGGTCCGCTTCACACACACGCGTGATGGCTTTAACGTGATGGGAACATTTGTCTGGTTCAGAAGCGTGTTCCTCTCTCTCTCCACCCCCCCGTCGGAGAGGCAAAAATAGGTTCCTCGTGTTGTCTGTTTTCTATTACCTACCTTCTATTACCTACCCGCACTCTACGCAGGCTTAATATATTAAACCGGGCATATGCCCTCGAACACACACACGCACACGCACGCGCTCTTACACGCATACAAGAGGGTGCCCAGTCATAGCTTAACCGTTTATGAAAGTATATGCTCGAGCACGCACGCACGCACACAGGCACGCACACACACGCACAGACACACACTCGCACGACACACACACGCACAGACCACACTCACACGCACACAGCGCGGCGGGCTCCCCGTTAATAGAGTGCCGTGCCTAATTGGTGAGGAAACGTTGCGTGGAGGTGTTCGCCTGACAAACGAGGCGAGCACTGACTCGCCATTCAGAGCGCCGGCGCTACACAGCACAATGACCCTTTCAGCCACTGCAGAGGAGTATTGAACTCTATCCCTATTAAAACAGGAGGGGAATGGAAGGGGAGATGTGGGTGGGGGTGGGGGTGAGCTGTTGTATTTAGTTTTAGAAGGTGGGACTTTCTTTGGCAGTGCCAGATCTTTCTTTTAATTAAGTGTCTCGCGCAATACCACTATGGTGTGTGTGTGTGTGTGTACTGTAACTGTGTGTGTGTGTGTGTGTGAGTGTGTGTGTGTGACTCTGAGAGAGGGTCATCTGTCTATGACTATGATAGCATCAGTTTGTTTTCATTCTAAACTCGCCCCCAAAGTTACTGGCTGTGTGCCCTACATGACCCTGGGATGACCCTGGTGTCACCTCGCCCCGACCCCTGCTCTCCTCCATAACAGACCAGGGAACGAGGCAACACTCTCGGTTCTCTCTCTCTCTCTCTCTCTCTCTCTCTTTTCTTTCTCTCTCTCTTTTTCTTCTCTCTCTCTCTTTCTCTCTTGCCTCATTTTCGATCCATTTCCTCGTTCGCCCTCTCTCCTTCACCTCACAATCCCTGAGTCAGCATCCCGGCACACACACACAGACACACAGACACACAGACACACAGACACACACAAACACTCAATCACTCTGAAGGATGGTGCATGTGTCCTGACAGTTGCCGTAAAATGAGGCCGCCCACTAAACGGAGCGGTCCTCTCATTATGTCATTACAGCCTCCCAGCCGTCAGCAGGGAGCTCTGCTACCCTCTCACTGGTCTGCTACTGTCTGTCACTCTCTCGCTCGCTCTGTCTCCGTCTCTCTTCTCTCTCTCTGTCTCTCTCTGTCTCTCTCTGTCTCTCTCTCTCTCTCTCTCTCTCTCACTGTCCCCATAGTATCTCTGTCTATATTTTTCTGCCTTCTCTCTCTTCTTTCTCTCTCGCTTTTTTCGTATATTGTTCTCTTGTACTATCTCTCTCTCTCTCCTATATCTCTCTCTCTCTACTCTCCTATCTCTCTCTCCTATCTCTCTCTCTCTCCTATCTCTCTGTCCTAGCGGCGTTTCTCTTTTCTGCGAGCGCGTGCGCACTGGCGCGAGCGAGGTGAGGGGGGATTCCCCCGGCTTGTGTTTATCCCTCCAGGGGGCCAGACGACTTGTGTTTATGTCTGCGGGGCGGAGGGCGGAGACGGCGGCCGTGTTCAACAGCTACATGAAAGAGTCGCTCGGCGTAATGAGACGTAATTAGCTTGTGTGTGTGTGTGTGTGTGTGTGCGTACGCACCCCGTGTGCGAGTCTGTCGGTGTGTTTACCCTCGGCTCCCATGCAGGCATGCGTTCGTCCTCATCTGAAGACCTGGCGACGCTCTTTTCTCTCGAAAACGGCGAACGCTCGAACCTCTAAAACCTCTAACGAACCGTAGGCCCCTCACACATTGCTGTTCGGGGCCCGATCCAAACGGTACAGATCCACGGGGCCGTCTCCGGGGACTCGAACCCGGGCTCCGAGCTTCCCGGCCCCCCATCCCCCCCTCGCCCACGTCCAGCCTTGTCCTCTCCTATAGCCAGGGCTGGTTTGATGAGCCCTATGATGACTCTGTCAGTGGATATTAGGGGCCTTTTATTCAAGCTCTATTTAGGAACCTTTCCACTGGGCATTCGCACACCTCAAACCCTTTACGAAAACAACTCCCCTACCTTTTGCAAACAGAGGCTGTGTGTGTGTGTGCCGCCCGGCGAGCCCATGAGAAGGACGTTGTGTTCCTCTCCCTGTGCGTGCGCGTGTGCGTGTGTGCGCGCGTCCAAATAGGATCCGCGCCCCCTAATTACTGCAGCAAACACAGGTGTGGAAAAGCAGGCCTTCCCACTAGACCCCTCCGCTCCCTCGCACAGAGAGCCCTGTGTGTTCCTGTTCGGGAGCAGAGGAAGTCCAGACGCGCGCGTGTGTGTGTGTGTGTGTGTGTGTGTGTGTGTGTGTGAGTGTGTGTGTGTGTGTGGTAGAGAGAGAGTTCAGACCCTTTGAAGTACAGTCTTTAGCCCCAGTTGGGGGTTTGGACGCCGAGACACCGAGATACCCAGCCTCACCAGCCTCACCCAGCCTCACCCAGCCTCCCTCCCCTCCCCACCCCACACCCTCCACGCAGCAGAAACCCTCGGACCAGACCCCCGCCACATCAGTCCGACCGTACGCCGAGGCGTTTGTCATCATTACCTGTTGACCCCTCTCATGTCTATCTCTAACACACACGCTGACTTTTTCCTCTGTCTTCTGAGCCTCCCGTCCTCCCCCCCCATTTTCGGGCAGAGGAAGTACTATGTAGGAGTAGTGGATGGTGGCGCAGGTAGGGGCCACCTCGTCGGCTGGGGGCCGGGGCGCTGGGGGAGGGGGGGGGGAGTGGGGGGTGCCGTGTGTGCGCCGGCTGCGTCTCCGCGGGCACAGAGCGCCCTCTGTCTCGCTCCGTCTCTCTCCGCCTCCACGTCTCCTGTGTTTAGCCTCACGCGGGGACGCCGGGCTCAGATCCTTTCAGACACGTCCACGTTCTCTCTCTCTCCTCTCTCTCTCTCCCTGTCTCGCTCTCTGTCTCGCTCCCTCTCTCTCTCCCTCTCTCCCTCCCTCGCTCTCTGTCTCGCTCCCTCTCTCTCTTCTCCTTCTCTCTCTCTTTCTTTCTCTCTCCTCTCTTTCCCGACTCACCCTCTCTCTCTCCCTCTCGATCTCTTTCTCCCTCTCTTTCACACTTTCGCTCTCTCTCTCTCTCTCTCCTCTCTCTTGCTTTCTCTTTCATTCTCGTCTCTCCCTCTGTCTCTCTGTCTCTCTCTCTCTCTCTCTCTCTCTTGCTCATCTGAATCGGAACATCTCAATGTCAGTCCACGGCAAACTCGTCCGCGGGCCTTCGAGTGACTCCCGCAACGTAAACCACTTTTTCCCCGCCGCCGGACGTCATATTCCCTGGCCCCGGCCGGCTCGATGTGTGCCCGAACGAGGCTCGGAGCATTAGATTACCTCGGGGTCACTGAGGAGCAATAGCCACTGGCAGACAGAGAACTCTGTGAAAGTGTTTGGTTGGACGTGAGAATGATGCTGTGTAAACAGAGCAGACATATTGCAGGCGGGATTAGTTAATGGGACCCTGTGGGGTTTCTTTCCCAATTCCGTTTTTTGTTCATTTTTTTTTCAACGTTTTTGTTTGCGGATTAGTTGTTTGGCGAACGCTTTCGCGATAGGAATATTTCATGGAGATTGATCCGCTCTGCTGTCGGCCGTCTGTGTGACTGTGTTCAGAGTTTTGTGTTCTCCTGATCGCCGCTGAATTATTGATTGAGGGGAAAGTCGGGGGAAAGTGCAGCTCTTCTGACTGTGTGTGTGTGTGTGTGTGTGTGTGTTTGTCACTGAGTGGCGTTCCCCTTTTTAAAACAGCAACAGATGTCAGGTAGCCGGTTCCTGCAGATGTGGAACCTCTCTCATCCCCCCCCCTCTCTCTCTTTCTCTCCTGTGTTCTCTCAGTGACTCTCTCTCTCACCTCTCTTTCTCTCTCTCTCCTCGCTCATCGTGTTCTCTCTCTATTGTCTCTCTCCCTCTCTCTTCCTTCTCTCTCACCCTCCTGTCTCTCTCCCTCGTTTCTCATCCTCCATGTCTCTCTCCCTCTCTCTCTCTCTTTCTCCCTCTCCCCCGCCCCTCTCTCTCTTTCTCTGGAATAGAGTATGAATACACTGAATAGTAATGGTTTGAGACCCCTGGCTCTCTGCCTTGGGCCCTGCACAGAGCTTCACTGTCAGAGGAACACGCCGTCAACCTCCACCAGCTCCCCTCCGCCAGCTTCGTGCCCCGGACCAGAAGCGTGGCCGAAACGTTCCGGACCAAAATTCACCCGCCAAACCTGGCAACCCACGCCAACGTTTCGCCAAGCGAGGAACCGCCCTGTTTTCTCTTCGTGGTGGTGGGGGTGTGGTGGTTACGACTGTCGAACAGGACATAGTGTGTGTCAGAGAGGCGTAGCAAATTCATGTGGACAAACTGACCCGTGGTCCCGAGCCAAAATGGCGTCCGACGCACGCGATGCGGCGAGCGAGTTGAAAACAAAGGCCATTGTTGAGAGAGGGGTTTTACGGACTTTCGGGGCTGTTTTAGAAATGGTTTCTCGGCCTACGAGCTTGGTTACGGTAGCCCTGGGGCCCGTAGGGGTATGCGTGTGTGTGTGTCTGTGTGTGTGTGTGTGTTTGATATCTGTGTGTGTTTGTGTGTGTGTGGGCTGGGGCAGGATATGAGCAAACCTCTGGGCTGCTCTGTGGATATTTGTCCGCATTAACTTGGAACATTTAGTTTTAAACAGACACAGAGCGAGTTCAGGTCTAGTTCATGTGTGTGTGTGTGTGGTGTGTGTGTCTACGTGCACATGCACGTATGTTGTGCGTGTCTCACGTGTCTGTGTGTGTGTGTGTGTGTGTGGTCAGTAATGTTACTCATAGTCACGCTTGCTGTGCGAGTGAGCCTTGTTTGCCGCACGATGGCAACACATGTGTTTTCCACAAAGATTCTAACAGCTTATTCCTCCTCGCAAGACTGGGGATTGACCTGGTGAAGTTGGAGCGCGGTGTGTTGTGTGTGTGTTTGTGTGTGCGATGAGGCTGGGTTTGGGAAACTGTTCTCCTCCGTGATCATCTCTATAGAGCATGTTTATTTTCTAATTCTCATTGATCC